>PVHT021183705.1:28157807-28178241 GCA_004024745.2 Catagonus wagneri | reverse complement strand
AAAAAAAAAAAAAAAAAAAATGAAGCAAATGGACTTATCTACAAAACAGAAGCAGACTCATAGACAAGAAGAACAGATTTGTGGTCGCCAAGGGGGAGAGGAGGTTGGGAGAGGGATGGGGTGGGAGGCTGGAGTTAGCAGATGTAAGCTATTATACACAGAGAGAATAAACAACAAGACCCTGCTATATAGCACAGAGAACGATATTCAGTGTCCTATAATAAACCATAATGGAAAATTTTTTTTTTTCTTTTTATGGACACACCCAAGGCATACAGAAGTTCCCAGGCCAGGGATTGAATCCAAACTGCAGCTGTGACCTGAGGGGCAGCTGCAGCAATGCCAGATCCTTTAACCCATTGTGCCAACCTGCACCTCTACAGCAACCAAAACCATTGCTTGTCAAACTCTTTTTTTTTTTTTCTTGTCTTTTGTCATTTTTAGGGCCGCACTCACGGCATGTGGAGGTTCCCAGGCTAGGGATCTAATCAGAGCTACAGCTGCTGGCCTGCACCACAGCCACAGCAATACAGGATCAAAGCCACATCTGCAAGCTACACCATAGCTCATGGTAACGCCAGATCCTTAACCCACTGAGCGAGGCCAAGGATTGAACCTGCAACCGCATGGTTCATAGTCGGATTTGTTTCTGCTGAGCTACAATGGGAACTCCTGCTTGTCAAATTCTTAACACACTGCACCACAATGGGATCACTTTGCTGTACAGCAGAAAGTAATGTAACGTTGTAAATGAACTATATACTTGAATTAAAAAATATTAAAAAAAAAGAAACTAGGAGTTCCTGTCATGGAGCAGCGGAAACAAATCCAGTTAGGAGCCATGAGGTTGAGGGTTTGATCCCTGGCCTCGCTCAGTGGGTTAAGGATCTGACGTTGCCATGAGCTGTGGTGTAGGTCGCAGATGCAGCTCAGATCCTGCATTGCTGTGGCTGTGACGTAAGCAAAGCTGTAGCTCCGATTGGACCCCTAAAAAGAAAAAAGAAAAAAAAGGCAAAAAAAGAAAAAGAAAGAAAGAAACTAGGGCATAGAGATTTTTCCTTGCGGGCTGGAGCCAGAGCGTGATGGGTGTGCCAGACATTTGGCTGGAAAAGGGACAACTGCCAAAAGACCCTCCTTGCAGCAGTGGGAGCAGTGGTTACTGTAGCTGCTATACTTACAGGGCTGGTCCTTTGTCCCTATCTGATTCAGCCTCTGGCATTTCCCTTGGACCTGTACTGGCCATTCCTGTCACCACTAGAGAAATGTGGCTATTGAGCTCTTGAAATACAGCTAACCAAACTGAGAAGGGAGTGTAAATATACATTGGATTTTGAAAACTTTGCATGAGAAAAAGAATGGAAATTATCTCTTGTTTATATTGATCACATGTTAAAATAATATTTTGGAAATATTGGCATATTTCTATAGAAGATGCCATTAAAATTAATTTCACCTGTTTTAAAAAATTTTTTTTTTGGCTTTTTGTCATTTTAGGGCCGCACCCGTGGCATATGGAGATTCCCAGGCTAGGGGTCTAATCAGAGCTGTAGCTGCTGGCCTGCGCCACAGCCACAGCAACGCAGGATCCAAGCCGTGTCTGCAACCTACACCACAGCTCACGGCAATGCCAGATCCTTAACCCACTGAGCAAGGCCAGGGATCGAACCTGCAACCTCGTGGTTCCTAGTCGTATTTGTTAACCACTGTGCCATGACGGGAACTCCTGTTTTAAAATTTTTTAATGTATCTACTAGAAAATTTTATATAACATGTGGTTCATATCATATTGGATGATAATGCCTTAGATCATTTGCTTTTCCTTTGTTCAGGGAAGCAAAAGGAAGGAAAATTAAGCAAATTACAAGAACAACCATGGGTTAAGCATGTAATAAGTTTGTTTCTCTCTCCCCTAAAGTCTCAGCAGAAGCACTCCAGAGCAGACATGGCAGCTCTACTGCAGTGTCAAGGGCCCAGGCCCCGTCTTTCTTTCTTTCTTTTTATTACAGGGGCACCTGCAGCATATGGAGGTTCCCAGGCTAAGGGTTGAATTGAGCTGCAGCTGCCGGCCTCCACCACAGCCACAGCTCACAGCAACGCCCACTGATCTTTAACCCACTGAGCGAGGCCAGGGATCGAATTCACAACCTCGTGGATTCTAGTCAGATTCATTTCCACTGTGCCCCAAAGGTAACTCCTCCTTTGTCCGTTTTATACCCACGGAAAAGGGGAGAAAAGGGTGAGAAGGACATCCCCTTCTTTTTAAGGGCAGAGCCCAGAACATTACTTCTGCTTACATCTCATTGGCCAGAATCTAATTAATTGTACACACCTAGCTGCAAGGGAATCTGGGGAATGTAGTCCTAACCTGGGTGGCTAGATTCTAGCTCAAGCTTGGAGAGTGTTATTTAAAAAGAAGGGGAGATGGAGTTCCCACTGTAGCACAGTGAGTTAATGATCCTGCTTGTCTCTATGGAGGCACAGGTTCTATCCCTGGCCCACTGCAGTGGGTTAAGGATCCAGTATTGCCTCAGCTGCGGTGTAGGTCCCAGACGCAGCTCAGTCCCTGGCCTGGAAACTTTCATGTCCTGATGGTGCAGTCCACAAAGAAAAAAAAAAAAAAAAATATATATATATATATAATATGTAGATAGGTAGGTAGGTAGATAGGTAAATAGAAGTGGAGAGTGGATATTGGCATACAGCCAGCAGTCTCTGCTACACTCAGATTGAGGTTTTGTCCCCAGGCTCACATTCCCTATATGTCTGAGGAGTGACTGGCATCACTAAGCTCGAGCCTTGGGTAGTAGGAGAGTGGAGTGCATAACTCCAAGAAGAGTCTGCTCCTTTTAAAGAAACAATTTTAGTAAAGACAGCCCAAGCCCCAGGATATTCCCAGAGCTTCCTTTGTCAGAGGATTTTTTTTTCAAATTTTTTGAAATATAGTTGATTTACAATATTGTGTTAATTTCTGATGTATAGCAAAGCAATTCAGTTATACATATTCTTTTTCATATTCTTTTCCATTATGGTTTATCACAGGATATTGGATATAGTTCCCATGCTGTATAGTAAGACCTTGTTGTTTTATCTATCCTATATATTAATTTGTATCTGCTGACCCCAAAATTTCAATCCTTCCCTCCCCCATTCCCTCCCACTTGGCAACCACAATTCTGTTCTCTATATCTGTGAGTGTGTCTCTGTCTTGTGGATATGTTTATTTGTGTTGTATTTTAGATTCCACATACAAGTGATATCGTAGAGTACTTGTCTTTCTCTGTCTGCCTTGCTTCACTTTCACTTAGTATGATAATCGTTAGTTTTATCCATGTGGCTAAAAATGGCATTATTTCTTTCTTTTTAATGGCTGAGTAATATTCCATTGTATATATGTACTACATCTTCATCCATTCATCTGTAAATGTGCATTTAGTTTGTTTCCATGTCTTGGCCATTGTAAATAATGCTGCTATGAACATAGGAGTGAATGTATCATTTCAAATTATAGTTTTGCTGGATACATGCCCAGGAGTAGGATTGCTAGATTATATGGCAGCGCTATTTTTAGTTTTTTGAGGAACTTCCATACTGTTTTCCATACTGGCTTCACCAGCTTATATTCCCACCAGCACAGTAGGAGGGTTCCTTTTTCTTCACACCCCCTCCAGCATTTTGAGACTTTTTAATGATGGCCATTCGATCAGAAACATTTTAAAAGAGGGAAGAAGACAGTTTGACAAGAAAGAGAAAGAGGGAGAGGGAGTATTGTGTGTGGTTGAGAATAATTATTTGAATTCTAAGCTCCCTTTCGGGACAGTGACTGTGACTCCAATAATTTTGATATTTATATTCAAGGTCTTCACTTGGTCATACCACATAGAGACCGTGGCTGTAAACATTCGTTAAGCTGGCCCTGTTTATTAAAAGCCTGCTCTCCTGCTTTCTTCCCTTCTACCTATGACCATTTCCACTCCTGTCAGGGGCCCCGGGTTGGCAGGAAGGTGGACCCAGGATATACACGAGACCTGTATTAAGGGAGTAGTCTGAATGCGAGTGAGAGAACAACCAGGGACGACTGTCCAAAAAACCAGAGTGAGCAAAGGCCAAGAGAGGACATTGGGCATGGATTTGTCTTTCTCTTTGGTCCAAGTCTTCTCAATAAAAAGATACTCAAGAAAAGTAAACTAGGTCTCCAGGAGGGTGGGGTCTAGGTCTCTCATGGCCACTGAAGCAGTCTCGTTGCCTGGCATGTAGTGAGGGTTTGGTAAGCATTTTGTTAAATGCATGAACACTAGGTTGGGTTTACTCCAGAGTTAGGGTCCGAGTTGTGCTGTGAGGAGAGCCTGTGGGAGAGTATTTGGATTTTGAGGCTGGGGACTCCACAGCTACCCCCCATCCTGGGCACCTACCCTTCTTTCTCAGCGGCGCTTTCTCTGGCCCTGCAGTGCCATCCTTCCCAGGATCTTCCTTTCGTGTCTGTCAAACTGATCACTCAAGCGCAGCACGGGCTGTGCACTGGGAATGGGCATGCTGGGAGAGACGGGGGCGGGTGTGGGCAGTTCCTAAGAGGCCTGCTCTGCCTCAGAAGCCTCCTCCCTAGCAGACCACCTTTGTTCTTGGCCTGAGACAGGGTTTCCTTGACTGCTGCCTCCTCCGTGTAGCTCCTTTCTCACTCAGCGAGGGTCAGATAAGGAGACCACAGTCAGCTCTAGGAGAAGCCCTGGCCGGATGGAGGAGGGGCCCATACCCTGGACTTCCCCCTCCTCCCATACATCTTGGTGTCAAGCACATTTTATTTCCTCACGTCTGGGGACTCAGAGGCTTCCCCTCCAGGATTACTTCCTCCTCCGGTTTGTTTTCCAGCTGGAGCCTCCAGGAGCCCCACGGCAGGGGGCGGCTCCTCTGCTGTGGCCCAGGAGGCTTCAAAGGGCCCGGAGTGGAATGCCAGCTGGGGAGACTGCCGGCCTGGGAGGAGGGGCCCAAGGCGTGGGGCTCTGGACGGGGTCCCCTACTCATTTTCAAATCCCCCCGCCATTGACTGAGGGGCTGCATCTATGGGCAGAAGGTAACTTCAAAGGTAGGGATGGGGACTCCTGCCACCCCCTCCCCTGGGGCTCGGAGCAAGGCAGGAAGCGCGCTCCCCCCACCCTCCCCATGATGGATTAGGTGCCTAAGAGCCATGGCGAGCTCATGGCTAGGGAGACCTTCTCCCTTTTCATGGGGCTCAGATTTCACGATTTTGGGAGGGAGGAGGGGGTGAAATAATTAGTAATTTGTGATTAAGTCTTTTCATGGATATTTTGTTTCTTTGTTCTGTGATGTTGCCTGGAGCCATTTAAAAAATGACTTAATGACAAAAAAAAAATAATTGCTCTTTGTAACTAATGACTGTGTCAGAACTTAGAAATCACCAAAACCTCAGAAAGTAGAAACCGAGACACAGACAGAGGTGGGGGTGCTGTTCTCCAAGGAACTGGATCAGCTATTGTAACATGGCTAGGGATCTGTTTGTCCCCAGGCCGCCCCCTAGCCTTCTCTGGAGCCCGCTTGCACCCCATGCTCAGCCTCAGCCTCCTCTGAGGCTTCAGGCCTTGGGTCCCTCAGGAGCCTTTGCTCCTGGGTCAAGAGCAACGGGCGAATGCCTGAAGGCAGCCTAGGCTCCCCCGGCTGGCCCAGCCTCGGAGTCACTCCCTGCTCCATAAAGCCTCTGGGGTGGGGGGAGACCTCCCCACAGAGTGCGGGAGGCAGTTGTAGTCAAGCCCTCGCCCCCCGCCCCAGCAATCTAGACGGAGCCCCACCATTGCCCTGGATTCTGAACCCTTAGTTCTTGTCTTTGGGACGGATATGCAGTAACTGACAGCTCTCCCTTGGGCTGGGGTCCTGCAGAGCTCCGGGTCACCTGAGCAGGGATGTGCCTGGGCCTGAGCCCCCCGAGGAGGACTTTGCTCAGCCCACGCCTCCTTCTGCTGCCCCAGCCCAGCCGCCTCCCTCGGCCTCTGGGGAGTGGGCTGGGAGACGGGGAATTGCTCACGCAGCAGATTCCGCTCCTGTTCCCTTCCCAGCCCTCGCTCCGATCTCTCCCTAGGGAAATGCTGGGGGGTGGGGGCACCCGTTAACTTGGGCCTTCTATTTGGTTTTCCTCTGGTTATTGTTTAAAATGCAGAGATTATGAGGTCAAACTCTCCCAGCCAATATTTTTCTAATGAAAAATGTAGTAAGGCACGACTGAGTAATCTAATCTATAAGTTAAGCGTTCCACACAGCAGCGATTTTCACCGACAGAACTTCAATAAATCTTGTTTTGAGAAAAATGATATGAGGCTGATGTTCTATTTTTGTCAATTTGAATGGACTCCCCTGCCCACCCCCCAGTCCCCAGAAACACTGCATTGCACCCAGCCAGTCTCCTTGCCTGCCCCAGAGCAGGCTGGATGAAAGAGGGGGACGGGAATGCTCAGGTGGGAGGCTTGAGTTCTGATCCAGCCAGGCTCCAGATCTGGGTCAGGCTCCGGTCTGGGGCCAGAGGCATCTGCTTCAGCCTGTCTGGCCTCTGTGGCTCTCCTCCTGGGGTCGGGGGGTGAAGGGGCTGCGGGTCTTGAAGGAAGAGGCAGCCCATGGTCTAGGAGATGATGCCTTTCCCAGCCACAGGGTAAGGTTTACCCAGGTAGGCCTGGCTTCCCCAGCTGCCTCAAGGCTGAGCAAAGAGCAAACAGCAGGCCTTACACCTTTCCTCAACCCCCAACAAGCCTGGATAGATTTGGTAAGAAAGGCAGAATTCTTTTTTTTTTTGTCTTTTTGCCTTATCTAGGGCCACACCTGTGGCATATGGAGGTTCCCAGGCTAGGGGTCTAACAGGAGCTGTAGCTGCCGGCTTTCACCACAGCCACAGCAACGTGGGATCCGAGCTGCGTCTGTGACCTACACCACAGCTCACCGCAATGCCGGATCCTTAACCCACTGAGCAAGGCCAGGGATTGAACCCGCAACCTCACGGTTCTTAGATTCGTTAACTACTGAGCCACGAAGGGAACTCCAAGAAAGGCAGAATTCTTTAGATCCATCCTTGAAGTTGCTGCTCCCCTATAGTCTGACTTGAACAGAGTGGATGAAGCAGAATGTGGTGATCCCTCCCTCCCCACCCCCACCAGTGTGTGTGTGTGTGTGTGTGTGTGTGTGTGTGCACGCGCGCGCGCAGGTGCACCTGTGTACACCTGTGTGACGGCTCTGGTAGGCAGGCTCTCCCAATGGACATGTGGGTCGTAAGCCTGTCATGGGTGATGGCTGCCAAGAAAAAAACCAAGAAAGATATTTCGAGCCCAGAGAGTATGTGGGAGGCCAGGAGAACGAGTATGGAGAGGCTGTTTCAAGAAACTGGAGAAGCAGTAAGGGCAGCCAGAAAGGATTACGGCACCTCATCAGAGAGATATCAATTAGGAGAGGTTTCCAAATGAGGAACTCCTCCGTCCCTCCTCACAGCGACAATCCACTGAGGAGAATGTAGTAAGACAAGCAAATGCCAAGGCAGAGAAAGGGTTTCTGAGTGAAGACTCAGCAGCATTTAGGTTTGAAAGAGCCAGAGTCTTCTTCCATCTGAAATCTGCAGGCATGGAAAGCCCAGGCAGAGGAACTTGATCTCTCAGTGTCCAGGGGAGCTGAGTATAGAGGAAGTCGGAGTGGGGGTGGGGTGGGGGCAGTCACAGATCAGAGGGCATAAATTCAGATATTCTCAATGATCTGACCTCGGACCTCAGTTTTTTCATCCATAAATGAGGAAAATAAGACCAGTCCTACTTACCTAACAGCAGTGTGAGCAGATCAAATGAAAGTATGTGAACATGCACAGTTTAAAGTACTGCATAAAGTGAGCTCTCGATAGAATTGTTACTGCGCTGGGCGCGGGAAGAAGACCTGGGGACAGCTCTCAAAGCCTCGTTATTTCACTGAGCCAAGTTGGACTGAGTGGTGAGGCTGGGTATCTGTTACTGGACCTGCCTCTCGAGTTTGGGCTTAGGGATTTCCTCATAGAGCAAGACAGGAGTTCTCCCTGGCCCATGGCTGCATGACTGTGCCAAGGCTCTACAAAGTGGAGATGATCCTGGGAGAGGTTTTGGGCTGGTGAGGATGAGCAGTCAGGACAGAGTCCTGGGGGTGCTGGGAAGAAGGCCTGGGAGCGAAGTCTTTGCCGAGGGGTGGGGACGGACAGGGGCCCCTTGTCTCTGCTGAATCAAGTTCAGGCACCAAGAGCGCCTCCCTTTCTCCCCGGGCCTTATCAATCCTTCTACGCTCCGGTGTCATTGCTGGGACGTTCTGAGGCTCCCCCTTTCCAGGTGGGGAGGTGTGAGGGTTTTAACTCCCATGTCAAATACTGGCTCTTTTGTCTTTTGACTCCCACACCCCCGTTCCCACCCACTCAGCCTCCCACTGACTGTTCCCAGGAAAAGGGAGCCCGAGCCCAGGACTGCCTGAACTAAGGGGAAGTGGGGAGGTGGTTTGGAAAGGTTGAGGCTAGTCAGAGTGGCCAGGAGCTGCCTGAACAACCTCACAAACCCTGGGCACCCACTTCTAAGGAAGATGGGAGGTGAGGGGAGATAGAGAACTGACTTCACGTGTGACTAGTGTGGGAAGTGAACCTAAAGCAGTTTCCTCTCCAATTTCTCTGTGCCTGAAGGTGGGGAGTAGATATGAAGCCAAAGGGATCTGCCCCCAGGATGAGTCTGCGAGTCCTCGTGGCCTAGTCCTCCTCTTGCCCCTAGAGAGGTCCTAAGCCTGTGGCTGGAACAGTTGCCACAGTTAAAGCTCCATAGACCAAGTCTCCCTCTTGAAGACTGGGAGCTGGAGGGAAATTGTGGACCTTATGCTAACCCATACTCACTAAAAAACAGATTTTCAAAGAACTTTTTCTTTGGCCATGCCCACAGCATGCAGATGTTCCCAGACCAGGGATCAAAACCAAGCCACAGCAGTGACAATGTTGAATCCTTAACTGCTAGGCCACCAGGGAACTCCATCAAAGAACTTTTAATCACTCAAAGAACATTCACAGAATGTTCACAGAAAAAAATAGGATCCAAAACATTACGTGTAAATGATCCTGTTTGTGAAACAAAAATAAATTTATAGATTAAACAGACTAGAATAAAACCAGCAAAAATATAGACAGTGATGGTTTCTAGGTGGTAAAAATATGTATGACTTTATTTTCTTTATACTTCTCTATAGTTTCCAAATGTCTACCATCAACACATACATTTATAATTCAGAATTTATGAAGAAGATGAAGAGGTTGACTCTGAAGTCAAGCTGACACCCCAAAGGCAACCCAGAGCTTCTGCAGACCTCAGGCCCCCTGCCTACCCTCCAGGTCTGCTTTGGTGATCCCAGGCCAGGCCGGCTTTCTTTATGGCAGCCTGTGGGGGAGGGGCTGAGGCCTGGCAGCTGGGAGTCAGCTGTGCCTGGAGACAATCCCGTGTCCAATGGGAGGCAGAGGGCTCATTTCCGAGCTGGACAAGAGCCAGGTTTTAGGGACTGAGTCAGCTAAGCAGCTACCTGAGGCTCTGGTATCCACAGCTCCTCTTCAGCCTCTGCCTAAGGATCTCTACCAGCTACCTCAGTGACTGGTTCTGGCTGTCAGATACAGGAAGGGGTGAAGGCCGCCTCCTCCCTAGTTCTGAGGCTCAGTGAGAACCCGGATTTATGGAGATACACTCAGGCCTATATGCAACCCTTTCGCCTGCTTCAGCTCCCTCCCCCAGACTCCCAAGGCAGGGACGCTGTCAAGGCAGGAGAATGGCTGATCAGAGCTGGGAGAGGGCCCCACAGAATCTGGCCAGGGGGTTTTGAACCAAGGACTCAGTTAATCCCAACCCTAGGGGGATTAGTAAAAATACGGGTAAGAAATTCTAGCCCACCTTCAAGTATTCAGCTGTGTTAAAGAAAAAAAAAAAAAACATAAAAAGGCTTTTTAGGCCATTTATTTATGAGCTTGTGTCAAAGTTTTATTTCAGTCTTGCTGCAAGTGAAGAGACCTCTAAGAGGCCAATTCAAGGTAGAAGAGTGGTTAGAATCATTTTTCAAATGGACATACAAAAATAATGTCTGGATAAAATGCATCAAACTCTCAATGACAGCTGGAGAGGTAGTTGGGAAATTGGTTTCTGAAAAGAAATCTGAATCTCCTTAAAATTTTATCAGAAAATTGCTTAAGGAGTTCTTGTTGTGGCTCAGCAGAAACAAATCTGACTAATATCCATGAGGACGCAGGTTCGATCACTGGGTTAAGGATCCAGTGTTGCTGTGAGCTGTGGTGCAGGTTGCCGATGTGGCTAGGATCTGGCATTGCTGTGGCTGTGGAGCAGGCCGGCGGCTACAGCTCTGATTCGACCCCTGGCCTGGGAACGTGCATATGCCATGGGTGCGGCCCTAAAAACCCAAAACAAAAAAAAAAAAAAGAAAAGAAAATTGCTTAAGTGTTTTTATTAAGATTGCTGATTTTAGGAGTTCCTTTCCTGGCGCAGCGGTTAACAAATCCGACTAGGAACCATGAGGTTGCGGGTTCGATCCCTGGCCTTGCTCAGTGGGTTAAGGATCTGGTTTTGCTGTGAACTGTGGTGTAGGTCGCAGATGCAGTTCGGATCCTGCGTTGCTGTGGCTGTGACGCAGGCCGGCAGCTACAGCTCCTGTTAGACCCCTAGCCTGGGAACCTCCACATGCTGTGGGTGTGGCCCTAAAATGACAAAAGGCAAAAAAAAAAAAAAAAGATTTCTGATTTTAGTTTCCTTGTGGTGCAGCAGTAGGTTAAGGATCCAGTGTTTTCACTCCAGTGGCTCAGATCACTGTTGTAGCACAGATTCCATCCCTGGCCCAGGAAATTCCATTTGCCAGGGGTGTAACAACAACAACAACAAAAAATGTTGATTTCTTCCCCCCAAGTGGCTTATATTGAGCAAAGATGCTCTGTCGCAAAAAGGTTTCGGATTCTTTTGTCTTACAGTTGGAAACACTGGCTTGGCTCCTGTTCCAAGGCTGGAGGCTCAGTTATGAAGCAATTGATATGGAAATTCTGGGGTTCCTATGTGCCCAAACCCGTGCCAGGCACCAAGCTGAGAACAAGACAATATTCAAGATTACAGGGAGGCTGAATTCTCTCCATGCCAGGGAATATTTCCTGACCCAAGGACCTGGCTAGGTAAGTCTCTGGAAGTCCATGAAGTTCCCTCATGTTGGAGGTAAGCACAGGGTGGAGGAAGCAGGCAGCCTCATGATAGAGATATTTTAGAGCTGTTTCCCCAAGTGCAGAAATTGGACCTCTGGCAGAATGCCAGATGATTTTCGATGGTGCATTGACAAGATATTAAATCATACTGAATCCCATAGTGAAAAAGTTATTTTCTTGTCCTTTTCTTTCTTTTTTTCCTCTTTTTTTCCATTGGATCCTAGGTTCATGAACTGGAATAATCATATTCCTTGGTTCATGACACAGTCTCACCTTCATCCTCGCATGGACCATTTTATTATATATCTAGTTAGCTTTTTAAATTAGTTGCTTTTAGATAATATTATAAACACCCCATGAATTTATCACCCAAAACAAAATCTTAGACTTTGACAAACTAACAACTAGCCAAATGGTTCCCATGTTCTGCTCCCTGCCTCTGACCTGAAGCAACTGACATCATGAATGTCATATTCATCATCTTTTGCTTTTCTTTTCTTTCTTTTCATTTTTTTTTTTTTTTTGGCCAGTCCCTCAGCATGTGGAAGTTCCCGAGTCAGGGACTGAACCCATACCACAGCAGTTACCCAAGCCACTGTGGTGAAAAATGCCAGATTCTTAATCCACTGAGCCACGTGGGAACTCCTTACTTTCCTTTTAATATGGTTAATACAGTTGCACCTATATGTATTCCTAAAAATATATTTAAAATTTTAACTGTTACAAATTTTATTTAAAAATGGTATCAGGCTGTATATCATTTTTTGGGCTTTTTCACATATTATGTTACTAAGTCATCCATACTGTTGCAT
Organism: Catagonus wagneri; assembly: GCA_004024745.2. Classification (NCBI taxonomy): domain Eukaryota; kingdom Metazoa; phylum Chordata; class Mammalia; order Artiodactyla; family Tayassuidae; genus Catagonus; species Catagonus wagneri. The sequence goes on along the minus strand of PVHT021183705.1, from coordinate 28,166,217 downwards.
GTCACTTAATTTCCTTTGTTTTGATTATAGTATAATATAATATTATGGTACAATATAGAGTAATATTCTATTGTGTGAGGATACCACAGACTGTTGTAAAGATATCACTTTCCTTATACCTGTGTTCTCAACAGCGTTTTTCATAAGAGCCAAAGGTGGAAGTAAATAACACTGCTAAGAACTGTCCATCTACAGATGAATAAACACAATGTGGTACATACATACAATGGAATATTATTCAGCCTTTAAAAGGAAGGAAATTCTGGGCGTTCCCTGGTGGCCTAGTGGTTAAATCTGGCTTTGTCGTTGCTGTGGCTCAGGTTTGATCCCTGGCCAGAGACACACTTCCACACACCACAGGTACAGCCAAAAAAAAAAAAAAGGGAAGAAAATTCTGACACATCCTATGACATGCATGAACTTTGAAGAAATCATGCTGAGTAAAATAAGCCAGGCACAAAAAGACAAATAAAATAGGATTCTACTCACATGAGGTATTTAGAGTAGGCAGCTTCATAGATACAGAAAGTTCAAATGGTGGTCACATACCTGGGGCAAGGAAGGGGATAGGGAGTTAGTGTTTAGAGTGCAGAATTTCAGTTTGGGAAGATGAAAATAGCTGGGGAGACAATGGCAACTATGCTTGAACAGCAATGTGAATGTACTTAACACCTTTGACTGAACTGTACGCTTAAAAATGGTTAAAATGGTAATGTTTTATGTTATGTATATTTTACCCCCACATACACACAGATATTGCTTTCCCATTGATGGTCATATGGGTTCTTTAATTCTTCCAGTTTTATCAAAGAGAAAGTTTCAGTTTGATGCTAGTGTATCTTTAACACCTCCATAACACGTGTTTCTCTTCTTTCTCCTTTTAATGTAAAGAGACAAGGCCTCAGGTTCAAGAGTTCTCAGCAGGCAGTGGTGTCCAGCTAGAATAGAATACATTATTTTTTAATTTCACTTATTTTTATAATTTCTATTTTGGCAACTGATGGTTGTCTAGTTACTGCCTTTTTAATAACAATAAACATATTCAAGTAAAAAATAAGAAGTTGATCTAAAGAAAAATGTCAAGTAAATAACATCATTGGTGGTATATGGCTAGGGACTGAATTATGAAGCTTGTACTTGAATGCTGAAGCTTGGAAAATGTGATTTTAGAGACTGATCAGACTCTGGTTGAAATGGTGATCTCTGTGGCCCTTTTGAGGTTAACGCTCTCTAATATTCTGGATGCGCAGAGAGTACAGGCCATGGGAGCTCAGTGAGTGCTGGAATGGTCAGGGACTTTTAATAACTGGGATGGAATCTTGGCCTGAAAGGATGAGTAAGATTTAAGTGAAATAAAGAATAAATGAGGAGTTCCCGTCATGGCGTAGTGGTTAACAAATCCGACTAGGAACGATGAGGTTGTGAGTTCGACCCCTGGCCTTGCTCAGTGGGTTAACAATCCGATGTTGATGTTCCCGTGAGCTGTGGTGTAGGTCCATATGCCGCGGGTGCGACCCTAAAAAAAAAAAAAAAGAATAAATGAGAGTTTGTCCAAACAGAGAGAATGGTGTGAATGAAGGTAAGAAGGTGAGACTAATCAAGGTATGTTTATGGACTACTGAGTTTTCTTGGTGGAAGCAAAGAGAATAAATTCAGATTGAGTGTAGGAGGCTAGATTAGCAAAGCCTGAAAAATCCAGGGAGGATTTCAGGTTTAGTTTGTGAGGTAATAGGAAGCCACAGAAAATCCTTGAACAGATAAGTAACATGATGGAAGGACTCAGATCTTGAGCAAATACTATCTGATTTTTTTTTTTTTTGTCTTTTTAGGGCTGCACCTGCGGCATATGGAAGTTCCCAGGCAAGGGGTCAAATCAGAGCTACAGTGGCCGCCTACACCACAGCCACAGCAACTCCAGATCTGAGCCACGTATGTGACCTACACCACAGCTCACAGCAAGGCTGGATCCTTAACCCACTGAGCGACACTAGGGATCAAAGCTGTGTCCTCATGGATACTAGTGGGGTTCTTAACCCACTGAGCCACAACAGGCACTGCTTATCTGATTTTTCATGAAACTTCCCTCTTTGTCCAGCCTGAGACTGCTGATTAAGTCACTCATCTCTCAGATATTTATCAAAGGCTTCCCATGTTCCAGATACTGCCCTGTGGATTCAGTGATACACAAAAACATACTCTTAGAGTTCCCGCTGTGGCTCAGTGGTAACGAACCCGATCAGTATCCATGAGGACCCAGGTTCAATCCCTGGCCTTGCTCAGTGTGTTAAGGATCCAGGGTTGCTGTGAGCTCTGGCATAGGTCACAGACATGACTCGGATCTCATGTTGCTGTGGCTGTAGTGTAGGCCGACGGCTACAGCTCCTATTCGATGCCTGTCCTGGGCACTTCCATATGCTGCAGGGGCTGCCCTAAAAAAAAATTTAAAAAGACACAGAAACTACTCTCTTTATTCTATCAGAGCGCTAGTGGATGAGTCAGACATTAAAGAAATAATCACATAAAAAAAAATGTAAAAGTATAAATGTAGTTAGTCCAGCCAAGCAGGTGTTCCTGGTGCCACGAGCACAGGTAGTCGGGGGAAGTCTTACCTGATTTAGGAGACAAGGTAAGGCTGTTCTGAGGAAGTGACATCTGAGTTGATATTGGAAGGATAAGAAGGAATTGAATAGCTAAAGAGGGAAAAGCATTTCAGACAGAGCAAGCCACATATCCAAAGCCCTGTGGCTTGCAGAGGAGGCCTGGAGAGTCCCAGGAGTAGAAAGATCCTGAGGAAGGTCATTGTGGATGGGTCTTAGGGTGGAGAGGAGGATGGGAGGTCAGTGGAGGCCAGGCTATGTCAGAGCCTAGCAAGCTTTAGGAAGATTTTGGGCCTTTATCCTAGAAAAGGGGGGAGCTGTTGACAGGGTGATGACATGATCAGATCAGTATTTTAAAAAAAGAAAGAAAATCAGAGTTCCCGTCGTGGTGCAGCAGAAATGAATCCGATTAGGAACCATGAGGTTACAGGTTCGATCCCTGGCCTCGCTCAGTGGGTTAAGGATCTGGTGTTGCCGTGAGCTGTGGTGTAGATCGCAGACATGGCTTGGATCATGAGTTGCTGTGGCTGTGGCATAGGCTGGCAGCTGTAGTTCCGACTGGACCCCTAGCCTGGGAACCTCTGTATGCTGCAGGTGCAGCCCTAAATAGAAAGATAAATAAATAATTAATTAAAAAAGGAAAGAAAATCAAATATTTTGGTACGTGTGAGGAGGACAGGCTGACCGTGAGTGGCTTTCTGAGAGGCAGTACCGGAACCCTCCAGGCCCCAAATGATTGGGAAGCTTGTCTAAGAAGAGCTGCAGGAGGCTGAGGCAGGCCTGGGGTGGTGGTGGAGGAGTAGCAAGAGGGAGGCAGTGACTGTGAGGATCAGATAAAGGATAAGGGCCAAAAGAAACATGCGTGATTGGGGGAGAGTGACATGAAGAGGACCCAGGAGCCAGGGCCTGCAGGCCTGTGAGGAGAGAAGCCAGAGCTTGGCTGAAGTCACCTGCAGAGGCAAAAAGTTGCAGCAGTGACTAAGTTTGCCCAGGAGAGGGCTCCACCTTGGGAAATCAGCTGAGTCTAGATGATTCAATCTGAGGTTCCCTAGAGAAAAGACATCCAAGGCCAGGGTCTTGGGGGACCCCTGCCACGGTTCCAAGAAAGGGAGCCAAGGACAGTGGTTTGGCCTGGCCAGATGGTGATGGTTGAGTAAAGACACCAGGTTAGAAGCAAGGAGAGGACCAGGAAGAGCACAGAGCCACAGTGGCCAAGATTCAAGAGTGGAGACAGAGAGGTGGCCATGGGCAGTGGGTGCGATCAGCAAGCCTGGGAAGGTTTGCAGGCCGGGGCTTTCCAGTTCTTAGGGCAGAGGCAGTTGTGTTTTTGGTTTTGTTTTCTCCTAGATGTGAATGGGGGCAGGAAATGGAGGTGGAGAGCGGGTGGAAGCAGGGAGAACACTGACTCAGATCATAGGAGTAGAGCTGACTCGAAGTAAAACCTCCGCATCTTACCTGCTACCACCCCCTTTCCTGTCGAAGCCTCCCTGAGCTGCAGAAAAACAGAAACTGAGTAGAAAGTTTCTCTCTTAAAGGGCCCAGACTTTAGTGGGGAGAGGGAGAAAAGGAAACCTGAACAAGAACCCAGTGGTTCTTGTCCAGATCTTTAAGACCATGGGCACTGAGGTAGGTGTGGGGAATCCAAGGCTTGGGTGCACACGTGTGCGTGCATACACGTATATACACTCACTCGGACACTCACTTGCATACTCATTCACACACACCCATGCCAGAACACACACTCCCTCCCCCTTCTTCCCTGCCACACACGCAGGAGCAACCCAGGCATCTGGGGTGTGTGTCATGAGCACCTACCAGCAGGAGTGAATGCCTCTATAGTGTGTGGTACATGTGTCATTGTAGGTAAAAGATGCAATTCAGAGGGGTGCTGTGGGGGCAGGGGAAGGAGGGGGACATCCTAAGATGTGACGTGTGTTTCTGAGGGGATGAATGTAGTGATGTATGCATTTATTCGTTTCTTCATTCATTCATGGCCATTCACTCAACAAGGTTATGGGGGAACCACCGTGTTCCCCAAGCAGTGTGCTTGCTTGACGGTGAACCACAGGTGCTACTCCTGCTCACAAATTCCCGGGCTTCGGGGAAGACAGGCCTAGGACACAGGTGGTAAAGGCCATGATGTGGGATCCTGGAAGTGGAGAGCTGACCCAGAGCATTTGCAGAGAATAGGGTGTGTACGTTAGTGGGGTGAATATGGACACTGGTTAGGGGAGCATCTCTAGGGTGTGAGCTGCACCTCGGCAGGTGGGAGTGTGTTTTGGTGGGTATGTGAATTGGGAGGTGTGGGGCGCGATGTATGCATGTGTATATGGCAGTTGTGTGTGCGTGGGAAGGTGTGTTTCATTATCAGAATTATCAGAGCAAACCAGCTCTTTATTACATGTATAATTTCCCTGTATCCCATCGGGTCCTTCTGTGCAGGGCGAGCTGGAGTGGAACTAAACCAAATAGGGAATTTAGCAAGTTCGAGAGGCTGCAGCAGAACTTCAAGTGCTGCTGCTGGATGGTGTTGGCGGACGGGGTGGGGGGAGGTTGTGTCCGCCAGCCCGAGATGGAGAGAGAATGGAGGAGGGGGTGAAGGAGCATCCTGGGGGAGGGGAAGCGTAGAGGGTGGGAGACTGAGGCAGTGTTGACCAGACTGGGGACAGCGACTGGTGCCTGGCTTTAGGGAGGAGGTCTGGGGACAAGTCCAGGGACTGGTGGTTCCCTGCAGTAAGCAGAGGGAAGAGAGTGGATGGGAGAGGGAATGCCCAGGCCAGCCCAGTCCTGCTTAGGGTGGGGGGGATCTGGGCCTAAGGGTATTTTCTGCCTCTTATATGTAGAAAATGAATGGCTTGAAGAGTGAGTGAAAGGAAGTCATCTCAACATAGGGTTCAAATCTCAGCTTTGAGGTAAGGCCTGGGGCAAGTTACTTCTCAGAGTGGCATAAAAATTGGGGTAATAATATTTACTTTGCAGGGTAATGGTGATGATTAGTATAAGATATAATCATCACTGGAGTTCCCATCGTGGCTCAGTGGTTAACGACTCTGACTAGCATCCATGAGGACGCAGGTTCGATCCCCGGCCTTGCTCAGTGGATTAAGGATCCGGCATTGCCATGAGCTGTGGTGTAGGCACAGACTTGGATCCTGTGTTGCCGTGGCTGTGGCCGGCAGCTACAGCTCTGATTTGACCCCTAGCCTGGGAACCTCTATATGCCACAGGTGCGGCCCTAAAAAGCCAAAAAAAAGAAAAGACAAGCAACAAACCAAAAAAACAAACAAACAAAACCACAAAACTCTGGCACCTACTAAGCACTCAATGAATGATGGCTTTTTATCAATAACACTGGATTTGTCTGTAGAGCTGCATCACCTACATGCTAGTCAATCTACACCTCTCCCACTCTGTAAGGTTCAAACACAGCCACCTTGCGTAGCCAAGGTGAGTCAGGCCTGAGGGCACTGCCAAGAGTGTCCATTTCTTTGGCTGCCCCTTAAAGCATGTTGCTATCACTAGTTTCTTTTTCTTCCCTCTTTTACTTAATCGTTTCTGTGCTTAGCCAGGTAATGTATGCTCATTGCACAAAGAAGTGTAAAGAAGCAAAGAAAACTTTTAATCCCACCATCAGAAGCAATTCTGTAACTTACTAATGTTTCTCCAGTGCTATTCTATATTAGGCATTATTCCAGTTGCTTTGGAAACTTTATTTATTTCATCTTCACAGTAAGATGAAGCAGGGAAACATGCACAGTTATTATCATCTCCACTGACCAAAAGGAGCCGAGGCATAGAAGGTAACTTTCCCAAGATCACATAGCTTGAAATTGCTATAGGAAAGATGATGATTCAGGCCGACTACACTCTCCTCCCAATCTTTTCTGTTTTCTGAAGACTTTCCCGATGTCTTAGTTGAGCCAGACTCTAGCCTTCACTTTACAAATGTTTATCACCTCCTCCATCCCTGGCAGAATGCTGAACTCTGCTGGAAGGCAGGAGAGAGGCACAAAGGAGCACTTTCCAGGCACCGCTTCCAGTAGTCCCACGGGGCAAGGACCAGAGCTCAGTGTTCTGGGTTCTGTGGTAAAGAAATGCAGAGGAAGCAGCAGCAGATGCCCACAGTGTCCTCCTAAGGACTCCCCCCTCAGCTAAGCTATCCCCCACTGCCCACTTCTCCTGACTGCCATCACGGCACGCTGGCCCTTCCCAGGGCATGGCCCTGTCACCAGAAGGGCCTGAGGCTCAGGATCCTACAGCCCTCTGGTCTGCCCCTGTCCCACAGTCCATCTTTCTAGGACACCCTGCTTCTCTCCCCTCCATCTAACCAATCCACTTGTGGCCAGATGAATCATATTTAAGCACACTTTGTTATGTCCCTGCCCAGTTTGTGCCTAACTGGGTGCTCAATCATTGTGGCACCCAGTTAGGCACAAACTTCCCAACTGGCACTCAGGGAGGGTCTTGCTGATCTAATCTCACACTGCCTCTGCAGCCATCTCTTCCCACAAGAGCATCCCAACTGGATGCTTCCTTTCATTGCTCCATCCTTCTCTACCTGCCAATGCTTCATCTTTTCAGGTTATATTATAAATGCCTTTTCTGGAGTTCCCATCGTGGCTCGGTGGAAATAATCTGACCAGTATCCACGAGGATGCAGGTTCAATCCCTGGCCTTGCTCAGTGGGTTAAGAATCTGGCGCTGCTGTGAGCTGTGGTGTAGGGTGTAGTTCATAGACGCGGCTCTGATCTGGTATGGCTGTGACCGTGGCGTAGGCTGGCAGCTGTAGCTCTGATTCACCCCTAGCGTGGGGACCTCCATGTGCCGCAGGTGAGGCCCTAAAAAGATTAAAAAAAAAAAAAAGGCAAAACCCTTCCCTGATCACCTCCCTAGGCATGGTGACCACCAGGCTCTACCTCTTCCTTTAAATTCCATAATCGTTTTTATTCCTCTCAAGATACTGGTGTTAGACGGCCTGATAATTTTCTTAATTGAAGTATAACAGTGTAGTAATCTTAGGTGAATTTTAAATGAATTTTTAGGTAGTACACTGGTGGCTCAGCAGGGTAAGAATACAGTGTGGTCATGGCAGTGGCTCAGGCCACTACTATGGCACACGTTTGGTCCCTGGCCCGGGGAACTTCTGTATGCCATGGAGCCAAAAAAAACAAAACAAAACACATTTTTACATACATACACTCAAATACATATGTAACTTCTAATATTAAGATATAGCACAATTCTAGCACCCCCAAAGGGATTCTTTGTGCCTTATTCCCCAGTACCTCCTATTCTAACTTCTGTTGTACTAGAATAATTTTGCTTGTTATTAAATCTTATATATGCATCATACAGCATAAACTCTTTAGTGTCCAGCTTTATATCTGTGAGGTTTATCTACATCCATGATATTTCAGGACTCCATTCTTTTTCCTTGCTTTGTAGTATTTTATCATGTGAATGTGTCAAATTTATTTATCTGTTCTGTGGATGGACCTTTGGGCTGTCCTCATTTGGGACTACAAAATCAGTTGCTGTGAACATTCTTGTACATGACTTTTGCCACCCATAAACATCTATTTCTCTTAGGCGTATTCCCAGGAGCAGATTTGCTGAGTTGTAGAATATACATAGTAGGTACTGCCAAACATTAGTCCAAAGTGATTTCAGCAGCTTACATTCCCAGCAATGTGTATGAGTTCTAGTTGCTCCAGTAATGTCAATCTTTTCAGTTACAGCCATTCAGGCAGGTGGTGTAATTATTTCCTTACGTTTCAAATAATAATCGAATTTACCATGTATGGATCAGATAT
>PVHT021183705.1:27929601-28156807 GCA_004024745.2 Catagonus wagneri | reverse complement strand
AAGGAATTGATGAGTGCCTGTCGTGTCTTAGTGGTTAACGAATCCGACTAGGAACCATGAGGTTGCGGATTCGATCCCTGTCCTTGCTCAGTGGGTTAAGGATCCGGCATTGCCCTGAGCTGTGGTGTAGGTTGCAGACGCGGCTTGGATCCCGCGTTGCTGTGGCTGTGGCGTAGGCCGGCGGCTACAGCTCCTGTTAGACCCCTAGCCTGGGAACCTCCATATGCTGCAGGTGCGGCCCTAGAAAAGACAAAAAAAAAGGAGTTCCCATCGTGGCTCAGTGGTTAACTAATCCGACTAGGAACCATGAGGTTGCGGGTTCTATCCCTGGCCTTGCTCAGTGGTTTAAGGATCTGGCGTTGCCGTGAGTTGTGGTGTAGGTTGCAGACGTGGCTCGGATCCCACATTGCTGTGGCTGTGGCGTAGGCCGGGGGCTACAGCTCCTGTTAGACCCCTAGCCTGGGAACCTCCATATGTCGTGAGTGCGGCCCTAGAAAAGGCAAAAAGACAAAAAAAAAAAAAAAAAAGAGAGAGGGAGAGAAAGAAGAAGAGAGGGAGGAAGAAAGAAAGAGAAGAAAGGAGGGAGGGAGGATAGGAAGGAAGGAAAGAAGGAGGGAAGAAAAACTACTTTTAATCAGCTTGGGCCTCAGTTTCCTCATCTATAAAATGGAGATAATAATACTGCTCTGGTTAATGAGAGAATAAGAGGCACTGCTTTATCATTTGTAAATTGTAACTTTAAAAACGGATACAATTTTGAGTGTTCCCATGGTGGCAAAGCGGAAACAAATCTGACTAGTATCCATGAGGACTCAGGTTTGATCTCTGGCCTCGCTCAGTGGGTCAGCGATCTGGCGTTGCCGTGAGCTGTGGTGTGGGTCACAGACGCAGCTTGGATCCCACATTGCTGTGGCTGTGGCTCTGATTCAATCCCTAGCCTGGAAACTTCCATATGCTGAGAGTGCAAAAAAAGAAAAAAAGTGACTCCATTTGTAAGCCATAGCCATCATCTGCAAGGGCTTTATAAAATACATGGGAGCTCCCGTTGTGGTGCAGCAGAAACAAATCTGACTGGTATCCATGAGGATTTGGGTTTGATCCTTGGCCTCGCTCAGAGGGTTAAGGATCCGGCATTGCTGTGAGCTGTGGTGTAGGTCGTAGACTTGGCTCAGATCCCAAGTTTCTTTGGTTGTGGTGTAGATTGGCAGCTGTAGCTCTGATTTGACCCCTAGCCTGGGAACTTCCATATGCTGAGGGTATGACTCTAAAAAGAAATATATATATATATATATATATATATATATGGATTCCAGGGACCTATCCTGGAGATACAGATTGGCTTGATCCAGGGTGAAGCCTAGGGAGGTACACTTTTTAAGAGCTTCTGTGAATGACTCCAAAGCTCAGCTATGGATGAAAACTGCTAGGGCAAAGATATGTATTATTATCATTAATCATTAAAGTATTATCATTACTATTATCTTTTGGGGGGTGGAAATGGGGAGATACCTTTCAGAGTAGTCTTCTGTTAAGCATGTAGATGCATTGTAAGTCCTTAGATAAAGAACACTGCAAATGTCTTTATACTCTGGCCATCTTTGGCCTGGAGTCTTAGAGGCAAGTTTATGAGTGGATGAGTGTGTATATAAGTGTGTGTGTGTGTGTGTGTGTGTTTTCAAGTATATGTACCTGGAAAGGGCGGTGAAAAGAAAGCCAGTCATGTGCGGTTTCGGTATTGAGAGGAGGGCACTGGGGGCAGGAAAAACAAGCAGGGGCTTGTTTCCCCGGTACTCAGGTCCATGGACTTTTGTCCTCAAGAAACAAGCAAAAGTGACCTCAGGCTTGGCTCCCACAGCATGGGTCTGAGCTCATCACAGTCTGAGCCCTGCCAGCCCCTGACTGCTAAGGGGCAGGGCTGGAATCTGGCCTGGAATCCTGCAGCCATCCCTCTTTCCTTTAGTCCTCTGCACATCCTGGGCACCCTGAGAAGTCAGAGCCACCTCACCTACTCCCCTCCAGCTTGGGTCCTCAGTCCCACTGAGTTCCCCCCTCTCCAAAGCCAGAAGTCCATGGTCTGGGTCTCTTCTACTATTTTACACTCAGGAGAGGGACCCTGGGGACCCTATGGGCTCAAGCTACTGCCCCTGCTTGTCCTGGAGTGGGAGGGAGCAGAGGTCCTGCTAAGGCTCTGAGAAGGATGTGGGGGAGAAAAGAGGAAATAAAACAGAGGGCAGGATTAATGAAGTGGCTTCAAGAGCTAATAGTGCATTTACCAACATCTCCTCCTCTGACTCCCATCCAGGGGGAACCTGGCCACGGCCCTGAGGCGGGTGGTCCAGCTCCCAGTCTGCCTCTAAGGGATCCAAGCGGTGAAAAGAGGCAGGCATTCTTGTAGGTGGAGACAACCACTCTCCTTAAACCCTAGTTTCTGGAAATGAAACCCCAGATATCAGCCCCTCCTGAGCAGTGCAGGCTCTTCCCCAGAGCCACACAGCTTCCAAGTAGCCAGCGGGAGGTACATTATTAGACAATATTTTGGGGATCCCACCCACACCTCCCGCTACAGGGACACAGCTCTGGCGACCTTTAATAGTTTCTTTCAACCTGTCCCCATTCCATGCCCTCCTCTCTCCCAGGCCTCCTCCCAAGAAGCTGACCTGGAGCTGGATTCCCAAATAAACAGTAACTAATTGGATTAGGAGCTGATAATATTGTTGACCTTTCTTAATGTCTACTGGCTGTCTTTCCACCACACTGAGGCTTAATTGTATGGGGTGGGGGGAGGGTAGGGGACTTCCAGGAGTGAAATGTGACCCCTGTTAACCTCAGATAAAATGGGCTCAGCGTCTTCCCAACTGCCTGTCATCCCCCATGGAGCAGGAACACACACACATGCTCCCACTCTCATTGAATAATTACACAGATGATACACACATGCATAGGCATGCACTCAGAGATGCAAGCACACCCAGAGGCACACAGGCATCCTCACCCAAATCCACATGTGACTTTGAACGTGGATCATACATGTGTGTACAGTCATATTCAGCTGCTACACATGCGACATCACATATGTGATAAACAAGTATGTGCACATAGACAGACACACAGTTGCAAAATGAAAGCACAGAGATCCAGCTAGGCAAATATAATTACATACCTGATGCAAATGCATAGTAGATGTATTTATGAATGCAAACAGATAACACAATACATTCATTTATGCACATGTATTCATATACATGATGCCGAAATAAATGAGCATGCACAATACATGACACACGTGTGCACACACAGGTGCATACGGTGCACTACCTTTGCAGTGGACAAGACAGACCCTGCCCTACCCACCACACACACACACACACACACACACACACACACACACACACACACACACACGGGGCTGACCCACACCACATCTCATCTCTTTCGCAATCTCTGTTGCTTCCACTTTCTACTTGTTCCTGGAGTCCCTTGACGGTGTTTCTGGGACCTGAGTTTATGGGTCTCTTGGAACCCGGCCCTCACCTCTCTGTGAGTTTCCATCTCTCCGTCTCTCTGGGGCCTGCCTCTACATGGATCTCTCCCATCCTGGGATGCTGAAGTTGAAAAGGGCCTGGCTGGCAGGGTGGTGGGGAGGGCATGAAAAAAGATAAGGAGAGGAGGGCCAGAGTGAGTGGAGAGGAGAGTCGGGGAAAGAGGACCCGGAAAGAGGGGAGCGGCGAGGGAAGGGGAGCGACGGGCGGGGGAGGGGCGCCTGCCTGCGCACAGCAGATGTTGCCGCTCCTCGGATGGAGCTGTTAATGTAAGTGGAGTTTGTGCAATGGTAATTAGGAGGGCCCTCATTACCCCGGCGGAGCCGGCTGAGAGCCGATAAAGCCGAGGGGGAGAGGGGCCGACATCAGGGTAATGGGGGAGCAGGGCCATTGAGGAGTTGGAGCCGAGCCGGGACGCTCCGCGCGCAGCTGGAGCCCGGCGAGAGGGCCGGGGAGGGGGCGCGGACCCGGCCGGCAGCCCCGGGAGGAGCCGGAGTAAGAGCTGCGAGGGGCGTGAGCTGCTGGGTCTGCGCTGGGCTTCGTGCAGCCGCGCGGGAGAAAGGACCCCAGAGCATGAGGTGCGAGGGCGGTGCTGCCTGCCTTGCAAGGCAAGATGAGGAGGAGGGGTCCAGGCCGGCGTGCCCGCCTCCAGTGCAGCCCTGGCTGTGGACATCCCCCGAGGCCTCTGCACCTACATTCAGAGACCCCTTCGTGGTGGGACAGCTGAAGGGTGGGAATATGAAAGGACAGCCTTCTCTAGTGCCCCCCCCGCCCCCGCCCCCGCCCCCGCCCCAGCCCCCGCCCCAGTGCCTGGGGATCAGGGACACTCATCCAGAGTGATCAAGGCATGGACTCTAGAATAGAATAGCCAGGTGAAAATTAACGTCCTGATGGAAGGTTCCAGAATGTTAGATCACACTCTGGAGGAGACCAGCATTCAGGGGTGGAGCATAAACCCTAATTCTTGCCACCTTGGGTGGAGAGGGCAACCATTCCCCCCATCTCTCCGGCCACAGGTCCTCTTTTCCTCCCTCCCACTCACCCTCTCCTGCAATCCCTCCCACAAAGCTAGGTGAGGCCCCAAGCACCTCACTTCCCTTCCAGGCTGTACAGGAAGGGCAAGGGAGGCAGGGAGGTCGGTGAAAGCTGGAGCACCTGCAGCTCTGCTCCCCCACTGGGAACCCAGGAGACCCCCTTCCCCCAGCATTCCAGAATGAGGGTTGGGGATGGTGAGCCCATTTTGCTATTTACTCGCCACATCCTGGGTTTAGGATGAGCCCCACGGTGCTTTTCAGACTACGAAGTGAGCAAGCCCAGTCTTCTCAGCTGACTGGGAGCCATCGCAGTAGAAGAGACCAAGTCCCCTTCTCCTCTTATTCCCCTGCCACAGGCCCGAGACCCTGGCAACACTTACAGGAGGCAAGGAATTTGCCACCATTGCAGGGAGAAGGGAACTGTGGGGGTCTTTGCAACCTTAGTTTCTCCCCTGAAGGGCCCATAATCTCCCATTTAAATCCCTTCTTCATCCAGCTCCCACCTGCAGCTGCTTTCAGAAGCCCAAGGTCATTGACTCCTGCCACTCTGGTTTGTGACTTCCCAAGGACCACATAAACCTCCCTCCACCATTATGCAAAGGATAGAACAGAGAGAAGGGCTTCTGTTCCTTCAGGCTTTGAAGAAAGGAAAGGAAAGTCCTGCCACTGCCAACCCCAGAAGTAACCACATCTCCCGGAGAACTAAAAAGGGCATGTGCTGTCTCTGAACAGACCAGGGCCGAGGAGGGATCTGATGCTCCTCCCCTCTTCAGCAGCATGGCAGAGCAGGGGTTAACAGGGAGAGGCTGCAAGGCTGGAGCAGGCGGTGGCTCCCGCCTCCCCCCACCCCATACCCCCCCAGAGTTGCTGACTCTTCCTTTTTGTTCGGGCTGACAGCGAGCACCTGGTGTGCTCGTGGAACAATATTGTTCCTGCCTCCCTCCCCCCAGGCCCCAGGCTCCCCTCTCTCTCCCCCTCCTCACCCGCAGGCAGCCTTCCCCTCCTTCTTCTCTTCCCCTAGCCCCCTCCCGCCAGTGGCCTCCTAGGATTCCCCCCCCCAACCACCACAAGCGCGGACCCTGCGGTGTCAATAAACACAACATATGCTGCCATTAATGTGAAAATCGTGCCCTCTACTCCATTCATCCCCTCTGCCTGCCCCCCCGCTGGGGGCGGGGGTAGAGGCGATGGGGAAAGAAAGGTCAAGTGGGAAACATTAACCACCCTCTTTTTCAGTCTGATCAGCCCCCACCCTCATCTCCAGCCTTGGGAGCGGGAGAGGAACTGGAGGAACACGGATGGGATAAGGATAGGGATGGAGGCGTTCAGAGACCCCCGGTCTCCCCAGAGCCTCCCAGAGGGAAACAGGTGAGCACCCTCCTCCAACCCTTAAGCCTCTGAAGCCTCGGGCGGATCAGAGTGAGGCCCCATGGGCCCTCCCGAAGGCAGCAGACTTTTCTTCTGGGGGCAGAGGTAGTCGCCATGGGGGGGGGCTGTTCTCTTGCAGGTCCAGCAATCATCTCAGCTCCTGGGGAACTTTCTGTCCATCCACTTGGATTATAAAAGACAACCCAGAAAAGTTCTCCAATTGAGTTAGGCTTCAGAAAGCTCTTGTGAAAGGAGCCAAATACCTCAGATGACTAAGGGAGTGGCCTGGCCTCAGTCTCCTCAACTAAATCACTGGTTCCAAGACAGCAGGGAATAATAAAGATAAAAATAATATAATAACAACAGCTAACATGTATTGAAGGCTTATTTATGTACCAGACATTGTGCTAAGCACTTTACAGGCTTTATCTAATTTGCTCCCCATAAGACCCCTATGGGGAAGTTAGAACTGATATCCCCATTTTACAGCTGAGGAAAACAGGCTTGCTAAGGGTAGCTGGCATTCACTGAGTGTCACTGCACACCAGGCCCTGCGTGGAGGTCTCTACATGTCAGTGACCCTATGAGGTTAGTAACACTATTGGTGCCATTTTACAGGCAAGGAAACTGAGGCTCAGAGAGGTTCAGAAACTGGCCCAAAGTCACACAGCAAGCAGAACCTGGCCGGAAATTTAGGTCTGTCTGACAGCAAAGCTTAGGATCTTCGCCATACACTGCTTCCTCCTGTCTCCATTTTTCTCCATCTCCATTAGCCCTGTAGCACATACACACACCCCTACCCAAACTCATCCCCAAGATTAGACACATAGCAGGGCAATGGGGGAAAGAAGCCAGAGAGTGACCAGAGCATGAGACAGAGTTGAGACTCATTCTCTGCCCTGCTACTCGCTCATTACACAGTCACTCCCAGCTGCAGCCTGTGTGCTCAGTTGTCCCCCCACCCTCATGCCCATCCTCATTCTGGGGAGTCACTGTGGACAGGCAAAGCGCCCCTTTAGGGTCCCAGAGCACAAAGACATTGTGCTTGGCTCTGCAGCTCTTCACTTCTGAGACTCCGGTTGCTTTATTGATATTAACTTAACACATCCCCCCACTTCCCCACCCGCCCCGGCCCAGTCTGACGGGCAGAAATCTGCTGCCTGGGCACCACCCTGACCTCTCTTTTCTTCTTTCATTATCCACTCTGGGCACCAGGGAGCCAGCACCAAAATTAAAACAATAACTAAGCCCGAAGTGGACCCAGCAGCCCCCACTCCCACCCAAGGGAGGGAAAAATGCCACAAAAACACCTGGAGAGGAGAATAATCAATGGAATGGGAGGAGGTGACCCACTCCCATGTCAGCACCCCCTACCCGCCTTAACCCTTTATCCCCTGCACAGTACCAGGACTCCCTCATCCCATCCTGTATAGAAGCAGTAGCTTCTGGCAGCTCAGCCATTTAGTGCTTTGGGGTTTGAACAGACAAATCTGGGACAGTGAGATCTCCAGAAGCCAACAGTCAAGAGCTAAGACTCCTAAAGGATGCTAGTGTTATCACAAGCAGGAAGTTCCTCCTTGGGCAAATTCCTGGAAAATTGGTTATCACTTGCTTAGTGATGTGTGCTAAACACTTTATAAAGTGAACTACTTTATTTGATCCTCACAACAAACTCACCCTAAGGCATAGTTGTTCTTATTTAGAAAATAGACTAAACAAGTAAAATGACTTGCCCAAGTTCATCTCAGTGGCAGAATCAGGTTTCAAACTCTCTCAGGACTCTGTTTTCAGAGCCTGCAACTTAACCATCTTGCCAAGCTGTGTGCATGGTTACTGGAATCTATGGTAGACAAGTAAGCTTAGTTCAGAGATCTTCCAGCCCTCCATCTCCCAGGCTACAGAATGGGTCGGTTCTGCCTTCTCATCTCAACCTCCCAGCTGTCTGAAAGGAAGGGGGATCAGCAGAGGCAGGGCCCAAGTTCTAGCCTTGCTAAGGCCAGCAGAGGGGGCTGCTGTAGCTGAGGTCAAGTGTAGGATAGGGAAACTGGGTGGGCCTGCTCCAGGAGAGCAAAGGTATTTGGAAGGCACCCCATGCACTCTGCCCCCTGCAACATCTAAGAGCTAGCAGCTTCAGCAGGGGGTGCTCTTCCAGGGGGAGGGGGCAGAGTGAGCGCTGCGGAACTGTCCTAAGTATGCTGGGCTCCGCACAGAGGATCTCTCCCGTCCTCAGTCCTCACCTTTCTGTCCTACACCTCTTCTGGAAAAACTCTATCTCGGCTACCCCCTTGGCCCTATACCAGGATTCCCACATCCTCCAGCAGGCCCCATCACCACCCCCACCAACACCCCAGCCTTTCAGGGTCTTCTAACTCCCCCCATTGCCTTGTCTTTTTTCACCTTAATTCTGCTGACACAGAATGGGACTCTTCCAAAGGCACTAAACCAGAAAACAGAAGC
Organism: Catagonus wagneri; assembly: GCA_004024745.2. Classification (NCBI taxonomy): domain Eukaryota; kingdom Metazoa; phylum Chordata; class Mammalia; order Artiodactyla; family Tayassuidae; genus Catagonus; species Catagonus wagneri. The sequence continues at coordinate 28,148,409 of PVHT021183705.1, read as the reverse complement.
AAAAAACAGAAAAGGCAATGCTTTCATTACCAGGTCCAGGCATTGTTCTAAGGGCTTTGCCTAAAATTTGCACAACAATCCTAAGTGATAGGTACCTCTATCCTACAGCTGGAGGAAAGGAGGGCCTGAAACTGAAGCTAAGAAATGAAACAGATGGGATTTGAATCCAAGCAGTCTGCCCTTAAGCAACACTACTAGGAAGGAAGGAAGGGAAGGGAAGGGAAGGGAAGAAAGAAAGAAAGAAAAAGAAAGAAAGAAAGGGAAAGAAAGAAAGGGAGGGAAGGAAGGAAGAAAGAAAGAGAGGGAGGGAGGGGAGTTCCCATCGTGGAGCAGCGGAAACGAATCCAACTAGTAACCATGAGATTGCAGGTTTGATCCCTTGCCTTGCTCAGTGGGTTAAGGATCTGGTGATGCCATTATCTGTGACGTAGTTCACAAACATGGCTCTGATACCTTGTTGCTGTGCCTGTGGAGTAGGCTGGCGGCTATAGCTCCCATTTGACCCCTAGCTTGAGAACCTCCATATGACGCGAATGTGGCCCTAAAAAGCCAAAAAAATTGGGAGGGGAGGAAGGAAAAAGAAAATCTTCAAATTCTTTATTCCTGTGGAGTAAAACAGACTGGGACCTCCACAAAAGTGTACCGGAAGAATCTAAGGTAATTAAAGGTCACAGGGCGATGATATAATGCTTCCCCTTGCCTCAACCTCTGTTGGCTGACTTGGGTGCTAGACCCAGGCACACTGACTCTCCGCCAGAGGAAGGCTCAGCCAATAGGAGAGCCAGGTCTGATGAGGTCCTTAGGCCCTTCTGTAACTCTTCTCATCTTCTTATCAGTCTCCCTGGGCCCTGTAGGTACTTCTAAGTCCTTATGGTCCCCCAAATTCCTGTCTCTACGTCTCTCCAGTCATGAGGACCCCTCATGGCCCTTCCCTTCAGAGATCCTGGCTCCCCCAGCCCAGTTCGCTCTGCTTTGCCTATTATCCTGGTGCATGCTTGTGGTTAGGGCTGGCCCTGCCCTTTAGAAGCTCAGCTCCCTTACCCCATAGCCTGGTTTTAAGTTGTCCTGAGGACAGATGCCCTGGCCCCAGGAGCCCATCCGCTGCACACCTGCCCCAGCACACAGCTGACCAAACTTTCCTTTGCCATCCCCTCAACACAAGCCCTCTATTGCTCTGTTCTTGATGTGAGAGTTTCCTCCAAATCCCCACACTGCCTCCCGTGACCCACTTAGAACCTAACTCTCCAGACTTAAAATAGAAAACACTCAACACAAGCTTTTACAATTCCCGCTACTGGCTGAATAAAGGCTGTGTCCTTAGCAAAAACAATAACCACCTATTACTAATAATAGTTTCCCCACCAAATCTGCTCAGCTCTTCTCAATGCACTTCCTACCTGTCCCCAGCCTATAAGTGCCTGGGGGTCTCTTGGGGTGTGGGACTTTTGTGTAGCGGTGTGCTGTGAACGGCTGTTGTGTACTGTGTGTTTTCTTCTCCTTGGGAAAAAAGTCCGAAGTGGCTGCTGGCCCTGGGCTCATCTGTAATCTGGGGCATTGATCGGGACTCATTGATAGCTGATTGTTTTCACACGTGACTCGGTCACATTCCTCTAATCTCCATCCTTCTGCTCAGTTTGCATGACAAGAAGCAGCCTCAGTGGGGAGAGGTCGCTCACCTCTGACCAGGATATAATTGGAAAAAGAAGGTCATTGCTGCCTTTGCTTCTGGGGCAGATCAGCTTCGTTCCATTTGTGTCATGAGCTCTCGCCAGCACACACTCTCAATGACATGGAGACAATGGCTGTGCCCCACAATGGAACCCACAGAGATGTGCTCGACACAAACTGCAGGACCCACACTTGCTCTCATCAGGACAGGCATGTACGACAACACACACACAATAGGTGCTCTCAGTAAATACTGAAGATAACACCAGTGATGCACGGGCAATGCGTGTGACACCTACACATAGAGGACACATAAAGATGCATAAAAACAATGCTTGCCAAATGACACAGGTAGCTAATGACATATACACATAGTGAGACACGCATAGACATTTCTATGAGGGCAAAGAGGCTTTGCTACCGTACCCAGCAGGAAAAAATGTTCAACAATCATACCTTTCTTCAGGCACTGCCCAGGTGGGAATATATTAGAATTACCTGGGGAGCTTTGACAAAGTGCACATTTCCAGGAACCCCTGCCAGCCCAAACGGTATGAGTGCATGTCGGTAGACAGATTTATGTTGAAAACCTCCCTCAAGTAATTCTGATATGCCCCCGGGTTGAGAACCATTGAATCAGGCTCCCTTATACTGGGCGGCAGAATTTGCCCGCAGGGTGTTGAGCCCTGTTTTATTTTCTCACTCAGTTTGGGAAGAAACAGGCAGGAGCTGAGAAAAGGATCCGTCTGTCGCCCGAAGACTAGGGGCTAAACAATGGACAGGAACCGAAAGGGTTAAAACTGGGCATTGATCCTGGCGACCTTGGCCGGCCTTGTTAGCGCCCGCACAGCACACGCAGAAAGAATCTTTGCGCGGGGACTGTCCCAGAGACTCGCCTGCGCTCCGCGGCCAGGTTGCGAGAGCCCAAATCCCAAACCGCCTCCGAAGCCGTGCCTGACGCAGCCTTGGGTATCTTCGGGGGGCACTGGCGATCCCCAGGCCCGGTGACTCCAGCCCCTGGGGCACTTCCCCGCCCCTGGGTCCCAGGGTGCCAAGAAAGCCCGAAGGTTCCTTCTGTTGGGGGTGCGTGGAGGGGGCAAGCTGCTCTACACCCAACCCTGCAACGCAGGGAGGCCTCCGGGAGAGAGCAGAGGGCACCAAGCCGTGACGGGGCATCGGAGGCGGCGGGTCACTTAAGCCCCAGCGAAGAGGTGCGGAGATCCGCGGGGACAGCACAGGGTCGCGCCGCCCCCTGGCGGCTCAAAGGCAGAGTTGAGGCAGAGGGGCTGGCGGCAGCCGGGTCCGGTAGCTCTGGGACAGGTTCCTTATTCCCAGCGTTGAGCCGGGTAAGGATGTCGAAGAGACGCCCCCAAGAAGTCTGTCCTGTTCAGTCCCCTCCCTTTCGCTCTCCCTCTGTCCCTTTCTCGGTTTCTTCCTTCCTTCTACTCCCCCCCATCTCTCCCACTCTTCCTGCCCTTCCCCCTCCCCTGTCATCACTCCCTCTCCTACCCCCACCTCTTCCTTTCTTGTCCTTCGCCCGCCCCCTCCCGCCCCCGCGGGGCAGCGCCTCGGTGAGCCAGCTTGGCAGTTAGCCCATTAGATCTCGTACTATTGATCCGCTTCCGAGCCGAAGCTGACAGCCCCTGTTCCTGGTCTCTCCTTGTCCCCATTCCCGGCGCCCCCCACCCCGCCCTCATCTCCAGGCATTCCTGGCCTGCGCCTTCCCCCCAACCCCCACACGGGCCGCGCCAGAGTCTCGCCCTCACGAAGGACAAGAACAAATGTAATTAAAGCGACCGGCGAGGGGGGTGCGCCCCTACCGGCACCAACGCGAGCTGGGGTCCCAGCGGCCCGCCTTCGGCCTGCAGCCTCCCTCCGCTCCCGCCCTGGCGCTCCCCGCCCCCCCCGGAGCGGGAGCATTTGGGTTGAGCTGCGCCTGTCCTATAAATCCACATATAATTCTCGCCTTTCCTGTTCAGCTAAGGAAAATAAACGTGTAAGGCTGTTTCTGGGAGCCCAGCTCAGGGACCGCTCTAAATTCTCCTCTTATTGAGTCCAGGCTGGAAATCATTCAGCTCGGCGGCGCGCCCCCTCCCCTGTCCCCCCTCCCTCCAGCCCGCGCCCGTGCCCGCCGCGCACACGCACGCGCGCACACGGAAGGCAGAAGCCGGGTATATAAATATCTCCAGCTCTCCCCATAGCCGGGCAGATTTATTCCGCTGCCAAGCCTGCAGAAAATTGACTTGTTCATGGAGGCGGCTATTGACACATCACCGGGGGGAGGGTTAGGGGAGAAAGCAGTGGAGCCGGCGCCCCTCCATTATACGTTAATGTAATCAGCAGTGTGCGAAATGACTGCGCGGAAAATAGCATCACTGACATTTATATTAGAGGATATTGATGGCAGGAGCTGTGACCGCATCACTCTGCCTCCCGTTTCCACGGATTGACACAGGAGCCTCTTGTTGGCTCCATCCACGCTCGCCTCCCCTCCCCCCTCCCCCTCCCGCGCCCTCTCTCCCTCTCTCCACCCAGTGTCTCTCCTAGCCTTACCCCCACCCTCCCAACTGACTTTTCCAGTCACTCATTTTCCAAATAATTCCTGAGCACCTACCTACTGGGTACCACGGACAGGGTCTCTCCTCGCATGCCTCTCTAGGTTTCTCATTCTCCTTCTCCTTCTCCCCCACCATGCCCTTGCCCTCTTTCTCCCTCCTTCCCAGCTCCCCCTCCCCCTCCCTTGGCTCGGTGGCTGGACCGCTGCTGTCACAGCAGATAGATAATTGAAAAATGGGCCTCACCTTTGCAGCCAGCAGGAGTGGTTCAGGCAGTTACTACCGGGGTTACCTACTCCATCTCAGGCCCAAGCTCCAAAAGAGATTCTGAGGAAATTGGATTTTACATGGATGTTTTATTCGGGCAGAGGCTTTAGTGTATATAAATACAGGCGAGGAGGCCTTGGCTGCAAAGGATGAGTGAGGCGAGACAATCCCGCCTGGGGCCTGGAGGCTCAGGGAAGGCAGACAGGCCACGTGCTCAGCTCTGGGTTCCAGACCTGGACATCAGTGCATTTCCTCCTCATCATCTGAGACTAAAAGAGTTCCTCAAAAGCTGCCTTAGGAATTTTAAAAGTGTGTGATTGTTGGCAGGATGATATACTGAGAAAAGAAGGAAATATACTGGAGAAATTTGAGGACTGATTCTTTCAGTAAATATTTATCAAACCCTTACCTTGTGAGGTATTGTGTCTGGGGCAGAGGAGTATGTTAGAAGTGACTGCTGCTTTCAAGGACAGTTTGGAGAATGAAAACCAGGGGTTTCAGGTTAGGGACAAGGAGGGGGAAAGGTGGGAAAGTGAACACTGAGGTCACTTCTCTAGGACCTGACCATCTGGGAAGCTTGGATAAAGCAGCAGAAGGGAAGTGGGTCAGGTTGAGGGTTGAGGACCCTACTAACTCTCCAGTCTCTCCTTCCTGGGCTCAGTTAACAGAGCATCTAGGTACATTTTAGACAATCATGGTCATGCAATCTAAAGGCAAGATGTTTGCAAGGAATCCAGTGAAAGTCCCTGGAGGCCTAGGGTGATAGATCATGGAGGACTAAAGTGAGGCATTCCAGAGAGACCAGGTACAAGGTGTGAAGAGCGCCTGAGTGAGAAACCCTTTGAGCGAGGCCTAAATTGAAGGCACATGGGGCATCAGAAGACCAGGGAGGTGGGATGTGAGAATGGGAAGGAATAAGCAGATGTCTGGGGGCCAGAATAAGGAATCCTCCAGTATCTGAGTGTCCCTGTCCTCATTTCAGTCATGGGCAGGGCCTTCTCTGATCTCTAATTAGAGTCTATGTGGTTGACAGCTGCAGCCTGAATCATTTTTGTTTCCTGGAAGGAGAGCTCCTCGTGAGCCACCCAGTACCGAAGGACTGGTATTAAGGTGAGTATAACCAGGCTCAGAGTGCTCACTAAAGGGGCAGGGGCTCCTTCTGAGCTCAGAGCAGAAACAACAGCTGCCTTATTCCATTCACATCACTGAGAGCTGGACCAGTCCTCCCCCAGATTCCGAAGCCCCCCTTCTCCTCTGCCACATTGTTCTGCTGTTACATCATCAGCTTATGGGGGCAGGACAGGTGCTGGATAGATCGTGGCCATCCCTTCTGCTGTTCCACACATATCCCGGGCACTTCCAGATAGTGTCTAGAAGCTCCAATGCAGCTGTAGGCTGGGGGTATTCTGGGGTAACTGGACTCCCTCTCTGACCTCCCTCAGCATCTTCCCTCTCCCTACGGATTACAATCACTCTGACAGCCCAGTGCGGACAGACATGATTCTCAGCTATCAGGGAGCCAGGCCACCTTACTTAACTGTACCTCCTCCTCATCTCTGCCCTTAGAAAAACCACAGGAACTCCTATCTCACTCTCCATTCCCCAAATATGTTCCTGAATTTGTCTTCCCTTCCTCGTGACTCATTTGACAAATGGACCCTGCGATTCTAGTCTCACTGTTAGTCTAAGAACCCTTGAACAGGTTGGTGATGAGAACATGAGCATATGTATGTATGTGCGTGCGCCTGTGCTCACTTGGTCATTGCATGCCCAGGACACAGGGGACGTCATTCATGGAGCAGGACTTGGTCCCACCCTGCCTTCCAAATTAAGGAATTGAGGGGCTCCCTGGTGGCCTAGTGGTTAAGGATTCAGCATTGTTGGAGTTCCTGTTGTGGCTTAGTGGGTTAAGAAACTGACTCGTATCCATGAGGATGTGGGTTTGATCCCTGGCCTCGCTCAGTGGGTTAAGGACCCCGCGTTGCTGCAAGCTGTGGTGTAGGTCACAGATGCGGCTTGGATCCTACATGGCTGTGGCTGTGGCTGTGGCATAGGACAGCAGCTGCAGCTTCGATTAGACCCCTAGCCTGGGAACTTCCATAGGCCGCAGGTGCAGCCTTAAAAAAAATAAAGGGATTCAGTGTTGTCATTGTTGTGGTGTGGGTTAGATCCCTAGCCCAGGAACTTCTGCATGCCACAGGCATGGCCAAAAAAGAAAAGGAAAGAAAAATTAGAGAATTGATATCCAGAAGGAAAGGGAAGGAGCAGCCAGGGAAGTAACTTCCCACAGCAGGAAAGATGCATCTCGCTCCTCCCTCCTGGCCTTATGAAGCTGGGATTCTGGAAAGTCATTCCTCCAGGATCATCTGCTCAGTAAGCCATCAGAGAGGACCCAGTGCAATGGGGGGTTGAAGGTACTGGAAACAGCCATGTATGGCTCCACTGTTCATTGTAATTCAGAGCCTGTCCATTCCTTCTCCCTATGTGAGAAGCCAGCTGGAAGTGGGGCTCAAAGGAAAATAGACCTTTGAAAGACAGAAAGCCTGTTTCTTGGGGGCAAAGGAAGCCATTAAGAGCTGGAAGTTGGGAGTTCCTGTCTTGGCTCAGCGGTTAATGAATCCCACTAGGAACCATGAGGTTGCGGGTTCGACCTCTGGCCTTGCTCGTTGCTGTGAGCTGTGGTGTAGGTCACAGATGTGGCTCGGATCCCGCGTTGCTGTGGCTGTGGCATAGATTAGACCCCTAGCCTGGGAACCTCCATATACCACGGTGTGGCCCTAAAAAGCAAAAAAAAAAAAAAGGAAAAAAGAAACAAGAGAGAGAGCTGGAAGTTGGAGGTCTGGCTGGAGAAGCCAGGCTTCACAGAGCAGCATTTCCAGCGTTGGCAACAAAGCCAGTGTTAGCTGTGTGACTATGTTGAGAGTCACCCAAACCCTCTAGAATTTAAATCCCTCATCGATTAAAAAAAAATTAGTTTTTTTTAGTTCCAATCTCTGTGATTCTAAACTGGTGAGTGAATGAATGAATATGTTTGGAAAGCCCAACTTGAAGGAAGGAATTTCACAGTTGAAGGTTCAGAGTCCTCCAAGACATAATTGTGGGGCCCGTGAGGTTTGAAATTGCTCAGGGAACTCTTTGGAGGCTGAGAGCCTGCTGGGACCAGGACAAGTACAGAGCAGGAAAGCCGCTCAGGCTGGGGCAGAGGGAAGGCGGGGATAGATCCAGAAAGCATTGCTCCCTGAATTGTCTCAAGCTCAGTCTGTTTAGAATCTAGCTGGAATAGCCCAGAAATCTTGGGGAGAAAATCCAAGGTTTTGATCAATCCAAATGACAGGAATATGTGCACTCTTATATTCTGTACTGGGAAGGGAATGGGTTGCTTTATTCCTCTACTGTTTCTTAGTGAAGTTTCCTTGTTAAGAAATGCTCGCATCACCTCAGCCATTAGGATAGAGAAGGGATCAGGGCGCCCCTAGTGGCAGAGCCTGGTGGTTGGCGGCAGCAGTACTTCCTCTAGGACCTCCAGAGGCCGGAGACCTTGTGAGAGGCAACTGAAGAAAAGCAGTGAATAATGTACTGTGAATAATGGAGACACCCGTTCCCCCCATCCCGACTTGGAAGAAATGGGACAGGTGACCATGGAAGTTTTAGAGCAGAAAGCTTCCTTGGAGGCTAATCCCCAGAGGGAAAAGACTACAAGCCCAGAGCACAGGAAGCTGGAAGCCAGTAGGCAGGGGAGGAGAGAGGAGGAAAGGGGAGGGAAGGTATCCATTTTCAGGGATGTGCCTTGGCCCCTGACCAGGCAAAGAGGGGCAGATTTTCTGTCTTGTCCCAAGCCCCTGCATCTGCCACCTTGTTTATCTCGTGCCTATTTATAGTTGCAGGCACCAAGCCCGGCATGAGACTCTGCGATTTATATGACTATAAAGCTCCAAAGGGCACCGAAAGCTGGCAGGGCGTGGATAAAGACAGGGGCAGGCCTCCCAAGGTCAAAATGGCCACCCTCCCAGCCCTGCTGACCTTACACCCTACTAAAGGGCGAGAGGTCCTAAGACCAGGCTCTGGCAAAGAAGGCATGGGCCGAAAGCCATAATCACCTCTTTGCCTCTTCCTGCCCTGCGCTTGCCCAGTTTCGGACTGCAAGCAAATTAGAGAGGACCCGTTTGGTATTGGTTTTGTTTTCCCTTTGAGAGGTGATGGGAAGCTCAGTGTCAGAAGGTGGATCTTATCGGGGATAACTGAGTCTGGAGAGAGTGGATGAATCTAGTCTTTTGAGAAGGTGGGGGAAAAGGAGCCCTGCAGCCTAACTCCCACCTGTCCATCCTCTTAACAGCAGAAGGGAAGAATAATCATCATGCTTGGAACACTCCTGGTCCCTGGCTATCTTCTAGGGGTGGCTTTGGAGGCCTGGGCCAGCCTGCCTCTCAGGGCAGAGTATGCTGGGGTACCCAGCACCTGGGCCCCCACACTCAGTGGGATTCTAATAGAGCAGCTTGTTGCCCAAATCCTTCCCTTTATTTTTTTAAGATTTTTTAAATTTTTTCTATTATGGTTGATTTACAATGTTCTGTCAATTTCTGCTGTACAGCAAAGTGACCCAGTCATTCATATATATATATATGTATATACATACATATACGTTCTTTTTCTCACATTATCCTCCATCATGTTCTATCACAAGTGACTAGGTGTCGTTCCCTGTGCTGTACAGCATGATCTCATTGCTTCTCCACTCCAAATGCAACAGTTTGAGTCTACTAACCCCACACTCCCAGTCCGTCCCACTCCCTCCTCCTCCGCCTTGGCAACCACAAGTCTGTTCTCAAAGTCCGTGAGTTTGTTTCTTTTCTGTAGAAGGTTCATTTGTGCCATATATTAGATTCCAGATATAAGTGTTATCATACGGTATTTGTCTTTCTTTCTGACTTAGTATGAGAGTCTCTAGTTCCATCCCCAAATCCTTCCCTTTACAAGCAACCCCTTCTTAGCTTCCGGCTGACCTCCTCCTTCAGTTCCTTTCCACTGCCTCTTACCCTCCAGCTCCCCCATGTGTTCTCAGCCCCCCCAGCTACCCCACGCTGTGCCTGCCATCCCTGCTCCCTCCACTGACTATCCCATCCTCCTCCTGTGCCCTCCGCCTCCAAGCCCTCTGCACTAGTCCCCACCCCGTGATTTATCACATGAGCATGAAGGCTGGACATATCTCAGCTGTGTGTGTGTGTAAGGATGTACTGTGTAAGTGGACAGTCACAAATCACAGGCCAAATGGATGTTAACATGAAGGAGAGGAAAAACCCAGAATGAACTTCTCCTTGACTATTCTGTTATTTTCTCATCAACTTCTGGCCTGCTGGACTAAATCTAGGGCTTTTAGAGGGGAAGTACCTCTCTTAGAGCCCATGTGACCCACTGGTTGTTTCTGGCCCTCCTTTGGCTCTCCCCTCCCCACCGCCATCTTGGATGTCAGCCCCTTCAGGACTGGACTAAACCTGCTGGGAAGCAGGCAGTGCTGGGTTTAGGGGTTGCCCAGCTGGACTCAGTCCTCTGTTGGTGGGAGGAACACTGAAGGACACCGAACAATCAGTTAACATAGCCTCCCTCCTGCCTGGGCCTGGCCTTGGTTTTGGCCTCAGAGAGGGATTGAGCTCTGGGTGAAGCAATACTCAAGGGAAAAGAAGGTCCTGGGGGCATGGGCCAGTTCTCAAGCCCACTTGTTCCTAGGTCCCTTTCCTGGTGCGGCCCATTAGAGATGCAAATGAGTGAACCAAGTCAAAGGCCTTTACTTCTCTGAGTAGGGAAGCAGGGAATGGAGAAGATTCCAGATTCCAGAGAGTCCCTTTCCACTCAACTATCAGTCTTTTTCTCTTATGCATTCTGTGGGGTGAGGGTGATCTAGGAGACAGAGGTCAGGGGTGAGGATGATGTTTAAGGACCTGGGGAGAAACCAGGGACCCGGTGGGGGTGGGGCTCAGTGGAGAGGAGCCAGGAGGAACCGCTTGGGACTGGGAGGAGGATAGGGCTGGTCCTCTTACCCTCCCCCAGAGGGAGGCAGCAGAGGGCCGTGGGAATTGCCCCATCCAGCCACCAGCAGTTCCCTTTCCTTTGTCCCCTGTCCACTGTGGACTCTATACCAACTCACCTGGTTCCAAGTTTGTACACTTCCAGTTCCTGCCCCTCTGCTGGAGAGAGATTTGGGGAAGTCAGCCCGTTCTCTTTTTGGCCCCTACAAGCTCCCCATTCACTCCTAAGCAGGGGCTCCTCTTCCTCACGTCTAGAACTTAGAAAACATACTTTTGTCCATTTGTCCATCCCCCAGCCTCCCCACTTACCTGCCTCTCCTTGGAGGCCATGATCCAGCCCTGGTCAGCACCCTGAAGAGGCCCAGTCTGTCTGAGGGAGCTGCTCTGTGTCTGCTGAACTATGACCATGAATGTGACAACTAGGCCTGTTGGAGTCCAAGCCCCAGTCTTCCTTAGGGACTTTTGAATGAAGGCTAGGCCCACATACTCCTAAAGTCTCTTTTCTCCTACTCACGTTTAGACATTCCCTAGGCCTACTTACCTGGGTATAGGGACCAGGTCTAGACCTGGAGATGCACGAGGGCAGCAGCTAGCTGGAGAAGATCTGAGGTGTGACCTAGAGTGAGATGGAAAGCCAAAGCCTCCTGGCCTAGAAACATTCCCCTTTCTGCCAGTACAGCACCTCTCAGCCTGGGTGGAAGTGTGTGCAGGGAGCATGGGCAGGTGGGGAGGGTGGACAGTGGGGAGGCAGGGAAGACACTGGTCAAGAAAACTAACATCTCAGTGGCTGGCAGCTCAAAGTTAGGAAACTAGAAGGAATCCAGAGGCTTCAAAGGTACACCCTGGGGCAGAGAGAACATCTCCTGAGGGGCCACCTGGGCTTGAAGTAGAGGGAGCTGGAAACAGAATGGCCTTGGATTGAGGATTATTTTATTTTATTTTATTTTATTTTTTGGCCGCACCTACAGCATGTAGAAGTTCCCAGGCTAGGGATCGAACCTGAGCCATACCAGTGACAATTCTAGATCCTTAAAGCACTGCACTGTAAGAGAACACCTGACAGGCTTTTTGAGAAAAAAGAGGGCCAGAGTTCCTTTTAAACCCTTACTGGGGTACAAGTGGCTGAGAGAATTGAACACTTGAACTCTGGGAAGCACAGCTGGGATCCCAACAGAAGGGAACCCACGTGTCTGTAAACTAGTACAGCTATAGAGAGGCAGGGAGGTGGAATGGCAGGATGGCACTTGTCTTTGTCACCTAGTCTCTTGTTGGTTCTGAGAAACCCAGGGCTCGCAGCGTCCGAGATGTAAAGCAGCAGACCCCTTACAGATCGTCTAGCCTAGACCCATTTTACAGATAGGGAAAGGGAGGCTCAGAAGGGAAGGGGAGGCCCTAGTCCCCGGATGGTGTCACTGTCTTGAGTCCTGCTTGGACACCTACCAGCCTAGTTCTCAGACCCCAAGTAAACTTATCCTGTGGAACCCCAAGCTGATCTGCCTACCTCATAGATTTGTTCCTAGATTAAGTGCCCCCCACCCCACCCCACTGCTGCACTAGGATTAGATCCCTCGGATCTGGCTGAGGAGCCCCACTTGAGAAACCTCCCCTCTCTTTCCCATTCCAGATGTGGGTTTTCTTCTGGGCTCCCTTTGCAACTTGAGATATCACTATCTTTCTATGAAAATGTCTTTCCTGGAGTTCCTGCCATGGCACAGCGGTAACGAATCCAACTAGAAACCATGAAGTTGCGGATTCGATCCCTGGCCTTGCTTAGTGGGTTAAGGATCCAGCATTGCTGTGAGCTGTGGTGTAGGTCGCAGACGCAGCTTGGATCCCGTGGCTGTGCTGTAGGCTGGCAGCTGTAGCTCTGATTAGACCCCTAGCCTGGGAACCTCCATATGCCACGAGTGCAGCCCTAAAAAGACAAAAAAAAAAAAAAAAAAAAAGCCCCCCTCCCAAGAAAATGTCTTTCCTATCAACTATAATGGAAAAAAATAAAAATCTTAAAATAAAATATCTTTCCCACTGCCTCTGCCTCTCCCTCTTTCTCTCTTCTCCAGCCCTCCCCCTCCCCCGACCAGTCCCTCCTCTAGATAGAGCCGTGAACTGCTGAGATGAATCTCTGAAGCTCAAGGTTCTGGCCTGTGTACCTGGTAATTGAGTTGTGCTCCCCGGTCGTGACGGGGGAGGAGGGAATGGCCGGCCTCCCCCCGCCGGCTTAGACCACCGGCTCAGCCCACCCCACTGTGATCCCGCAGAGCCGGTGAGCGGTGAGCGGGAGAGGGATGGGGACGCTGCCTCTTCCCCTTCCGCCTTCTCTCGCTCTCCATCTCCCTCTCTTCCCCTCCCTGCTTCATCTCTGGCACAAATCACATGGTGACAGCCCCATCCAACCTTTGGGGAAGGGTTTGTAAATGTGTCTTCCTTAGCTCTGATCTCCAAATTGTTCCTTTTATTGCATTTGTCACGGTGAAGATTAAAGTCCCTGGGTGGCCTGTACCACAAATCACAGAGTCTGCTCAGGGAGCGGCTGCAGGTTGGGAACCAATAGAGGGGTCTGGGCCCTGTTACCGTGTGTGTGTGTGTGTGTGTGTGTGTGTGTGTGTGTGTGTGTACACGCACGCACACACATGGGCAAATGTGCACACTTACAAACTCACACTCCCATCTGTGCTGTGGACTTGTGCCCACGAATAGGAAGATGTGGCCTTGATGGAGTCATTCTGAGCTGATGGCCCCCTTTATTGCACAGTTTGTGACCTCTTCCTCTTCCAGGCTGTCTGCCAGGACCACTCTGCCCATTCCATTTTTGGCATCACTATCTTCATTGATATCTCCTGTCTCTTTCATTAGACAAGAAGGGAAACTGTTTACATCACACATATTTCAAAATATCCCTCTGGATCTCTGGCCGCATCAATCTCTAGATCCTATCCTGGGGACAGTCTGAATGGGTCAAGGGCAGCACAGCCCCACACCCCCAAGCAACCCATATTCAGGCCCCTCCTGTCCAGAACCCGTAGACTGACTTTTGTTCTCATCCTGGGACACAACTGGCTGCAGAGGGGTCACAGCTGAGGCAGAGGAGACACAGCTGAGGGACCCAGAGGACAAAAGCTCCCTTGTACACATGCACTGAAAAGCAGTCCCTCTCCTTCCCCCTTACGAGGTAGGCTTCCTGCCTGTCCCTCATGCACATTCATAACATTCAAATTTATGCCGTAATCTCTGCCGCTCCATATGTATGAGCCTTTGATGGGTGTTTGGGTTTATGGGATGCACCCAGCCCTCCGTTCCCTCACCCGCCCACCGCCTCCAACCACTGCAAAGACGCTCGTACATAATTGACATCGGCAGATTCTTTCATTATACAAGATTTAGCATCTGCTTGGGGATCGCTCGCTCCTCACTCACTATAGATGACTTTTCCCCGCATTTCCTATTATCAATTCAAATTAGCCCCATTTCCCCACCGACCAGTGCAGCGTTTACACTTGACAGTGAGGAAACAGCAAGGCTGTAATAGGCTCCTCAATTATTTAGGCCCAGTTAGGCCAGGACCCAGAAAGCCTCAACAAGGCAGTGTGCCGAGGTGGTGTCATTGCAGTGGGGAGGATAGGGTTGCCACTACACAGTCTCTTTGTCCTTCTGACAGCTCTGTGCCCTCACTTTCCACCCTGGGGAAACTTCTCTCTCCCATCCAGGTCTCTAAGAGGTGGGATGGTCCCTTCCTGCCCCCACACTCAGCAGCAGCTCTCCCCCCTCCACCACACACTCCCCATCCTCCAGCCCCACCCCATATTTGCTCCACATGAGTATCTAGTGGGCTGCCAGCATAAACGAAAGAAGAGGTCATTAGCACCAGCCAGACTGACCCCTTTCCCTAAGATGTCTACTCTTTTTTTTTTTTTTTTGTCTTTTTAGGGCCAAACTCGCAGCATATGGAGGTTCCTAGGCTAGGGGTCAAATTGGAGTCGTAGGTGCTGACATACACCACAGCCACAGCAATGCCAGATCCGCGCAGCGTCTGTGACCTACACCACAGCTCACGGCAACGCTGGATCCTTAACCCACTGATAGAGGACAGGGATCGAACCCGCATCCTCATGGATGCTAGTTGGGTTTGTTAACCACTGAGCCACGACGGGAAATCCAAGATATCTTCTTTCTTTCCTTTCTTTCTTTCTTTCTTTCTTTTTTGTCTTTTTAGGGCCATATCCATGGCATATTGGGGTTCCCAGGCTAGGGATCAAATCGGAGCTCTAGCCACCAGCTTACACCACAGCCACAGCAACATAGGAGCTGAGCCGCATCTGCAACCTACACCACAGCTCATGGCAACGCCGGATCCTTAACCCACTGAGCAAGGTCAGGGGTTGAACCTTCGTCCTCATGGATGCTAGTCAGATTTATTTCCATTGAGTCACGATGGGAACTCCCCAAGATATCTATTTTAAAGTGCATCTCTGTGAAGATTTGAGGTGTTGGGTTCAAGAAGGGGCAAAGATAGAGACAGACATCAGTGCAAGAGATGGGAAGCATAGTGTGGAGCTCTAGGAAGAGAGAGAAACACAGACCCAGAAATGGAGAGACACATGAGAGCCTGAGGGAGCTGACAGAGATGCTGCTGGGGCTTTGGGACAAGTCACAGGGAAGCAAAAGGCTTGGGCAAGGCCCTTTCTCAGACCACACTGGCTGTGCAGAACTGTAATTAGGTCAGTGCTGCCCACCCACTGGTCTGACTAGTCCGGGCCCAGTCTCCTGTAATAACTGTCGGGCCCAGTGGCTATTCAGGAATCATGGGCTCCCCTGAGCCCACTAAATGGCCCAAGTACAGGGCAGAAGCTCCAAGTCAGCATGGCTCTCGGCCTAGGTCCAGATTCCAGTCAACCCAACTCCAGGGGGCCCTCCCTCCCCAACTCCTTGGTCCCTCCCCGACTCCTTGGTCCCTCCCCTCTCCTCTCTAGCCCCCAGCCCCTCCCCTTGCCCAGCTCAGATCGGTTTGGTTTCCGTGGGCAGTAGTGGGGGAGGTGGCAGGCAGGGCCTGAGAGGCTCTGGGATTAGAGGTGTTTTTCCATGCTCAGTTTCTCCAGAATCAAAGAATTCCTCCGTCTGATTGGATTTACCCTAAGTCACAGGCGTGTGGGACCTTCTTTCCCTCAGCAACAGCTGGAAACAGCCCTAAATATGATTAATTAACACTGTAAAAAGCCCCGGACACAATTAAGATTTATGTGCACGTGTGTGTTTGTGCTTGTATGTGTGCGTGCTTGTGTGTGTGTGTTAACGGGAACAGGAGTGAGGGGAGTCGGGTGGATTACCAACACCCTATAGACCCTCCAAGGAGAGTGGAGTGACATTCCTTCGACATTTATCTCAGGCTGGGGTCATTTTGTCCAGCTTCCAGCTTTAGAGCAGATTAGCCCCTTCCTCTGACCCAGGGACACTGGCGGATTTTCTGCCTTATTCCTTGATAATGGGGAGTTTCTGGGGCAGGTACCTCATCCCTCTTTCCTCTACCACAAGCAGTATGTTCTCTGCCAAACCTCAATTCCTCTTTTGGGGTCATTCCGGGGATCAGAGACATATGTACAAACTCCCAACATAGCTGCACAGACACAAGCCCAAGGGGATGTAAAATGGGAACCTCCGTGGAAACTAAATAAATGAGCTGCCAGCCAAGCTTCCTGCCCTTGGAGATGTCTCGCTTTCATCCTCAAAGATTCATGCCTCCAAGACAGCACAGCAGTCCTCTCTTTGGACTTCCCCTTGCATCTCTAAGATGACAAAACCTTATTCAGTGGGTCCTCTCCTGCCTCCTGTGTGATTTGGGTCATTATTCCCTAAGGTGTGGACACTCCAGCTTTGATATGATACGCGTGATGATCAGTGTTATTTAAATCCTGAAAGGGCAGGGGACAAGAGTACAGAAAATTCCCAACAGTGAATCATCTGAAAATCAGTTCTCAAGACTCTTTGAAGGAGCACCAGATTTTTAATACCATTTATATATTACAACTGATTGATCTTCTGTTTTGCAGAGATGATCAAGCCCAAGAAAATTTGCCTAGATTCTAGCACTGATGGCCAGAGATGGAATGGACCAGAGGAGCATGGAAAAAAAAGTCTTAGATTTGATGTCCCTTTGGCATCAGAATCCTTCTAGGGTTAATGACCTGAGTTCCTGGGGCTTCTGCTCTATGGCTTGGGCCCCAGGAGAGGAACCCAGGAAGGCTTAGGGCTACTGAGTGGTCCTTGGGAGAGGGCCATCCCACATCCTGATGGAGTTTTTTATGACAGGCAGGTACCTAAACCACTGGGATGCGGTTCAGCTTCCTGATACCAAGGCCAAGAAGTGTGCAGATTTGTTGTAAGGCTTGTTGTGAGGATCAAAAGCTAGAAGCACATTCCAGGGGCCTCAGATGCATGTGTGTTGGTTCTACCATATGGGTCAACTGTGTTGAGTGTTCTCCTCTTCCCTCCCATTTCCATGTATACCCTTTGAGCTCTACAGGGCATCACCAACTTGGGAAAGAGGGGAGTAGATGTCGTGGTATGAGCAGCAGACTTGGGTCCCAGTGGGCAAATGAGGAGGAGGCAAAGGATGGGAAGCTGGCAAGAGGTAGGCAGGAAGGCAAGCTGGAGATGAGCAGCTCCCCTGTGAGTGTCCTATGCTCTGTTCTACTGGGTCTGATATTTGTGTGTATTGGTGTACACACAGGTGGCTCCATGCATCTTTGTAGGTCAGTGTGTCTCTGCACATGTTGTATCTCTACTCTGTGTCAACACTTTGTGGACCCTATGGTTAGGAATAGTTGTGTCACTAGAAAGATAAACTAGGAAGTTACTTGATAGACCAAAATCAGGCTCACTTAGATCTTTGGTTTGCTGAGCACAGTATTTAAAATAAACAAATAGAAAAAAAAATTTTTTTTTTTTTAATAAACGAACAGGAGTTCCTGTCGTGGCACGGTGGAAACGAATATGACTAGGAACCATGAGGTTGCGGGTTCAATCCCTGGCCTTGCTCAGTGGATCACAGACGTGGCTCGGATCCTATGTTGCTGTGGCTGTGGTGTAGGCCGGCAGCTGTAGATCCAATTCAGCTCCTAGCCTGGGAACCTCCATATGCTGTGGGGTGCGGCCCCCCAAAAAATAAAAAAAAAAAAACAGGAAATTGAATGCCTTTAGAAGAGGCTTGCTCTTAAGCCACAGACCCCACCACTCCCTATTGCCTTTCATGGCTTGCTTCACATGTAATCTGCCTGGCATCTCAGCCTTGAGTTTGTGACCTCTTAAGAAGGAGATATTCTACTCTTTGCCCATGTATAGGCTCCTGATTGGTCTTCTTCAGAGGCAAAGCTGGAGTCTAGCCACCAGATTCTCTGGGACTGAGGGGTACTGGGAACCACTTCCTTTTTTTCTTTTCTCAGAGTCAGGAACACTTATACTGAGGGAAGGAAACAAGTCCCATATTTCTACAAGAGAAAGTTTCAAGATAATCTAGATGAAACTGGGACCCAGACTGCCCCAGTAGGACTCTTATCACACTGCCTCCTCCCTTTACAAAGTCAGTTCTGAGCTGAGGCCGAGATGAGAGAGAGAGAAAGAGGACGAAGAAACACAGGACCCTGAGGGACTCACTAGTTCTCAGCTGGTTTGTCCTGGACATGGACCTCTGCCAGAGGATGGAGAGGAATTTGGCCCTAAGGGTGTTTCTGAAACTCTGCCTCTGTCCACAGGTTCTGAATAAAAACATGGAGCCAGAGTTTTGGGTGAAGGATGAAAAAAAAATTAGCTTTTATTGCTTTGCCAGGCAAAGGAGGCCACAGAAGGCTAATGCCTTAAAGACTGCACCTCCTCTGGGATAGAATAGGAAGTGGTTTTACAGTTTGAGAGTAGAAAATAGGACCACAGATAGATGCAAACTTGTATTCTTCAAAGTTGGTGCTTGGTGGCCCCGGGACTAGTTCTGATGGTCCTTCTTTCTGGAATGAAGTATGCTTCGTAACATCTTTTATTTGTTAGGGGTTTAGTTCTGCAGAAGGACTCAAAGATATTATTTTGTGCATTCCTTGAAGAGAAACCAGGACCCTGCCAAGGCTTGATTGTTTCTCCCTGTCTCTGCGTCCCCTCCCTTCCCTGATTAGCTACTGTTAGAAACTCAAAGAATACACGGAGGCTGAATGAGGACTGCTTCCTACAGACAAGAAATGGGGAAGGGGGCGGGGGCACAGAAAGACTTTTGTGCCCAGGAGCCCCACAGGGCCCTGCTTGGTTTCAATGGCTGTTGGGCAGACTGGCTGCTCAAACAGCCCATTCCATGGTCTCATGGGAAGGTAGGGCTCCTCCTGTCCAGTATCATATCACCACCCTGCCCTACCCTCCATCTTCCTGGGAGAAAGGGAAATGGGAGGCGGGGATGGAGGGATGGGGAGGAGGAAGGTAGACTCTATTTTGTTCTTTTTCTCTTTGCTTTTTAGGGCTGCACCTGCAGCATATGGAGGTTCCTAGGCTAGGGGTCAAATTGGAACTACAGCTTCTGGTGTACGCCATGCGGCCCCAGCCACACGGGATCCAAGCCGCGTCTGCGACCTACACCACAGCTCGCAGCAACGCCGGATCCTTAACCCACTGAGTGAGGCCAGGGATCGAACCTGCAACCTCCTGGATCCTAGTCAGATTCATTTCTGCACCACAACGGGAACTCCTATTTTGTTCTTAAGCTTAGAAGAGGTAGCTGGGAATGTGTGAGGCCTGATTCAGGGCTGAGGTTAGGGCTTGCTCTTAGTTCCTGCTTCACCTTTGCAATCAGCCTACCAGAAATTTTGATGGATCCGAGAGGGTAACACCCCTTGGGGGACCATAGGAGGATCAGATCTGTCCCTGCAGCTTCCAGAGTGGAAACCCTGATTCAAGCCTTTAATTTGACTTCTGTAAGCCTAGGATAGAGATGGGAGGGGACTAAAGGGTGCCTGTGAGGTTATGTAAGAGCATTGGTACCTTGTAGTTATGTATTTTGTTTATTTCATGCCAGAAAGTGGATTCCATCTCCTGAGTGGTTACAGCCATCCACTGCAGAAGGTATTTCTATCTCCTAGTGCTCAGATAAGGAGATTGAAGGTCTAGGAAGTTAAAAGCCTCACAAGTGTTGAATCTGGTTAAA
This sequence comes from Catagonus wagneri, assembly GCA_004024745.2. Lineage (NCBI taxonomy): Eukaryota > Metazoa > Chordata > Mammalia > Artiodactyla > Tayassuidae > Catagonus > Catagonus wagneri. Next base: position 28,128,733 of record PVHT021183705.1, on the reverse strand, counting down.
TCTGAATTTCAAATAAACAACAAGTACTTAAAATACTTAGAAAATGTATGTCCCAAATACCCCAATAGCCAGGATATACTTATGCTAAATTTGTTGTGTGTCTGAAATTCAAATTTAATTGAGCTCTGTGCATTCTATATGGCAACTCTAGGGTGGGACCCAGTCCTGCCCCATTCCCCAGAAAGCCGCGAGGGAAATAGGCCTCAGGTAAAAGGTGGTCTGGGCTGACCTTTGCCACCTGGAGCTCTGCACTGGGGGAGTCAGAGATCACACCCCTTCACCAGTCAGTGGGGATGGGCTGCTCACCCAGCAGCTGCAGACCACAGGTGGCGCACTGGCACAGCAGGGATCCCTGAAAAAAAATTTTAATTAAAGAAAAAATTTCAAGAAATGTGAGATGGGGAGTTCCCTTGTGGCTCAGCGAGTTAAGGATCGAGCATTGTTACTGTTGCAATTTGGGTTGCTGTTGTGGCCGTTTTGATCCCTGGAACTTCCACATTCTGGGGCTGTGGCCAAAACAAATGTGAGATGGCAAAAAAGCGTCAAAGCAGTCATCATGGGAGAAATCAAATCATCCTGACTTTATTGTCTGCCTTAGCACCAAATTGGGGTGGGTCAATTTAGAGTCCTCTGAAGGTCTAGCACAGCCCACCCTCCAGGGCAGGAGCTACCCCTTGCCCCCATGCCCAGGCTCCCCTCACCTTCCATCAGGCCTCAGTCTGGGCCCAGGCCCTGGTCCTGCCTGAGCTCCCACTCCGATTGAGTCCTCCCTCTGTGGGCTGGGCTCCGCACTGCTCCACCCCAGGCTCCAGCGCTTGCTCCAGCGCTCGCTCAGGCTCCCATCCCTACTCCCGCACGGCTTGCTCAGCTTGCTCGGGGCGTCTCCCTACTGAAGAATTATGTTGCATAAAGCAGCCGCCACCATCTTGAACTGGCAGTGAACTTTGCTTTCTACATATAAATACAGATAGCAATCACACCCCAATCAGCGCCGAGGCTTCAGGGCATCATCTCAGCAACTCTAACTTTCCCATTACGATAATGTGATTTTCACTCAGTCTATAATATCACCAGCCATGAATAAAGCAACTGGCTCTTTCTGTCTCTCTCCTCCCTCCCCCCTTTCTCTGCCTCTCTCCCACCCTCCCCGTCCTTTTTCTTTTCCTCCCTCACTCCCTCCTCTTCTGTCTCTCTCTTCAACCCCTCCTGGTGTCAGCCTCCAGCTCTATCTCTGGGAACATCGTGGCCTCCTTCTCCCAGTCTCCTTTCCTTGTCCTCTGGGACTCACTTTTCCTAAATTCCAAAGGTAGGGATTTGCAGTACCCCGAGGGCACAGTTAAGTTCTGCTCTGCCATCATCTGCCTTTGCCTGAAGGTGAGAAACTCTGTGGGGTTGGAGGTGATGGGAACTGCATGGGAGACTCAGAAGAAGGTAAAGAGGTGGGGAGGGGAGACCAGGAATTGGCTGTTTCCCTCCTCTCTCTTTCCTTAGGTAGCAGGATGGCTTCTCTGCAAGGATTCCCATCAGGAATACCAAAGCCAGAGACCCAGAAATTAAGGATCCAGCAGGAAGAGCTGCCTCCTGAGGGGAGGGTCCTGAAGTTTATCTGGATATTGGGGCCCCCAAATCCAATCAGATTCCAAGGGCCAGACTCTTGTGAATAGATACCACTGGTAAGAGTGTGCTCTGCAGAGGCCCTGGGAACAGGAGGAGCTGGCCTGGCCTTCTAGGGCCACTTCTGAGTACACTGGGCCCTGAACTTGGCAGAGATATCCAGACTACCAGGACACCCACAGACAGCCTTGTTTGTTTTTTGCTTTTTGTTTTTTTGTCTTTTTAGGGCCGCATCAGCAGCATATGGAGGTTCCCAGGCTAGGGGTCTAATCAGAGCCGTAGCTGCTAGCCTACCCCACAGCCACAGCAATGCCACATCCGAGCCACATCTGTGACCTACACCGCAGCTCATGGCAATGCTGAATCTGTTACCCACTGAGCGAGGCTAGGGATCGAACACGCAACTTCATGGTTCCTCATTGGATTTGTTAACAACTGAGCCACGATGGGAACTCCCATAGACAGCTTTAATCAAGGTGTTGGCCACTTTGTGTCAGAGACCCTTGAAAGGCCTTCCCTTGCCTTCACAGACATTCTCTAGGATGGCGGTGGTACTAGTGGGGGGATTGTCTGTGCTGGTCATTCATTTATCCATCCCTCCGGGTTGGTATCCCAATTATTTCACTTAGTGTCTTTGAGACTATGGACAATGCTCTTAATTTCTCTAAGCTTCAGTGTCCTCATCTATAAAATGGGAATAATAGTAGTACCTATCTAGTGAATAAAATAAGGAATACAATGTGCTTATGTAGTTCCCGTCATGGTGCAGTGGAAACGAATCCGACTAGGAAGCATGAGGTTGCAGGTTCGATCCCTGGCCTCACTCAGTGGATTAAGGATACAGCATTGATGTGAGCTGTGGTGCAGGTCGCAGACACGGCTTGGACCTGGCATTGCTGTGGCTGTGGCGTAGGCTGGCAGCTGTAGCTCCGATTGGACCCCTAGCCTGGGAATCTCCATAGGCCGCTAGTGCGGCCCTAAAAAAAGGAAAAAAAAACAAAAAAACAACAAAAAAGTGCTTAGCACAGTGTTTGGCACATTGTTCAGTAAATGTAAGCTATTGTTATTAGCAAATATTGAATAATCACCTGCCGTATATGTTAAGTAGTCCGCCACGGAGGTTATAAGCCTGGGTTTTGGGTCAGACTATCTGAGTTTGAATCCTACCTTAGGCATTTACCAGCTTTGTGACCTTAGAAAAGTCACTCACCCTCTCTGAGACTCAGTTTCTTCATCTGTAACAAGAATAATAATAGTCCCTACTTCACTGGGTTTTTGTGAGGGTTTCTCAGGCTAATCTAGTGCTTGGCGCAGCACTGACACATAGCAAGGACTCTAGGAATATTAGCCATTAAGGGTCAGGCATGGTAGATCCAGCCATGAAGGAAGCAAACCCTGCCCTGGGTGTCCTGAGGTTATTCTGTAGGTTATTCTGTGGGCCCTGACTTTTCCTATTGCTCTAGACCACTGATGACCTGGTCCTTTCACTTCCGTGGAGGGCTTGCTTTGATTCCCCTAGCGGTAAGAATTGCACCTTTTCAGCTGCCCACCTAGCTAAAAAGGAGTGGGACTGAGATTCCTGCTTAGTCCCTTCTGTGGGTAAGAGTGATGAGGGAAGGTGACTTTTGAATGTGCTAGCTTAGGCAAGGGTAGCAATGTCCAGAAGGTAATTCTTTGAATGTGCACCTACAGTGGGGGTGACAAATTAAAATCAGACATCTACATTCTGTTCATTTCTGTAGTTCTGTGTGTTTATGGGTCAATCTGTTTGCTTGCTTGCTTTTAGTTTTTCTCGGTTTCTCTCTGAAGATTCCTCTGGAGGCATTCCAGCCTGATCTCAGGTGAAAAACAGGAAAGAAGACTCTGCTCACCTCATTTGGGACGTGGAGGCCAGATGGTCAGAGCTCCGAACTCTGGGGCCTGGTGAGGCCAATCCAGGGAAGGAAGCTAGGGGCAGTGTCTGGTCAATGGCTTACTTGGGTCATACCTAGCTTCTCTGCTTGGCTTCAGGAGGAAGGAAGCTACACCTCAAATTTCAGAGCCATAAGCCAAAGCCGCCTTAACCAAAGATGGCTAACTAACTTTAGCCAAGCAGAACCCCTTACAGAACTTGGTATCTGGTCTCCCTCCTCATCCCACTTCTCAGACAAATAAGACATGGCCCTTCCTTCTAGGTGATCAGTGGGGGAGACATGCATGAAAACAATGAGTGAGGAGGTCCTGCTCTGAATCATCAGGTTAAAAACTTGACATAGTATCTGTGAGGATGTGGATTCCTTCCCTGGCCTTTACTCAGGAGGTTAAGGATCTGGTGTTGCTGAAAGCTGCAGCACATGTCACAGATCCATTGTTGCAGTGGCTGTGTCGTAGGCCTGCAGCTGCAGCTCCCATTTGACCCCTAGCTTAGGAAATGCCATATGCCACAGGTGTGGCTATAAAAAAGGAAATTAATTAATTAATTAAAATAACATAGAGTGAGAGAGGAGTTCGAACTGTGGCATGGTGGGTTAAGAATACGACTTCAGGAGTTCCCGTCATGGCACAGCAGAAATGAATCCGACTAGGAACCATGAGGTTGCGGGTTTGATCCCTGGCCTTGCTCAGTGGGTTAAGGATCTGGTGTTGCCGTGAGCTGTGGTGTAGGTTGCAGACCCGGCTGGGATCCTGCGTTGCTGTGGCTGTGGCATAGGCCGGCAGCTCTAGCTCCGATTCAACCCCTAGCCTGGGAACCTCCATATGCCGCGGGTGCGGCCCTATAAAGAAAAAAAGAATACGACTTCAGTGGCTCAGGTCACTGTGGAGGCATGGGTTTGATCCCCAGCCCAGTGTAGTGGGTTAAAGGATCCAGTGTTGCCACCGCTGTGGCTGGGATTCAATCTCTGGACCAGGGAAATTCCATGTGCTGCAGGTGTGGCCATTAAAAAACAACAACTACAACGACAATAAAAACCACAGGAGTGAGAGACAACATAGTAGGGACAACTCCAGGGTGCAATGAGGACCAACAAAACGAGCAATCAGGTCTGAGGTAACATCCAGATACTGTTTCCTAGAGGAGCTGGCGCTTCAGCTAATTTCTAAGTGTGGGCAGAACGGGAGGAGGAAGAGAAGGAGGGGCATTTAAGGCAGAAGGGACAGCATATGCAAAAGACTTGAGGTGTCCAACAGCCTGGCACATTTGGAGAACTGATGTACGGAGGGTGGGGCAGAGAGGTCACTTTGAAGGAGGCCAGGGAAAGGAGACAGAAAATAAAGGGCCATGCAGAGTTGTACTTTTATCCCGGAGGATGTTAGCAGTGGAATGATTTGCATTTCAGAAAAATAGCTCTGAGGCTGATGAAGAAAAGGGGAGCAAGATGCAGTCAAAAAAGCTGGAGGCTGGGCGGCCAGGGAGGAGAATCGTACAACTGTGCAGGCAAGAGACAAAGAGGCCCTGAGTTGCGGCAGTGGCGGTGGGAATGCTGAGTGAGTCTGGGAAGAGACTTCGGAGGGAACTGACAGGACGTGGGAGGTGGTGAGGGAGAGGATTCCTGGGTGACCACTAGGTTCCTGCCTTGGGTGAACGGTTGGAAGTGACAGATGGGGAACAGAGGAATGGAATGGGTTTGGAGAGAGGGCGAAATATTGAGCTCTGACTGGGACATGTACTTAGGGAGCGGGTCTGGAGTACATCTCAATAAAGATAACAAAATATACATCTCTTTACCCAGGAGGTTAAAAGACTATTTTTTTAATGAATTACTATTTTATATCAGAGTATAGTTGATTTACAATGTTGTGTTAGTTTCAGGTGTACAGTAAAGTGATTCAGTTATACATATACATATATCCATTCTTTTTCAGATACTTTTCCCATATAGGTTATTACAGAATAATGAGTAGAGTTCCTTGTGCTATACAGTAAGCCCTTGTTGATGATTTATTTTATATATAGTAGAGTGTAAATATTAATCTCAACCTCCTAATTTATCTCTCCTCCCAGATTTTTTGTTTGTTTTGTTTTGTTTGCTTTTTAGGGCCATACCTGTGGCATATGGAAATTCTCAGGTTAGGGGTCGAATTGAAGCTGCAGCTGCCGGCCTACACCACAGCCACAGCAACGCTGGATCCCCGACCCACTGAGTGAGGCCAGGGATCGAACCCTCATCTTCATGGATACTGGTTGGATTCCTTTCCTGCTCCACAAGGGGAACTCCTCCCTCCCAGGTTAAGAGACTGTTAAGAACAGCTTTATGTCCATACATTTGGAAATTAAGATGTTAGGCAGGGAATTGGAAATATGTGTGTGGTGTTCAAGAGAGAAATCATGTCAGGGCATATGGATTTGAGAGTCACCAGCATATGGATGGTAATTAAGGCCATGAGAAGGTCAATTACTTGGGAAAGACAGAGGAGGAGAGAAGAGGGCCAGGGCTAGAGTCCTAAGCAGTATCACCACTTAAAAGGAGTGGTTTTCAACCTTGGCCGCACATTTGGATTAGCCAGAGAACTTGGAAAACACTAGCATCTAGGCCTAGACCAGCTAGATCTGAATCTCTGGGCATGAGCTGTGAAATTCCTCAGGTGATTCTAAAATGGGTTCGGGGAGCTAGTTCCCTGGTTGTCACTGCTGTGGCTCTGGTTACTGCTGTGCCATGGGTTGGTTCCCTGGCCCGGGAACTTAAACATGCCACGTGCATGGTCAAAAAAGAAGAAGGAAAAGTTCGAAAGCATCAAATGATGCAGAGTAACAGTGGTTAGACCCTGCCCAACACTTACGCTATGTCAGGGACTTTACATGAACTCATTGAATCCTCCCAGAGATTCTGAGACAGGTACTATTTTTATCATGGCCAATTTAAAGATTAGGAAACTGAGGCACAGCCATGTTAAGTACTTGCCCAAAGTCACAAAGCTAGTAACCAGAAACCAGGATTCAAGCCCAGGAGGGCCACCACTGAGTCTGAGCTCCTAACTGCTGTGCTAGACCGCGTCTCTTGCGAAGTGTGGAGTGAGGTGAGCGCTGCCCGGGGCTTTAGCACTAAGCTGGTCAGTACAACCTTCAAAAGGGCCAGCTTGTTCTCTTCACTCTTTTCTTCTTTCTCTTTCCCTTTTTCCTCTCACCCTACGTCACTAAGGCAGCTGCCCATCACCCCTCCGGCCTCCCATGGCTGACAGGCCTGGTGGGGCTGGTTCTCCTGCCTCCCGCTTGGCGAGACCACACGGTGTGCCCTTTTCTGAGTGGCCACAATTGTGAGCACATGGCCGGTAGCCTCTTCACTCATCAGGCTGAGCTGAGCATCCTCTGAAGTCTCCGCAGTCTAGAAAGGTGGGGGGGGGGGAGTTGGGGTGATACAGAAGGAATAGAGGCTCTGGAGTTCCTGTTGTGGCTCAGCGGTAATGAACCCGACTAATATCCGTGAGGATGCAGGTTCCATCCCTGGCCTTGCTCAGTGGGTTAAAGGATTCTGCGTTGCCATGAGCTCCATGGTGTAGGTCACAGATACAGCTCAGATCTGGTATTGCTGTGGCTGTGGTGTGGTGTGTCTTGGATATGGCATTGCTGTGGCTGTGGTATAGGCTGGCAGCTGCAGCTCAGACTGGACCCCTAGCTTGAGAACTTCCGTATGTGGCAGGTATGGCCCTAAAAATAAGAAGGAAAAAAAGGTCCCCAAGAGTTTCTAATGTAGCCAGACCCAAGAACCACAACCTCAAGAACTCTGGATAAGTATAAAAAGACCCTGCTTCTAATCTTCACTTTATCACTTCCCATGGCTGGTGGTCTTTGGCAGCCCATCAGACATCTTTGAGCCTCAGTTTTCTTTTTTCCTTTTTTACTTTTTAGAGCCACACCTGCAGCATATGGAGGTTCCCAGGCTAGGGGTCGAATCAGAGCTGTAGCTGCCGGCCTACAGCACAGCTACAACAACGTGGGATCCAAGTCGCCTCTGCAACCTACACCACAGATCACAGCAACTCCGGATCCTTAACCAACTGATGGAGGCCAGGGATCGAACCTGCAGCCTCATGGTTCCTAGTCAGATTCATTTCCGCTGTGCCACGACAGGAACTCGGAGCCTCAGTTTTTTCATATATGTAAAATGGGGTAGTAATCTCAAGACCCTGCCTTCTTTATACGCGTGGTTATTGATGCTCAAGTAGACTGTTGAATGAGATGCATTATTTTAATTATATAGGACACCATATAACAATGAGGTGAAATTAACCCATACAGACACTAAAATACAAATAAGCACACATGTTCACTTGGCACAGTAGGTATATTGAGTGAACACCCACACACGTGCATGCATGCACACACACACCAGACAGCTGCTGGTTGGGTTCTGAAAGGAGAGCTATGGTTTTCTAGACATGTCCTTTTATGTTTTTAGCCTTCAGAATATGCCATTAAAATATGGAGAGATGATCTGGGGTGTGTGTGTGTGTGTGTGTACATGCATGTGTGTGTTTAAACGATTGCTAAAGTGTGGCATCATTTGAATCTGCCTGTCAGCCTATCAGAAACGTCATCCATAACCTTCACTGTTTGCAGTTTAATCTCCCCTGCCTCCCCGTGGGCCCTGTTCTGACATTTTAAACCCCATAAATGACAGTAGTGCTCTAAGCCATTTTGAAAAAAGCCAAGCATTTGGCAAAAACACACATAGAGACATCCCCCTGAGTTCCCCTTCCCCTGAGCACATGCTCACTCACGCTCAAAAGTGGAATCACACACACACTCACATCCCTGTACAGGCCAGTTTGGGAGAAGTCACCGATATTGGCCAACAGAAGTGCACACACGTGATGGCAGGATGCAGATGCGTGAAGGCCTGGTGGTGTACCTGATACCTGTGTATGCGCTCCAGTAGACACACAGCAGACACACCTTTCTGCTTCCATCCTCAAGCCCCATCCATTCCTCTGCTCCTTGACCTTGAAAGAGAATGGAAGTCTCCAAGATCCTTGGAAGGCTGGTGCTGGGAGCAGTGGAGTGATATGGAGGCCGAAGGGCCTCAAATCTTGGTTTAGTGTTAGGCCAGGATGTAAATTAATAGGCTTGAGGTCTCCACTTTTGGAAAGCCCATGGGAAGAAGAGGATAACAAGCAAACTGCATCCCGCCCTACCAGCAATAAGAGAGCTCACCATATTTGGGGAACTGGAATGAAAAAAGAAAACCCAGAGGAGTTCCCATCATGGCTCAGCGGAAACGAATCCGACTAGGAATCGTGAGGTTGCGGGTTCGATCCCTGGCCTCGCTCAGTGGGTTAAGGATCCCGCGTTGCTGTGGCTGTGGTGTAGGTCAGCAGCTGTAGCTCCGATTCGACCCCTAGCCTGGGAACCTCCATATGCCGCGGGTACAGCTCTAAAAGGATAAAAAGACAAAAGAAAACCTAGAGATGCTTATTGAAGGGATGAACATGTTAGTGTAGAAGGACACAGTGTAAGATGTTGACAGCGAGCTCCGTAAGGCGGGGCCCTGTCAGCTCCCGGCTGTATCCCTAGGGCCTGGCACAGGGTTTACAACACACCTCGGGCTCCTAAGGACTTGCTGGATGAATGACTGAAAGAACGTGTAAGTTCTAGAGTAAGTAATGAAGGAAGTGTGTGTGTGTGTGTGTGTGTGTGACAGAGACAGAGAGACATGGGGGATGGGGCTGGGGATGGGAGATTGGCTAGTTAAGGACAGTTTCTTCAGAAGAAATGACTTCCGTTTTTTTTTCTTTTGTTATTTTAGGGCTGTACCCGCGGCATGTGGAGGTTCCCAGGCTAGGGGTCTAATTGGAGCTACAGCTGCTGGCCTATTTCACAGCCACAGCAACGCGGGATCTGAGTCACGTCTGTGACCTACACCACAGGTCACAGCAACACCGGATCCTTAACCCAATGAGTGAGGCCAGGGATCGAACCTGCAACCTCATGGTTCCTAGTCGGATTCGTTTCCACTGCGCCACGATGGGAACTCCAGAAATGACTTCTGATCTAGGACTAAAGGAGCGAGACCAGCATCACATCTGATGCGCGTTCGTTCCGGTGAAAGTGGCTGGCTTTTCTTGCTCTGGACTGTCTCTGACTTTGCAGCAAGATCTCTCTATGTAAAGACAAAACAGACTTTTCTCCTTATCTGTGAGGCATATGTACCAGCAGAGGTCAGGGATTCTGGGCAGCCCTGCTTGATTCTGAGAGGCTCCTATGGCTCTTCCTCCCACCATCTCAAATCATCATGCACTTTAAAGGAACTTGTTACCATGGCAACCAATTAGTGTCAGAAAGTGAAGGCTGTGACCTCAGGATGGGGGTGGGTGAGAAACTTCCATCCCCCATGTCCCTGGCTCCCTGCTCAGTGTCTGCAACCTTGCAGGGAAAGCTCCAAAAGAGATGCAGGACATTGCACTCCCAAAGAGCACAGGTTCTGGGTCAGGCAGGGTCCAGGAATAGGGACTGGGTTGGAGATCTGATTCACCTGGCAGTGCCCTAACACTCCAAAATGCTAACAAGGCTATGGGCCCAGTAGTGAGACAATGTAGGCACACTTAGAAGGGTAACAATAATCTTGGGCCACTGCCTATCTCTAGGAGAGAGGGATCCTAGACTTTATTTGGGGGGGAGGGAGGCTGTAAACATGGCCTAAAAGGAAGGAAGTCTTGGCTCTTAGAAGATCCTGTCCTAAGGCCTCACTTCCATCCCTCTAGGAATAGAGAAGCTTTGGTCTGCTGGAGGAAAGTACGTTTTCTTCTTCTTCTTCTTAATCTTTCTTTTTTTTGGGGGGATGTGAGGTAGGGGCACGCACCCAAAGAGTACAGAATTTCTTAGGCAAGTTATCAAACCCACACACGCTATAGCAGTGACCCAACTCACTGCAGTAACAATGCTGGATCCTTAACCTGCTGCACCACAAGGGAATTCCAGGAAGTACAAACTTTAAATAAAAGAGTAGGGAGCCCAGCTAGGAAGGCATCTGGAGAGTACAGGAGAGTGAGTCCAATGGGCACTTAGTTCACCGATTCTCAGTGCCGAGAATGAGATGTGGGTGCAGAGAATTTCTGGAGAATGAGAACTCCAGAAATTCAAACTCCTAGATCCTCAGGACCACAGCTAGGCTTTCTGAAGGATAGTCTGGGCAATTTGGGAAGGTCATTTTAATCAGAAGATAAGAGGAAGAATGCAAAGGGCCTTGTCCTTAGGAGAAAAAAAGAGCTGGACTTTCTGGCCAAGGTATGGGGACCTCATGAAACTAGCCAGGCAGGCTTTGCCGTGAAGATGCTGCAGAGGACGAGAACGATGATGATGGTAAACAGTAGCAGCTGCGTTTTTCAGGGCACTTTACAAAACGCTTTCATCCTTGTTGTAGCCCAGTTGGCAGGTGGGCAGGCATTGTCTGCAGGTTGGTCTGGAACCAGACTCTGGGATGGAGATGGCTGTGCAGAAATTTCACTGGGCAGTGCCATTGGGGTCATCACCAATGCAAGGGAAGGAACTGGAAAGAAGACGGACTAAAGAGGGAGAAGTTGGGGACTGTGCTGCAGTCTCAAAAAAAGGCCTTTATGGGAGTTCCTGTTGTGGTGCAGTGGAAACGAATCCAACTAGGAACCATAAAGTTGCAGGTTCAATCCCTGGCCTCGCTCAGTGGGTTAAGGATCTGGCGTTGCCATGAGCTGCGGTGTAGGTCACAGACACAGCTCAGATCCCGTGTTGCTGTGGCTGTGGCATAGGCCGGCAGCTATAGCTCCAAAGGGACCCCTGGCCTGGGAACCTCCACATGCCATGAGTGCGACCCTAAAAAGCAAAAACACAAAAAAAAGCCCATGAGGGAGGCTCCAAGGCTGGGATGGCCCTTCAGAATGGTCCCCAGGATGACCAGGCATTGGCTGTGGGCTGCCTAGGGAAAGGATGTGACCTTAAACGAGACAGCTCCCTTCAGCACAGGCAAATCCGAGGAAAGCTGATAGGTCAGGGCAGCACCTGGAGAACGTCCTTGAGGGGAGCGGCATTGCAACACGGCCTCCACCTCCACTCTCCTTTTGAAGATGAGGAAACTGAAGTTCATAGAGATGCAGTGACCTGCCTCATCTGCAGCTGTGCTCAGGTAGGGCTGGAGTTAAGTTTCAGCCTCGGACACCTAGTCTTGGCTTCATGGAGATGGGATCTTGGTGTACAAATCCTCGGTGTGACTGCATGAGCAAATCATCAAGGGGACCCTCTCTCTGTCTCCATGGCAACTGGAGCTGAGGGTGTCCTAGGTGGGAGGCCAGAGCGAGGTCTCAGTGCCCTGTCCCCCGGCAGAGGCACGGTGCCGCTAACTCCCAAGAGCCCTTCTTGGCTCAGGGGCCACAGAGCTGGCTGATCTGGGCCATGACAGAAACTTTTGTGACAGGTGTGTTGGACTGACTGAAAGGTGAGGGGCTTTGAAGAAAGTATTGTGTTTGATGCCTGGCCCCTGAGTCCACGAGGAATCTCTGACGGTCTGAGTGAGGGCTTCTGGAAGGAGTCAGAGCAATCAGCAGGGGTCCAGCCTTGGTCAACCTCGCTTGTCATCCCTGAGGGCAACTGGCTGCCTCAAGAAGCCCTGGCAGAAGACGTTTGTTTGCTGAGGGATTGACAGAGGGGAGGGAGGGGGTGGGCGAGGTGACAGAAGGTGAAAGATACCAAGGCCAGAGGCCAAGAGAACAGGGAGGCGGCTGGCTCTCTCACTAGAAGCCACCCCCACAGAAACAGCTGAAGGAAGAATGTCCCTGGTCTGGGCTAGATTGTAGGCTGCTGGGCTGGGCCATTTAGGTCCTATGGGGAGTCTGGAAGTCACTGAAGAGTGTTATGTGTGTGGTAGGGTTGGGATGGATGAGCCTAGGAAATGGAAACGAAGCCCACACCCCTCCCTCACCTTCACCTTGGAATTGCTGGATCCATAGTCTGGGAGTGACAGTAGTTCGGTTCTTTTTTTTTTTTTTTTTTTTTTGCCTTTTTTGTCATTTTATGGCCGCACCCGCGGCATGTGGAGGTTCCCAGGCTAGGGGTCTAATCGGAGCTGTGGCCACTGGCCTACACCGCAGCCACAGCAACGCAGGATCCGAGCCGCGTCTGCAACCTACACCACAGCTCACGGCAACGCCGGATCGTTAACCCACTGAGCAAGGGAAGGGATCGAACCCGCAACCTCATGGTTCCTAGTCGGATTCTTTAACCACTGCACCACGACGGGAACTCCAAGTAGTTCGGTTCTTAATTCTTGTTTCTCTCAGTGTCCTTGGCTAGGAGGTGGGAAAGGGCACCGAGCCGCCATGGGGGAAAGGACCCAGAGATGCAAGAGGCAAAGGGACAGAAAGCTGACGGTAGATCTGCAGTATCTGCCAGGGAGAGGCACCAGGAGCTTCTACCCAGCTGTTCCTTCGCCGAGGGTGATGGGCGTGTACCTCAGGGGCCTGGTCTTTCTTCTTCTTTTCTGGGAGGCAAGAGTGAGTGGCCACAGCTTCTGTCCGGGAGACTCGGATCAGAAAGTAATTGCGGTTTTTGTTTGCTTTTTTAAACTCTGCCACCTTGCCCTTCCCCCTACACGCTTCCCTTCATGACCTTGTGACTCCTCCATTAGGCCTCCTTTCTTCTTGCTTCGAGAAAAATCAGGCGGGGAGGGCTGGGGACCAGGGAGGGAGGCGAGGCAGTGGAGAGGCTGAGCCAATCGCGGGTCTGCAAGGTGCAAAGCAATCAGCGGAGCCGCTGGTGAGCGGGTCACTCAGTAGTGTGCACATCAGGGTGAAATCCTTTCAGCTCTTCGCCAAACCCCTAGTGAAAGACAATCAGGCTCGCTGTCACCGAGCTAATTCTGTCTATATAAAAGCAGTAATGAAATTCACGGCAGGATTACCCTCTCCATCCAATGGGCCAGCGTCGTGGTGACATATCTCTCTTATTGCCCGAATGTAACACACCATCTAATTTACGTCGTGTAGCGAGCAGGAATGAAATGTTCATAAAGAATTGCTGCATCTCGTCACCTTAACTGCGGCCCGGGGCTCTGAGGCATCTGTCAGCGATAGGAGCAGGAGGAGGGAGGGCAGGCGGGGCTCAGGGAGCAGCAGCCGGGGGCAGGGGTTCTGGGGATGGTTGTTCCTTAATAGGGTGGGAGGTGGGGGCTGGGGCGGGGTAGAGAGAAGAGTGGGAAGGGGGGGTGCGGAGGCCTTTGGGGAGGCAGGATAAATAAGGGTAGGATGGAGTGGTCTGTCAGGAGTGTTTGAAAGTCTGAGTCTGGGGAGCCAGAGTCAGAGAGTGTGTGTGTTTGGGTTTGGGGAATGTGGGAGAATAAATGAGTGCCTGGTGAGTTGGGATAATGATCCTCTAGGTGCCTCCCGGACACCGCGGGGCCCCTGGTAGTGTCTCTCATTCTCCAGAAGAGGAAACCCATCCACCGCCAAAGGCTCTCAGAACCCAACTCTTGGGTGAGTGAGAAAGGAGACCTTTAATAGAGGTGAGCAAGGGCAGGCAGAGGCTAGGAGCAAGTTTACGAACCTAGGAGTCCTCCTGGCTCCTCCTGCTTGTTCATTTGCACTGCAGGACCCGACCATCAGGGACCCCCTTCACGTCCACTCTAAAGCATTGTTCTCACGCATCCTTTTCTCTCTCCGCCACCCTCGGTCCAAGGCCACTGCCATCTGTTGCCTACCTAACTCAACACTGCCCCCCCACACTGGTCTTCCCCTCTTGCCTCTTGCCTGCTCAACTCAACCAGGTAGTCAGTGGTCATGTCACCATTACCTTCCCTCAGTGTAGAACCCTGCTGTGGTGTCCCCTTGCTCTTAGGACATAGAACCACTGTCTCTGACTTATTTGGTTGTGCTCCAGCTGTGTTGGCCTTTTCCTGTTTTCTGTGTTCTGTGGCCATGAGGTTTCCTCTCCTTGCAGGGTGGTGCTTCTCGGTGGCATCACCCTCCACCCGTGCCTGGCTTTGACTCCTACTGTCATTTCAGATGTCAGCTTAAATGTTGTGGCCTGAAGGAGGCGTTTCCCCCCCCCCCCTTTTTTTTGTCTTTTTAGGGCTGGACCCGCTAGGGGTCGAATTGGAGTTACAGCTGTCGGCCTACACCACAGCCACAGCAATGTAGGATCCTTAACCCACTGAGCAAGGGCAGGGATTGAACCCACAACCTCATGGTTCCTAGTCAGATTCGTTTCTGCTACGCCACGACGGGAACTCCTAAAGGTGGCCTTCTGTGACTACTCAGACTTGGTTAGCTAGGTCTTCTTCTTCTTCATTTTTTTTTTTTTTTTGACCCTGGCAAGCAGCAGCTTGATGTTGGGATCTCCATTCCCAGACCAGGGATTGAACCCAGGCCCCAGGGGAGCTGGCTCTTCTTTGACAGTCTTTCTTAGTGTTGTTTACTTCCTTTTACAATGCAGACCACACTTTATAAGGAGATGTTTCCTCTTGTGACTATCTGATTACAGCCTGTTTTCCTACTGGACGCTGAGCTCCATGAGGGCAGGGGCCGTGTTAATTTTGCTCACCCTGCTGCCTCCAATATCTGGTATAGTATTCAGGGACATGGTAGTCACTTGATAAATATTTCTGGAGTGAAGGAATGAGGGGCCTGCACAACCACTACAGGCTACAAACTCTGCTCCTTCCTTCTTCTGTTCATTCAGCAAACATCTGCCCAGTGTCTCCTACGTGATAGGCACTGTCAGAGGCACTGTGGTCACAACGCTAAACAAGTAAAAACCTAATCCCTGACCCTAAGGTGCTCATAGTCCAGGGAGGGGGACAGCCAGCAAATAAGGCAACCATAGTATCAAACCTGGCCTGCGCTACTTTACTCCAGAGAAGAGCCACATCCTGGGCCCACTGTCAGAGCCCCATGTAGAAGGGGCTGATCTTCTGGGGCCACCCAAAACTCTCCCAAACTTCCCCTCGACACAGCTCGGCCACTTCTGGGGGAAAAAAATCAACAAAAGAAAGAGACTTTAGGGAGTTCCCTGGTGGTGCAGTGGGTTAAGTTATCTGGTGTTGTCACTGCTGTGGCTTAGGTCACTACTGTGGCGCAGGTTCCATCCCTGGTCCAGGAACTTCTGCATGCCATGGGTGCGGCCAAAAAAAAAAAGGAAAAGAAAAGAAGAGAAAGAGACTTTATTAAAGAGGCATAATTGGAATTCTCTTACTAGTGCCAATAACAGGAGGCATTTATGGAGTCAATATGTGCCAAGCACCTCATCTCATGTAATTCTCACAACAGCTGTGACTCCTATGGATTATTATCACTGGTTTATAGATGAGGAGACTGAAGCCAACTGAGTTAAAATAGCTTGCCCTGGGAGTTCCTGTCATGGTACAGTGGAAACAAATTTGACTAGTATCCATTGAGGATGTGGGTTTGATCCCTGGCCTTTCTCAGTGGGCCAGGGATCCAATGTTGCCATGAGCTGTGGTGTAGGTCGCAGATGTGGTTCAGATCCTGAATTGCTGTGGCTGTGGCAGAGCTTGGCAGCTATCTCAGATTCGACCCCTAGCCTGGGAACTTCCATATGTCATAGATGCAGCCCTTAAAAAAAAAGCAAAAAAAAAATATATATATATAGCTTGCCCACAGTGGAGTTCCATGGTAGTTTAGTGGGTCAAGGATCAATATTGTCACTACTATGGCAGGTGACCTGCTGAGGTGGGTTGGTGCTGTGGTGCAAATTCAAACCCTGGCCCAGGAATTTCTCCCTGCTGCGGATGCACCAAAAAAAAAAAAAGGCTTGTCCCCAAAAGGTCACGTACCTAGCACACAATTAATGCTCAGTAAATATTTACTGAGTGATGAAATAAATGAGAAGCTAGTAAGCAGAAAGGGCAGGCATCAAACCTAGTCTTTTTGGCTCCAAAGCCCCTGGGCTTTCTACTATTTATTTTTGGCAACTATTTTTGGATTCTCAGGGTCTGGTTAGTATGAGAGAAATAACCTCGAGGCCGGACCCTGGATCCACACTTCCTCCTGACCCTGACCCTGGTCTGAAAATCCATAGCCTTCCCACAGATACACATGACACCTCATATTCCAGGCTTGGCCCTGGCAGGAAGATTAGACTTAAGAGAAGACCAAACCTTAATCCCTGTGGGGAAGTGCCCATAAAGCAAACCCTTCCCAGTCCTCCTCTATCTTCCTCCATCACCCAGCTTAGGTTAGCTTATTGACAAGTCTAGGAAGGGATCTTTGTGGGAGACAGAACATCATTCTATTGTGTATCGCATCAACCATGTCTCGCAGTGTGCTTCTTGTGTGGTCTTTCTCATTGATGCAGCAGTATTTACTCACCAGATGATCTATACTGTGTGGGATGTTGTGTGTGGACATGTGTTCTTATGTGTATACACATGTATTAGTAAGCCCATCCTTTCTAGCTCCCTCATATCCCAGTGGTTTCTTTTCTCTGTGTATGGAGACACCCAAGTCTGCACCCTGAATTTCTCCCCCGCAGATATCTGTGTATAAGCTGTCTTGCCCTCCTGTTTCTATCCTACACGCCTAGAAACTGTATATGACCTTCCAGGTAATGTTGGCAGGCCATGGAGTGGGATTGTGTGCCATGTGCTTCCTCTTATTTTGAGGAAAGTTGTGCTTCCTGGCAACAGGTGACTTTCTCTTTATCAAAGGTCTAATGCATAGATGTATCATCAAAGCGATAATATATGCCTGGAACAGCAATCTCTCTGTTCGTGTTAGCTATTAACATTATTATAGCTCATTTGTCCTCCCTGACCAGAGGGCGTCCCTCCTTCTCCCCACAGCTCTCCTAGGGCTGGAAGTACAAGTACCCATATCCACTCCTGCCAGGGAGCTGTGTGAGGCTTGGTGCACTTACAACGATCTCCCGGGGTGAGAGGGCTCCGGGCCATTGTCATCTGTATTTCTCAGTAGGACAAAAGCACACATCCCTGGCAGGCAGGATTCACTCATATTTTTTACAAGTTTCCATAAAATAAGTCTTTAGACATTGCATCCAAAACCTTAAACTTCTAAGACACAAATTGTTTCCTAATCCCACCCCCTATAGCTGACACCTTTTCTCCTGGGACGGCCCTGAGGCCAGACCCACTGGCTAGTACCCACCAGAGAAGAGCAGTTGCAGTCAGGACACCTGATCATTCTAACTCCTTTCCTTTGGCCCAGGTGGCCTATCCTTCCAGCTAGTGATCTGTCTTGTGGCTCTGCAAGGAGCTGACACTCTAAACCAGACCCGCTTCTTCAGGCGAAGCAAGATGTCATTCAAGTTGGATGGATACAGAGCATTCAGTAAGCAGAGACAGGGGAAGGGGGAATGAGAGAGAGAGAACATAATGCCGCAGCCACAGCAATGCCGGATCCTTAACCCACTGAATGAAGGCCAGGATTGAGCTCACATCCTCATGGTTACTAGTCATTACCCTGGGCCACAACAGGAACTCCTAGAGGTGTATTAAGTTTAAGTTTTGGGAGTTCCCATCATGGCTCAGTGGAAAGGAATCTGAC
The DNA here is from genome assembly GCA_004024745.2 of Catagonus wagneri. Taxonomy (NCBI): domain Eukaryota; kingdom Metazoa; phylum Chordata; class Mammalia; order Artiodactyla; family Tayassuidae; genus Catagonus; species Catagonus wagneri. Next base: position 28,110,661 of record PVHT021183705.1, on the reverse strand, counting down.
TAGCATCCATGAGGACATTGGTTCGATCCCTGGCCTCACTCAGTGGGTTAAGGATCTGGCTTTGCCATGAGCTGTGGTATAGGTTGCAGACTCAGCTCAGATCTGGCGTTGCTGTGGCTGTGGCGTAGGCTAGTAGCTAGAGCTCCGATTTGACCCCTAGCCTGGGAACCTCCATATGCCATGGGTGTGGCCCCAGAGAGACACACAAGAAATAAAAATTAAAAAAAGATTAAGTTTTGGAGTTCACGTCATGACTCAGTGGGTTAAGAACCCCGCTAGTATCCATGAGGGTGTGGGTTTGATCCCTGGCCTTACTAGTACAGTGGGTTAAGGATCTGGCGTTGCTGTGAGCTGTGGTGTAGGTCACAGACAAGGCTTAGATCCCGTGTTGCTGTGGCTGTGGTGTAGGCTGGTAGCTGCAGCTTCAATTCGAGCCCTCGCCTGGGAACTTCATATGCCACAGGTGCCACCCTAAAAAAAAAAAAAAAAAGATTAAGTTTTGTTTGTTTTTGGACAGGCAAGAGGGGGAAGGATGACTCTATGGAACAGATAAACTAGAAGAGATTGGTGATGTATTAAAAACTGGAATCCAACCCTGTCAATGTGTTTATTTGACTTTCCCATTTCCTTCCCCCCTTTATTCCCCCTCCTCTTTCCGCTTCCCCTAGACCAACATAAATGATACCCTGATGGCTATTTTGACTGCAACCTTATATATCCAGGGAAGCCTGAGCTCCCCAGCTGCTGGCCAGCTCTGATCCTCTAAACTCAGAGGGACCAGCTGGTCAGAGTTCTCAGAGATTGCAGATCCCAAGTGCAAATTTGGCTTCTGCTACCGGTAGACTCTCATCATGGCAGATCACTTAACTTCTCTGGGTATTGGCCTTAATATTAGCCTCTTCTCCCCCTCCACACACACCACCTGGGATGATAGTGAGAAGCATCCTGAATTTCCTGAAAAACAATTCTAGAAATTTACTTTTCTGTTTCCCATTATAATTACCAGATCAGAATGTGGTCCCCTCGAGGATTAGCTTGATCTTGGGTGGGCCGGTCCTCTTCACTGTTGGCCTGGACAGCTGTTTAGTCATCGGCCAGGCAGGAGACAGTGTGAATGGGTGGGTGAAGCTCAGCCCTGCTGCTGAGTGCATGACCCATTATGATAACAGCAAAGATAATTTTCGAGCTTCCTGGCTTGTCTGAGGGCTTTGTGCATGCTACAGATACCACATGTTTTAAAACTGTGTCAGCCCAAAGCCACAACCAGTAACGGACCCGCTTGGAGTTCAGTGTGATGGCAAAGGGAAGCCTGTAGATAAAACCCTCAAAGGCCCCAAAATGGAGACTAATTGATGACTTGAAGAAATAGGCATAAATTCCTGTTAAGTAGAGCTCAACTCCCTTGCTCTCCAGGCCCTCCCAAAGCCAGAAACTCGGTTTGGTGGTCGTTACCTGCTCAGTGTCATTAAATTCTCTGGTAATCTGCAGGGATATGTAATTATGCTGTAGTTAGTGATTGTTCACTAAGTAAACTCTTGGTGTAGTTACCATGTAAGTCAACGGTATTTACAGGGTATTTTTTCTGCCTGTAACTCAAAGCCTTACCGAAACAAATTGGAATTGCCTTCTGGAGGCCGTTGTTATAAATTACAGACCCAACATCTGTCCACATCTGCAATGTCTAGACAGCCTGTCTCAGCTACAAAAGAGGGGAGAGACGAACGAGGGAAAGCAAGGAAGACATGAGGAGTGGCAGAGGGAAATTTCAGATCCGCACAGTTTTTCTCTCCAGAGGTTTTCTCAGATGGATCCTGTGCTGACTTCTGAAATGGACCTGGGTCTTCGGCAGTCTAACACTAAGCCCTGAAGGGTTCCAGACCCGATCATCATCCCTGAGTGTGCTGGCAATGCAGCCACTTCCTTTGGGCCACATCTCTGCCCCGACAGGCTCTCCGAGGTCACAGTGGGGACTGGAAGTTACAAACACAGGGACTGATGATGGCCAAGTCAGGAGAGTTGCCTGCTTCTCCAAATTCCTCCATCCCCTTGCCCACAGCTCCCTGACTTCCACCCCCCTCCAGGCTCAGCTTTTGGGGGTGGGGTGAGGCATTCGTTTGCCTTCCTTTCCTGTGGTCGCTCTCCTGCACCCACGATAAGGAGCCTGCCCGTCAGCTGAGTGATTGTATTTTTTTACAGTTCCTAGCACAAACCTTCTCATTTATATGTAAAGCAGCCATTAGTCATAGCTCCGTTCCCACACACTGCCTGATGTACAATCACATTTTGCAGCGGATGAATCTTTCCACACAGCTGCTCTGCTATGAATAATCCGTCTCCAGGCCCATAAATCAGAAAAAAATCATGCACCTCGTTCGCCTGATCCTTACACAAAGTCATATATTTTACATGAGGACGAGCTAAATATTCATGAGTCTTAAAGGCTTTTTTCATAGGCACTTGTTGGGGTTGTTTTCTGCTATTGGGGGGTACCAAGGTTGTATTTAGGAGAACTGGAGATTTTAAAAGAGGAGACAGGAAGAGAAAGAAGGAGAGGGAAAATCTGTATGTGTGTGCCTGTGCGTGCGTGCGTGCGTGCATGCCTGTGTGTGTGTGTGTGTGTGTGAGAGAGAGAGAGAGAGATTGACTGAGATTCCTAGCTTATCTCTTGGTCTAGGAGTCATGTGGGACAAAGGATGCTCATGTGAGGTCTTAAAACATGATAAATACGTGTTTACCTGAGCTTCTATGCTGCTCAGAGCCATGAATATTGCCTCCCTGACCCTCAAGGTCATTTCATAACCTTTGCCTTCTGACCTGTGCAGCAAAGTTTTGGGCCCTTCTCTGCAGGGAGCTGCCTGGGAGCCCCACCCTGGTTTGATAAAATCAGAATTCGGGGTGAGGGAGGGGCTACTGGGAAATGAGCAGATATAAAGGAAACCATTCTGATGCTAACAAAGCCTCCGACCCACACACAACTTCAGGCCTCCAGCGGCTCCCTGGTATTTTGTTTCTACCTCATTCTGATTCCAGAGAGCATTTAGGGTGGCTTTCCTCACCCCTCACTTTATCTCCTCCCCCGGTCTGTTTCCCTCCACTCTGACTCTTAGCCCGCACAGGCCCTGATCCCTGCAGTCTGCTCAGAGGGCTCTGCCAGGGTTACTGTCCCCATCGCTCCTCAAACTCCCTTTCTCTCCTGAAATGCAAATTTTGACCCCTCCGAGAAGCCTCCTTCCACTAAATAGAGGAATGGGAGTTACCTGCCCTGCTATGCAAGCCCCCCGCCCTTGCCTTCCCTAGCTGTACCACTCATCATACCGGCTCCTCCGCCAGCAGGTGCTTTTTCATTTTATTCTGGCATTTGCTCAGCATTTGTCTGTGTGTTCAGTGGCGCTGTGTGTATGACTCATTAATGCCGTGGTCTGCAGTGGTGACGATCGTGTGTCCTCACTTCCCTTGGAAGGGTAGAAGATTCTTCATCCTGCTGGATTTCACTGACAAGATGAAGAACCTATTTCTAGGTAGATTTCCTGGATTTAGCCTTAGATTTGGAAACATACACAAGCCCTCAGACCCTTTCAGGCTTCAATGGATAACGATAATGCCTTAGGTTCCAGTAGCTGTTCTCAGATGAAGAACGGTACCAAAACTGTAGTGGCTCCTCTGGGGGGGAAATCATTTCTCTGTTTAACAGATGGGTAGGGAGTTCCCGTCGTGGTGCAGCAGAAACGAGTCCGACTAGGAACCATGTGGTTGCAGGTTCAATCCCTGGCCTCGCTCAGTGGGTTAAGGATCTGGTGTTGCCGTGAGCTGTGGTGTAGGTAGTAGACGAGGCTCGGATCTGTTCTGTAGGCCGACAGCTGTAACTCCAATTAGACCCCTAGCCTGGGAATCTCCATGTGCCAAGGGTGCAGCCCTAAAAAAGCAAAAAAAAAAAAAAAAAAAAACCAAAAAAAAACAACCAGATGAGCAAACTGAGGCACAACCTTGGCAAATTGCTTTCTCAAGTCAGATCAATAGGAGATGACAGGAAGTTGTAAATTCATCTGAGTTAACTTTTATGATTTTGATTCAGGGCATCAAGTTTTTTCCACCAACCCCCAGGGTGAAAGTCCATGCATCAAAGCCTTTTTCTGTTTCCCCAAGTTCCATGGGTTTACCTACTCTTCTACCCTTTGCTCCTCCGGCTCTCAACTCTTGCTAATAGTCAGAAAGAATTAAGTGGAAAAACCTGCCAGAGAGGAGGAAAAAGTCCAAACAATCACAGATGGCCGACTCGCAAATTTAATTTAAAATCATTCTTTATTATCCAAAATATTAAAATTAAAGCTATAATGCCCAAAGGAAAACACAGATTAAAACCCCCTATGTTTCACAGCCTCTTCCTCAGGGAGTCCCCAAAACACTGAGTAAGAATGCTTTGAAAAGAAAGCAGGCGTGCAGGAGCAAAGAGCCAGCTGTAGATCATTGAGCCAAACTCTCTGTGACTGACCCAATCAGCTTCCCTTAAAGCCAAACACCAACTGTTTCATATGCAATTAATGATTGCCCTGGCAAGTGCAAGTGCATCAAGTCATCACAGGCATCGTTGAATGAGAGGACACACAGCAGTCACAGGTAGCTCGTCCCTGGCATCTACATAATGATATTACCAGGCTAATCTAGGTTCAGAGATTTAATTCTACAAAACACCATGCACTAAATATTTGTATTCATAAAAGGGCTAAGGGGGGAGAAAAGCCCACGTGCTGCCTCTAAGCTCCCCCCACCACCCCCATCGCCATTTGTCTAGAGTACGTTGCTGGTTCATTTGCTAGGGTGTGTGGTTTGGGTTCAAGGGTATCAGTCAAGTGTCAGTAAAATCCCAGTGTTTCTGGCCCCCAACTTCACCCTTTAAAAAGGCTTATTTCTGGATTGGGTATTTAGAGGTACCTAGGAGAAGGCAGAACCCCTCCCTTCTCTAGAGATGTCACAGCAGAAAAGGAGGCTCCCTCATATATCAGCTGAGAAAGGGGCGGTAGAATGGATGATAATATCTGTTTCTCTTTCTTGGGTGCAGCAAATCAGAATCTAGAGAAGGTCCAGAGACTAAACAAATTTCAATTTTTTTTTTTTTGTCTTTTTAGGGCTGCACCCACGACATGTGGAGGTTCCCAGGCTAGGGGTCTAATTGGAGCTACGGCTGCTGGCCTACACCACAGCCACAGCCATGTAAGATCTGAGCCATGTGTGCAACCTCCACCACAGCTCACGGCAACACTGGATCCTTAACCCACTGAGCAAGGCAAGGGATTGAACCCACAATCTCGTGGTTCCTAGTCGGATTCGTTTCCCCTGTGCCATGAGAGGAACTCCAAAATTTCAAATTTTCAATTGCAGACATAGTTCTGATTCTTGGTACTACCACACTTAAACTATAAAACTTAAGAGGAGTTCCCATCATGGTGTGGTGGAAACAAATCCGACTAGGAACCATGAGGTTTCATGTTCGATCCCTGGCCTCACTCAGTGGGTTAAGGATCCGGCATTGCCATGAGCTGTGGTGTAGTTTGCAGATGCGGTTCAGATCTGGCGTTGCTGCGGCTGTGGTGTAGGTCGGCAACTGTAGTTCCAATTCGACCCATAGCCTGGGAACCTCCATATGCCATGGGTGCGGCCCTAAAAAGACAAAAAGGCCCAAAAAAAAGAGCCTCTCCAAATAATCATAAGTAAACCAATGCTGATGGAAAGAAGAGATGTTTTCTTTGGCTTTTTGGACTTGTATCTGTTTCCTCTACGGGAGCCTTATTCTGAACTATGGCCCTTATTCAAATGTTCTATTTTCAGTGCATTCCTGCGCCTGACACCTTCAGCACACAAGGCGTAGGACCTAATCCAGCTTGGCCTCAGGGGTTGCCAGGATGATTTCTGGGTTTATCCTGGAGACTGTTCTCTCCCCACTGGCATTTCAAATCCAATTCTTTCAATCCAGCCCCCTCTGCCCTTTCTCTCTCCTTGGCAGAAAATGCAGATGATGGAGCCTATCTGTTCCCTGTGCACACCACGACTTGGAGCCTTCAGCAACTTTTCCAGGGCTCGGCATATTATAATCAAGATGAGATCCGCTAATAACAATTACTTTGGTTACAATCCAAAAAGATTAACCAGCCTTAAGGGTTTCATGGCTATGCGTTACACTTTTCAATTTTCCTACAATTAAGCTAACAACAAATAATATTGACAAATAAACTGCCAGATCTGTTAGATGAAGCCCTGCCATGGGAAGGGAGGGTTATTCTGCTGCTGAGTGGTCATCCAGCCATTACTTTGCTTGTAAGGTCCAGCATGTGAGTTCTAACATGCTGGGGCGCAGGCACTCTGGCCACTTGAGTAGAGGGGCAATGAGGAATGGTAGCTGGCTTTGTTTCTAAAAAAAATAATTTTTAAAAAATAATCCTGACTCTTGCCCTTCTGCCCCTTCTGAAGAATTTTCCTGATTTCCACTGATTTCTCGACCTCCTGCTAGAGAAAAATCCAAGGTAATGAGACCTATATTCTCCTGAGGCACAACTATATCAATTCATTAACTAATTCGGAATCACAAATCCAGGGTCTAATGTAAACTAGACCTAGCACTAATAACATTTGGGAGTGGGGCCAAGAGTCTCAGTGGAAAATCTCTCCCACACATGTGCTAATAGAGGTCCATGGAGGCCAGTCTTCACCCTGTCTGGCTGCCCTGGCTTCAGGAAGGAGTCTGCAAGATTTTTTTTTTAGGGCCGCACCTGTGGCACATGGAGGTTCCCAGGCTAGGGGTCTAATTGGAGCTACAGCTGCCGGCCGACACCACAACCACAGCAACGCCAGATCTGAGCCACATCTGTGACCTATACCACAGTTCATGGCAATGCTGGATCCTTAACCCACTAGGTGAGGCTAGGGATTGAACCCGCGTACTCATGGATGCTAGTCACATTCGTTTCTGCTGAGCCATGATGGGAACTCCCGCAAGATGTTTTGCATCCTGTCTACAGGGCTCCAGTTATTTCTATTACTCAGAGTTGGAAAAAAAGACATCGGGAGGAAGGCCTAGGAGAGGAGGATTACAAAATAAAAGTCATTGTTACCAGTTAACGAGAGTTTACCACTGTGGTAAGTGCTTTCACTCAGTAATTTGTTTAATCCTCATAATAATCCTGCGAAGGAGGAGTTCCCTTCGTGGCGCAGCGGAAATGAATCCGACTAGGAACCATGAGGTTGCAGGTTCAATCCCTGGCCTCGCTCAGTGGGTTAAGGATCCGGTGTTGCCATGAGCTGTGGTGTAGGTTGCAGATGTGGCTCAGATCTGGCGTGGCTGTGGCTGTGGTGTAGACTGGCAGCTGTAGCTCCGATTAGACCCCTAGCCTGGGAACCTCCATATGCTGGGGGTGAAGCCCTGGAAAGACAAAATAATAATAATAATAGTCCTGTGAAGTAGATCCCCATTTTACAGCTGAAGCAACCCAGGCTTAGAGAAGTTAAATAGCAGCTTCAGGAATTGAACCCAGGGAGTTCCTGCTGTGGCTCAGCAGTAATAAACCCGAATGACTAGGATCCATGAAGACCTGGGTTTGATCCCTGGCCCCATTCAGTGGGTTAGGGATCCAGCGTTGCTGTGAACTGTGGTGTAGCTTGCAGACGAGGCTCAGATCTGGCGTTGCTGCCACTGTGGTGTAGGCCAGCAGCTATAGCTCTGATTTCATCCCTAGCCTGGGAACTTTCATATGCCACAGGTGTGCCCCAAAAAAGCAAAAAAAAAAAAAAAAAAAAAAGAAAGAAAAGAAAACAAAAAGGAATTGAACTCAGGTTTTGGTTTCAGAGCCTATTGCTCAAAACCAATAAAATCTGCCAAACGAGTACAAGTACAGAAAGTATCTTTCTAGAGAAGAATCTAAATTCTGATCTTAGAAACAGGCCATCTAGCCTCAGAGTCATGCTCACTTTGACATGATGTTTGATCTTCATCATAGTCAACAAATATCTGACAAGAACCCAGGATCCTGGGCCAAATGGCAGCGTGAGAGCATGTTATGTTTCTCAAAGTATGAGAAACAGAGGATAATCTTTCACTCAGTCATCTGGGAAACTTGTTAAAATGCAGGTTTATGGGCCCTACACAATCTTCTTGGTCGGAATCTCTGAATAGGGGGCTCATGAGTCTGCTGTTTAACAAGCTTATTATGCATCCAAAAAGAGAAAGTCATGGACATGAACTATGTACACTGACCTCAAATAGTTTCTAATCAAACCCCAAACCCCTGCCGTGGCACCCAGGCCTCTAATCTGACCCTCGGCAGCCCTCCCTTCCTCCACTCCCCCCTTCCCTTCAGGCCTTCATATACGCCAAATGGGTTTCTTCCTCCCGTCTTTGTTCTAACTCACCCTGGTCCCCAACCTCACCTGTGTTTGGGTTTTACATACCCCAGCCTAGTACGGCCTCTTTCTCTCCTTTTCTTTTTAAATGTAATTTTTATTTAAGTATAATATACCTATAGGAAAGTGCACAGGATAATAAGGTTACAGCTCAATGAATTTTTTCAAAGTGTATATACCCATGTAGCCAGCATGAAGTCTCCCTTTTTTAAACATGAATTTGACTCTAAATAGCACTGAGGAGTAATTTAAGTCTTTTGTCTCTTAAAGGGGCAGTAAGAAAGGGAAAATCCACCGTACATCACTCCTTAAAGAACTCTTCTTACAGAAGCTTCTCCCCACCCAAATCTCTCTCCCTTCTTCCCTTCCTTTCTTTCCGTTCACAGATATGTGTTGGGCACCCACCATATCACGTGCTGAGTCGATAATGATGAACAAGATATACCTGGGTCCTGCTTCCATAGCACTATGGTCTCATGAGGGAGACAAATGAAACACAGAAACAGTAATTATGAATTCTGACGATTGCTCTGAAGGGACTAACTGGGTGTTATAATGCCTGGAGGGTGAGGAGGATCAGGAGGGAGAGGAGAAAAAAGCAGTTTAGGGCAAAAGTTTGAATAGCGAGGGCAAAGGCCCTGACCTCGGACACACATTGGCTCAAGGCAGGAATTCTTGGTTTTCTCCTCTGACTTGGGTGGCTTCTCTTCAGCTCTCTCCTCCCATCTTCACCATCTCTTCCTCTAGAAGCTTTCTACCTTGTCTGCCCCTTTTAAATTTTTTATTTATTTAGTTTTGTTGGCTGTGCCTGTGGCACGTGGAAGTTCCCCCAGGCCAGGGCTAGCACCTGTGCCATAGCAGCAGCCCAGGCTGCTGGAGTGACAAAGTGAGATCTTTAATCCATTGCCCCTAAGAGAACTCCCTGTCTGCCTCTTTTTATAGGAACAGTTTACCATTTTCTCTCTTTCAGTATAATAAAGGTTCATGAACACAAACCTTGACTGTTTAGTGAGGTTGAGGAGGATAAAAGAATGTGAACTTGCACTTTAATTTTTCTTTCCTTTCTTGCTTCCTGCTTTCCCTTTTTTTTTTTTTTTTTTTAAAAACACCTGCACCATATGGAAGTTCCCAGGCTAGGGGGTGAATGGACGCTGCAGCTGCTGAATGGAAGCAGCTGCAGCTGCCAGCCTACACCACAACCATAGCAATGCGGGATCCGAGCTGCATCTATGACCTGTGCCAGAGAAATGCAGAATCCTTAACCCACTGAGCAAGGCCAGGGATTGAACCTGCATCCTTATGGACACTATGTCAGGTTCTGAACCTGCCAAACCACAACAGGAACTCCCCTTTCCTTTTCTTTTTTTTTTTTTTTTTGCTTTTTAGGGCCAGCCCTGCAGCATGTGGAAGTTCCCAGGTTAGGGGCCAAATCGGAGCTGCAGTTGCTGGCCTATACCACAGCCACAGCAACATGGGATCCAAGCCACTTCTGTGACTTACACCACAGCTCATGGCAATGCTGGATCCCTGACCAGCATTGAGGCCAGGAATTGAGCCCACATCCTCATAGGCACTAGTCGGATTCGTTTCCACTGTGCCACAACAGGAATTCCTGGTCCCATGAATGTTTGAACAGGATTATCCACCTGCTCTTTGGAATCGAACCTCAGTCTGTCCCCAGTGGAGTTGTCCCTGAAGTTGTCTATAGGAAGCCTCTGAGCTACCTCCTTTCTCTGGCAATCACAGAGGAGTTCTGTTCAGGAGCTCAGAGGTTTAGAATCAAGAAGTCTTATCAGTGGTTTTAGCAGCAGCACTGCTTTGTTCCCCAGCTTACTGTCACTGATAGCCCTGGCATTAAAGGGAGGGGGCAACACTGGGCCCCAAAGGGTTTGGCTGTGAGCCATTTACATTCTCACCTAGCAACGTGACTTGGATCAAAGTGTTACAGGCACAAAGAGACCTAAGGATTCAAGAGTGGCCCGCTGGCTCTGTCATCTGCCCCCCTCCCCCATCCCCCCAGTGTCAGTGTGGGGCCTTTTTGTCTTCTGACCCTAGAGGGAGGCAGAGCAAGTCCTTCTACTGGTCCCCTCTCTCCCTTTCCACCTCCACCTCCTAGCCCATCCTCAGATCCTTTCAGTCCTGTGGTCAAGCCTCTTCTCCGAAGGACAAGGTGACTAAAATTGGGGAGAATGTTGGGAGGTGAGTCCTCATAACATAATTAGATCTTTCAAAAGCCTGGCTTTGTCGTCCTTTGCACATCTCCAGCATTATGTGACAGTGTATCTCATTCTGTTAAATTCCCTGTGTTTTGGAGAAGATGGATTAAAACAAATTAAACAAAACAGGGAGTTCTCTTGTGGCTCAGTGGGTTAAGGATCTGGCCTTGTCACTGCGCTGGCCTGTGTTGCTGCGGTGATGTGGGTTCTAACCCTGGCCTGGGAACTTCCACATGCTGCAGTCATGGCCAAAAACAAACTCCTCTGCCATACTGAGATTCAAGTTAAGGCCTCAAAGCCAAATCTTTGTAAATGAATCTTTTTGTGTTCTTTCTGATCCCCAGTCCTTGACAGAATTCTGCTTTTTTTTTTTTTTTTTTGTCTTTTGTTCTATTTTAGGGCTGCACCCATGGCATATGGAGGTCCCCAGGCTAGGGGTCCAATTGGAGCTGTAGCCGCTGGCCTTTGCCACAGCCACAGCAACGCGTGATCCCAGCCACGTCTGCGACCTACACCACAGCTCACGGCAACGCCAGATCCTTAACCCACTGAGCGAGGCCAGGGATCAAACCCGCAACATCATGTTTCCTAGTCGGATTCATTAACCACTGAACCACGACAGGAAGGCCAAATTCTCTCTAGTTTTTATCATTATCATCACCACCATCTAACATTTACTGAGTCCCTAACGTGAGCTGGTGCCTGGGGAAAGTGCTTACATGCATCTTTTCCTCCTAGTCCAACTAAACTTGGACTACTAAGCCTTACCTGTGACAGTGGTTCTGAGGGTTGTTCTCCAGGGCTATGCTATAAATGAGACAGACCCTCAGGCCAGCACTGGAACCAGCAGGGAGAACCCAGGGAGGGGATACTGTTTCTGAACAGGAGCCTTTATTTATTTTTTAAATGGCAGCTTATTTTAGCTGTGGTAAGGACAAACCAAATCAAAAGAGTTTCTTTGCATTTGGGCCAGTGAGAATAGTCTTCCTAGGGCCCTAGGGGCAGTAGTGGTAGAAGGGAAAATCTTGGGAGAATCCCAGGAAGATAAATATTCTGTGATAGGGATCCCAGGCTTGTTTGTTTGTTTTGGCTGCACTTGTAACATGCAGAAGTTAGGAAACTAACTTCCCTAACTTCCCTGTGCCAGGGATCCAGCCCAAGCCACAGTAGTGACCCAAGCCCCAGCAGTGTCAATGCCAGATCCTACCCACTGAGTCATGAGGGAACTCACCAAACGTCTTTGTATAGCTGTCCTTGCTCCCTCCTTTACACTTTTGCCTCTCAGAACTGTTCCCCTCAAAAACTGTCTATTGGGAGTTCCTGTCATGGCGCAGCGGTAACTAACCTGACTAGTATCCATGAGGACCGGGGTTCCATTCCTGGCCCCAATCAGTGGGTTAAGGATCTGGTGTTGCTGTGAGCTGTGATGTAGGTCCCAGATGTGGGTCAGATCCAGCATTGCTGTGGTTGTGGTATAGGCCTGTGGCCATAGCTCTGATCAGAGCCCTAATTTGGGAGCTTCCACGTGCCGTGGGTGCGGCCCCCCCAAAAAACAAAAAATTTGTCTCTTGACACATGGAGGAGATTGCATTTAAGGTGTAACTCTTTAATATTAGAGTCTTGCCTTCCCCACATCTCCTGCCCAAGGCTGCTTCCGGACCTCTCTGGGGCTGGCGGCCCGGCTATCTCGAGTGCTCTCTGTTTACCTACTAACTCATGTGCCCCCTGTGAAAGCTTCTTCCAGGTGAAAGTCCCCCTGGATCTTTCCCTGGGTCCTCCCTGAACGACTGTCCTGTCCTGCAGGCCGTCCAGGTTCCAGATCGCATCCACCTCCAAGCTGGTTTCATGTTAAATCTGCTATTTGTCCTTTCAGGGACCTTCTCCATCCTTTCCCAGCCTCTTTGGACCTTGAGAAATAAACTAATGGACTGCATCTTGACCTCTGGCTCTGCTGTATGGCCAAAAGGAGATAATAAGATTCGAGGGCAGGAGGAGAGTGAAGTTTGGTTATGAATCTTTCCCAACCCCTCCCTGTTGTGTACCTGGGGGAAGGGCTGCACCCCCTTTTGAAGGCCTTTGCTGTTGTCAAGTGGCCCTGAACCCACAGCTATCTTCTCAGCTTCTTAGTAACCACTTCTGCCTCTCAGCCCTTTAGGCCTAGGAGTGGTATATGGCTTCCTGCTTTTGCTAGCCCAGGGGTAGACACTATCCCTAATTGGTTTCCCTGCCACATCTTTGCAAAGAGGCCTTTAATTAAACCCGACTCAATCAAGCTTGTATGTGCCAGGACCCTGGCTGATACAAGCCCATACTGTTGTCAAGAGAGCACTGGAGTTAGTGTATATTTTATGTTTTGTTTCCCTTACAAATAGAAAGCTTCTTGAAGGCAGGGCTTCTACAGAGTGATAAACACCTAGTGAGTTTGTAATAGTCACTGATAGGCTTAATCCTGGCCTTGATCATCTTTCTCTCACGTGGCATTTTTTGGAGGGAGGGGGAATCACAGTGAAGCAAATAAATAAGGGAAATAAAACCTTGTCAGCATAAAAGCCTGGTTAATATCCCAAACTGGAAAGAATGTGCAACAAATATATTAAGTATCTTCTTATAACCAAAGTGAATACTTTTTTTATTTGTTTAGATAAGGGTTTCTGATTTGTATACAATTGTTAATAAGTGCATTTAGGCTCTGGGTTTAGACTACCTGTAAGTGAATCTGTATTAGTTATCTATTGCCACATAACAGATAATCTTCCAAGTTAACAGCTTAAAAAAACAATAAACAGAGTTCCTATCATCACTCAGTGGGTGAAGAACACAACTAGTATCCATGAAGACTCAGGTTTGATCACTGGTCTCACTCAGTGGGTTAAAGATTGGATATTTCTGCAAGCTGTGGCATAGGTCGTGGATGTAGCTTGGATTTGGTGTTGCTGTGGCTGTGGGGTAGGCCAGCGGCTGTGGCTCTGATTTTATCCCTAGCCTGGGAACCTCCATATGCCAAGGGTTCGGCCTTAAAAAGATTAAAAAAAAAAAACCCTAAAACCGATAACCACTTATAATCTCATATGGGTCAGGAATTCTGGAAGAGTTTAGGCGAGTGTTCTACCCAGTGTCTCATGAGGTTGTGTTCAAGATATTGACTGGGTTTGTAGTCACCTGAAAGCTTAACTGTGGCTGTTAGATCTGCTCCAAAATGACTCACTTATGTGCCAGCTATTTGGTGCTGACTGTTGGCAGAAGGCTTCAGTTCCTTGCTATGTGGTCCTCCCCATAAGGCAGATTCCTCATAATGTAGTTATTTCCCCCAAAGCAAGTAGTCCAAGCAAGTAAAGCAGAAAGCACAATATCTTTTACACTGTGACCTTGGGAGTCACTCTCCATTTTTTCTGGAGTATCTTACTGGTTACACAAATCAGCCTTATTCAGTGTAAGAGGGATGTGAAATACCAGGAGGCAAGAATTATTGGGGGGTTATCTTGGAGGTAGCCACCAACACATCTTTGTGATGGCCATAGCTATCAGAGGCACACAATTTTTTTTTTTTTTTTTGCTTTTTAGGGCCTCACCCGTGGCATATGGAAGTTCGCAGGCTAGGAGTCGAATCGGAGCTACAGCTGCCAGCCTACACCACAGCCACAGCAACGCAGGATCTGAGCCGCATCTGTGAACTACACCACAGCTCATGGCAATGCTGGATCCCTGACCCACTGAGCGAAGTCAGGGATCAAATTCCCTGACCCACTGAGCGAAGTCAGGGATCAAATCTGCATCCTCATGGATACTAGTCAGATTCGTTTCTGCTGCACCACAATGGGAACTTCCTTGAATATTAAATACTTTGGGAGGAGATACTATGAAACAATGTGTCCTTTTAACCTATCTCCATTGTTCTTTGAGTATCCTTGATCTCTGACACAAAATGTTCTAGGTTCATATTGTATTTTTCTTGTCTTAGCCCTGGAATCAGCCATTTCTCCAAGGAACACTGACTCCATTTAGTGGAGAATGGTATTTAGAAGCTAAGCTCTGACTCTAAGTGTATCTATTGTTATTGGATATTGTTGCCCCAGACCCTTGCAGTGGGCTTAGTTAGGGCATGCATGTATGTATGTATGTAACCAATGTGTATAGATATGTTCTCTCTCCCTTCCGATTCCTTTCTCTCTCTCTCCATAAACACACATTTCCCTCCTAAACCACCTGGGAGTTAGTTGCAGCCATCATAACATTTCACCCTAAACATTTCAATATGTATCTCCTAAGAACAAGGACAGGAGTTCCCATTGTGGCTCAGTGATAATGAACCTGACTAGTGGCCATGAAGACATGGGTTTGATCCCTGGCCTCCTTCAGTGGGTTAAATGTTCACTGTTGTCATGAGGTACGATGATGCAGGTCTCAGATACAACTTGGATCCCATGTTGCTGTGGCTGTGGTGTAGGCCAGCAGCTGCAGCTCCGATTCAACCCCTAGCCTGCTATGTGTACAGCCCTAAAAAACAGAAAAAAAAAAAAGAGAGAGAACAAGGACATTCTCTAATTTTCTTATTCTCACAATACAACTATCGTACTTGATAAATTAACATGGATATAATTCTATTATCTACCATACAGCCCGTATTGTTTTTTTTTTAAGGCCTCAGCCATGGCATATGGAGATTCCCAGGCTAGGGAACAAATCAAAGCTGTAGCTGCTGGCCTATGCAACTCCCACAGCGGTGCCAGATCGAGCTGTGTCTGTGACCTACACCATAGCTCATGGCAATGCCAAATCCTTAACACACCAAGTGAGGCCAGGGATTGAACCCTTGACCACATGGATACTAGTCAGGTTAGTAACCGCTAAGCCACAAAGGGAAACTTCTCATATTCAGTTTTTACCTGATGGTCCCCATAATTTCTTTTCTTTTTTTTTTGCCTTTCTTTTAGGGCCGCACCCATGGCATATGGAAGCTCCTAGGCTAGGGGTCTAATCGGAGCTACAGCTGTCGGCCTATGCCACAGCCACAGTCACAGCCACAGTCACAGCAACGTGGGATCCAAGTCACATCTTTGACCTACACTACAGCTCGTGGCAACACCGGATCCTTAACTCACTGAGCGAGGCCAGGGATGGAACCCTCAGCCTCATGGTTCCTAGTTGGATTTGTTTCCACTGTGACATGACGGGATCTCCCAATAATTTCTCTTCTGTCTGTTTTCTCTTCTATGTGTCAGTGTATGTGTTGTTCCAGGGTCTGATCAGCGATATCGTCACATTTAATTGTCATGCCTCTTTGGTTTCCTTTGAACTATAGTCCCTGCTTTAAAACAAAACAATGAACATTTTCCTTAGACCCCCAACTTTAACGACTGTGCTATCTCTTCTCTCCTTCCACTGACAGTCACATGTTTTGTAAGAAGAAACTTCACAGTCTCCATTTCCTCACCATCCCTCTTCGACTCACTGCCGCATGGTGTCTACCTCCCACCATAAGCCACACTCTCCAGATTTCCCTCCTGCCTCTGTGGTCACTTCTCCTTGGGCTCCTTTGCTGGCTCCTCTCCTGCTCATCCTGTAATTTTTTTTTTTTTTTGGTCTTTTTAGGGCCACACCCTTGACACATGGATGTTCCCAGGCTAGAGGTCAGATCAGAGCTGTAGCCGGGGGCCTACCCCACAGGCACAGCAACTTTGGATCCAAGCCATGTCTGCGACCTACACCACAGCTCACTGCAGTGCCGGATCCTTAACCCAAAGAGTGAGGCCAGGGATTGAAACTTCATCCTCTTGGATACTAGTCAGATATGTTTCCGCTGAGTAAGAACTCCATCATCCTATAAATCTTAAGATTCTTTAGAATTCTGTCCTAGGCTGCGGGTCTTTACACTGCTTGTACTTTCCCTGAGTGATTTCATCTTCTCCTTCAATTGCCACCTATGTGCTGAAGATCCTGACCTACAGCCCAAACCTTTCTCTCCAGCTTCAAATTCTTCCAAATATCCAATTGCCTCCTCAGTGTCTGAATCCATATGGAAGTCTCGTGGGCACCTTGAAGCAATGTATCCAAAAAAGTACTGATTATCTTCCCACCACCTGTTCCTTCTATTATGTTCCTTGTCTCAAAAAAATGGCACCCCTCATTCATCCTGTTTCCTGAGCGAGATACCTAGAAGTCACATCTTTTTAACATCATCCATGACATATCTCATTAATCACCAAGTCCTACAGAGTCTATCTCCTCAATATCCCTGGAATCTCCTTACTTTCTGTTTTCAAACACCTCCCTCGCCAGATCTCCATCACTTCTCCCAGGAAGATTTCAGCAACCTCATAATCCCTTCCCCAGTCTCCAGCTGTAAGTGATTTTCTGAAAATACAAATCTAGGAGTTCCTGTTGTGGCTCAGCAGCAACGAACCCAACTCGTATCCACGAGGACTCGGGTTCAATCCCTAGCCTCACTCAGTGGGTTAAAGGATTTGGTGTTGCTGTGAGCTGTGGTATAGGTCGCAGACAGGGGTGTGACCTAGGCTGGCCCTTGCATTTCCAATTCGACCTCTAGACTGGGAACTTCCATAAAGCCACAGGCATGGCCCTAAGAAGACCGAAAAATTAAAAGCAATAAAAAATTAAATTAAAAAAAATAAAAATACAACTCTACAAATTGGACCATGCTACAGCCCTGCTTAAAAATTGTCAGTAGTTTCTTGCAGCCCTCAGGATAAAGTCTAAAATTCCTTAGTTTGGCATATAACCTGGCGGCGGGGGGGAGTCATATATTTTATAGCTGGTAAGGCACATACACTAACCCATTAGAAAGGATGTCAGCTGGTTCACCTGACCAGTGTGTTGGCTGTATATTGGCTTGTCTGTAGTGCTGCAGTTTCATCTAGTGCCACTCTAAAGTCACACTAGCTTTGTTTTGGTTCTCAGAACGCATCATTAAAAATGCAACTTTGGAGTTCCTGTTGTGGTACAGTGGGTTAAGAACCTGACTGCCTTGACCCTGGTCACTGTGGAGGTGCTGGTTCAATCCCTGGCCCTGTAGCAATGGATTAAAGAATCTGGTTGAAGGATCTGGCTTTGCTACAGCTGCAGCTTGGGTCACAACCAGCATAGCTCAGGTCTGATCCTTGGCCTGGAACTTCTGTATGCTGTGGATACATCCATTTAAAAAAAAAAAAAAAAAAGAGGCAACTTTGTCTGGAATGCTCTTTCCTGGCAACTGAAGTACAAATAACATTTCCCACCTCCACCGGACTCTTGACTCTAGGATTAAGGCGCTCAGATATTCAAATATTTGATGTTTTTTAAATCAGTTAACCACTTTTCTTCCATTTGACTTTGAGCTTTGATTGTTCTTGGAAAACAGAGGGTTTTTTTTTGGGGGGTAGTATAGTCAGTCAGAGGTCAGCAAGAAGCCACTGAACCTCTAGATTCCAAGGTGGTGGTCTCAAATCTGGCTGCAGATTGGAACCACCTGGGGACCTTTGAAAATAACCATTAAAAAAAAAAAAATAGGCCCAGGCTCTATTAAATCAGAGGTAGAGCTTGGGCATCAATATTTTTTATAAAGTTCCTTAAATGACTCTTATGTGCAATTAGGGTTGAAAACCCCACCAGGTATAGAAGAGGGGAATGCCAACGTGATGAGAAAAAAAGCACAGGCATGTGTGAAATATTTCTAGTTCTGGCCTGCTATGTGTTATAAGCACACACTCTGAACAGTGGTTAGTGCAGCAGAGTAGTTTGCTTAATGAAGGGGTGTGATCCTTGTAGTTGCCTAGGGAAGGTAAAATAAAGACTAGTTTAAAAAAAAAAGGTGGAGGGAGTTTGAAAATGTCAAGTGTGGTAGTGTAGTGACATGTAGACTGTCCTGGCCTTTTTTTTTTTTTTTTTTTCCAGGAGCACAGCACGTGGAAGTTCCCAGGTTAGGGGTAAAATCAGAGTTGCAGCTGCTGGCCTCCACCACAGCCACAGCAACGCCAGATCCAAGCCACGTCTGTGACCAGTGCTACGGCTCACGGTAACGTTGGATCCTTAACCCACTGAGCAAGGCCAGGGGTTGAATCTGCATCCTCATGGATACTAGCTGGATTCTTAACTCACTGCCCCGCAACGGGAACTCGCTGTCCTGGCCCTTCTGTACTGCAATTCTGCAATTCAGCACTACATAGTCCAAGTAAGTGTCCTTAGTAAACTATGAGCCAGCAAGTATGATCTTCGTATGTATTCCCAAAAATATTCTTTCAGGGAGGCATGTAGGATGTGGACCGCTGCAGTGTCATTGGGAATAATTAGGAACTGGAGCCATTGCTGGGAGAGTGACTAGGTTGAATGTGGGGGATACACACAATCAGACTACTCTTCAGCAGTTAGAAGCAACAGGTTAGATGTACACATAGTGACATGAATGGATCTTGAAATCATAGGTACTGGGTACAAAAAGTATGAAATGTAATGAGATATATAACAATACTACAATTGTGAATTTAAAATGTAGTGCATGGAGTTCCTGTCATGGCTCAGTGGGTTAAGAACCTGACCATACATGAGGGTGTGGGTTCAGTCCCTGGCCTCATTCAGTGGGTTAAGGATCCAGCATTGCCAGGAGCTGTGGTATAGGTCACAGATGCAGCTCCGATCCGGGTTTCTGTAGCTGTGGCATAAGACCTCACCTGTAGCTCTGATTTAACCCCTAGCCCTAGAACTTCCATATGCCACAGGTGTGGCCGTTAAAAAAAAAAAGATCCTAACCTCCCACCCAAACTGAACCCCCCCCAGACAATGTGGTCATTTTGCCTCTATATGTTTTCAGGAATGGGACAATCCACTCCTTTGTCAAGTCAGCTCTGATTACTAGAAATCTTTTATTCTGAGTCCTATGTCACTACAATGTGGTTCAGTGAAAAAGCGCAGGCAGACTTGGGTTAGAATCCTGAAAATGTAATTTGCTGTATGACTTGAGCACGTTATCTTCCATTAGTCTCAATTTATCTGTAAATTAAGGATAATAATTCTCATTTTCCAAAGTTACTCAATATTAGAGGTTATGTAAAATGTCTAGTACAGTGCATGGCACAAAGAGCTAATAAAGTGACAGCTGTTATTAACATCATTGTCATTTCATCCATTGGTCCTAGTTTGCTTTATAGAGTTACCTAACATATGCCTTTCAATACCTGAAAATAATTTAGTTATGTTATTTTCAGAGTAAGCATCCACCAATATTTCCTGTTTTGGTTATCTTGCCCTTGGCTATGTTTCTGCATATGATGTTTATAGAACATGGTGCCCATAATTGAACAAAGTACTCCAGGTGTGGTCTTCAAACAGAGTAAAACCATCAAACTCTTCCCCAGACACTACTCACTTCAAGCTGCCTAGGACTCCTTTAGCTTTTTTGGCAAACATGTCATCTACAGCCTTAGTCCCATTAAAAACTTGCAGTTAGGAGTTCCCATTGTGGCACAGCGGAAATGAACCTGATTAGGAACCATGAGGTTGTAGGTTTGATCCCTGGCCTCGCTCAGTGGGTTAAGGATCTGGCATTGCTGTGGGCTGTGCTGTAGGTTGCAGATGAGGTTTGGATCTGGCATTGCTGGGGCTGTGGTACAGGCCAGCAGCTGTAGCTCCAATTCAACCCCTAGCCTGGGAACTTCCCCATGCCCTGAGTTTGGCCCTAAAAAACAAAAAACAAAAAAGCCAAAAACAAACAAACAACACCTCCCTCCCCCCAAAAAACTTGCAGGCAGTAGTTTCAGTATAAATTAGTTTTGAGTCTTTCTTTCCTTTTTTTTCTTTTTTGCTTTTTAGGGCCACCCCGCAGCATGTGGAAGTTCCCAGAGTAGGGGTTAACTACTGAGCCACGATGGGAACTCTCTTCTTTTTTTTGCCTTTTCCTTTTATCTTTTCTTTGAGTCTTAATTTTGCAGTAGTGTAGAACTTTTATTTATTTTTTCAGGGCCACACCTGTAGCATATGGAAGTTTCCAGGCTAGGGGTCCAATAGGAGCTGCAGCTTCCAGTCTATACCACAGCCATAGCAACGTGGGATCCAAGCCATGTCTGTGGCTACAGCACAGCTCACAGCAATGCCGGATCCTTAGCCTATGATCAAGGCCAGGGATTGAACCCTCAACCTCATGGTTCCTAGTTGGATTCGTTTCTGTTGCACCACAATGGGAACTACGGTGAAAAACTTTTTAACTAAAAGTCTGTTATGTATTAGGTTTGTGCCAAGTTCTTTGGGTGTAGGGATGAACAGGACAAAGTACCAACATATTAGAAATCTAAGTTCCATAAGACTGGCTCAAATGTGTTCACTAATGAAAGTACATTTCTTGGCATAATGTCTGCACATGGTTATGTGCTGTTTGTTGAATGAATGAATAAAATAGCTTACAATAGAAAATTTTCCTATAATTGAAAAGGAATTTCTCAAAATCACTTATTTTATGAACTCAGAGATTTTTGTACAAGTTTATCACTTTTAGCCCAATTTAGTGTTGTTGTTGTTTTCATTTTATGGCTACACCTGTGGCATATGGAAGTTCCTAGGCTAGGGGTCAAATTGGAGCTGCAGCTGCAGGCCTATGCCACAGCCACAGCAACCCCAGATTCCAGCTGTATATGCAAACTACACCACAGCTTGTGCCAATGCTGGATCCTTAACCCACTGAGTGAGGCCAGGGATCAAACCCATATCCTCAGGAACACTATGTCCTGTTCTTAACCTGCTGAGCCCCAATGGGAACTCCTCTAGTGTTTTTTTTTAACGGAGGGTAAACCCAGTTTCCAAAATAAACTCTCATGTTTCTTTTAAGGCCAAAATAAATACATGCTTTATTTTCTGGATGGCCATTATAATCCACCATTAAAGGCTTTTTTCAGAGTTCCGACTGTGGCTTGTTAGATTAAGAATCTGGCCTTGACGCAGTTGTGGCCTAGGTTGCAGCTGCAGCTGGGATTTGATCCCTAGCCTGGGAAATACCACATGCTGGGAGTGCAGCCACAAGCAGCGGGTGGGGGGTGGGGGTGGCCTTTTATAAGTATCTGTTAAACCCTTAATGCAGGACTTACATCTCAGGGTTAGCAATAGCTGGCCATACTTTCTGAGCGCTAAACATGGAGAATTTCCTAAGTAGAGTTCTATTTGGCCCTGACTTGCTGTGGGTTAGAATAAGGTGATAGAAGTGCAGGCAAAGCCTTAGAAGGACCTTGAAATTCTTCATTGGTCTATGAGGTGCTACCAGATGCCCACAGGCCCGACTGCCTCTGGGTGGATATCCATCCCGCAAACGCTAGATATACGAAATCTGTCGGTGTGCGGTTCTCTATAACCACAGTTAGAGAGGTCCTAGGACCAGTGTCCTATGAGTTTTTTTCCAGTATTTAGGCTACAGGCGAGGTACTGATCGCCATCTTGACGTCAACTGCCAGGCAAGCCACCGCTGGCGTCTCTTGGTAACCACGGAGACACCTACATTCCCCCCCCCCCCCACCCCCGTTTCCCAACCGTGGAAGCTGTGAACTACGATTCCCATCCGCTGATTCTCTGTACTCGGACGGAGAGTTGTCTGGATGTCGGCCACCGCGACCCTACCGCAGTGTACCTCGGGAGTTGGAGTTCGCGCTGTGACCTCACTTTTTGCCGGGGCAAACTTCAGAACTACAAATCCCTTAAGTCAGCGGGCCAGCGGGCACGCACGCGCACGGAACAGTCAGTCCTCCTTGCCCACCCTCCGTCTGAGCCTAAAAGCTAAGAGGGCGGGGGGAAGGAAGAGGAGGCGGGACCCCGACGCTGCGTTGGCTGCGGCCTGGCATCAAGGGGGCGGCCCCGGCGGAGTGCAGACCCAGTGGCCCCTGGTGATTATGGACGCGGCCGAGGCGGTGCTGCAGGAAAAAGCGCTCAAGTTTATGGTGAGGAGAAGGTTCAGACTAGGGAACGGCAGAGGCTGTGGCTTTGGCAACGACTCTGAGGCTGGGGTCTGGGCCGCCTGCCTGCTGGAGGAGGGGGCAGCGGGACCATGGGCCGAGGCCGGCGGCGACTGAAGGGACGGGACGGGCGCTCCTGAGAGGCAGGAGGGGATTGCAGAGAGGACCCGGGGGGTGGGGGCAGCAGCTCCGCCATCTTGTGGATGAGAGGCCAAGTGACAGCGGGAGCTTAATCGGGGAGGGGGCTCTGGGCGGCGCGCGGGGCCCTGGAGGGAAAGGGGCGTGGGGACAGTTACTGGAGGGCGGAGGAGCCAGGAGGAGAGACGCCGTGCGGCCGCTGGCGGGGCCTTCCTGGTCAGGGATACGGGTAAGGCCCAGGAGAAGAGGTGCATTTGGGAGTAGGAAAGGGGAGTGCGGGACCGTGGGAAGAAAGATACTGGTAGTGGGAGGTGGGTGGGAACAGGCAGGGCTGGATGCTGATGGATCTAAGGGTAGAGGAGAGAGCCAGGGCTGGTGGGAGACTTGTTTTGTAGAATGAGATGGGAGAGATAGCCTTCCCCTTCAGGGTGCAATCCCAGCTTGGCCAAACCAATGTTGGCAAACTCTGTAAAGCACTAGGCCTTACTTAGGAAGGAAAGGACTGGGTCAGGGGATCTACTCTGGGTAAGAAAGAGGGTGTTGACTAGAGCCAGAATTACAAATGTCAGGAAAGGGGCTCTGTCCTCTGGTTTGAAAGGAGAGTGAGAGGAGAGGAGAGGTTCTTTGGTTAGGGAAACCTGGGTACTGGAGATCAGGCGCAAAACTAATATCTAATAGGGTAAAATAAAATTTACCCTAAATCTTAAATTGTGCTAAATATAGAGATAGTAAAAAGACCTTTTGCTGTATCACTTTCTGGGAAAGGAAAGGCCATGGAGATTGGAATCCAAAGACCCGTAAAAAGTGATGAGAGCAGTGGAGAAATTCCGGAGATAAAAAAGGGAATGCAGGTAGTGGGAAATGGAAGATGTCAAAAATGGTAGTTACTTATGAGTTTTAGATTGAAGCATGCTATGAACTTGGATTGGATTTTGTGGGTGTGTTTAAATCCTTTGGAGTCTAGTTCTTTAACTTTATATCTTGCTTTTCTTCTTTTGATATGCTCGCTTGGCAGATTTGTATAGTCTGATAATTTGATGCTTTTAATCTGATGCTTCATTTGTTATATCCTAGGTGTAAAACCAGACTTTTGGTTACAGCTAAAGAATGATGAGATGTATAGACTTCTGTCTTAACAGTTGTTCATAGGGACACTGATATTATTTGCGCCTTGCTTTTTCAGAAGTAATTGTAACCTGTCACTACCAATTTTATGTCTTAAATTAGGTGGTGGTTATTTTGTGTCTTTACCTGAGATACCAAAACAAATCTGAACAAACATGGACTCTAATTTAATGGAATTTAGGCTTTAAATGAGAATACTTTTTCACAACCTGGTCAAACTTCCTATAACTTTATTTTGTGTTAGTGCTTTCAAAAACATCTGACTGAAGTTTAAGTGTATCATCAATAAAATTCGATTAGGCCTGAGGAAGTTTCTTGAGTTTTGCCCAATGTTGAAATTCTAAAATATTAAGAAGAGGCTTTGAAAATATTTTGAATCTTTGGAAGTGAGAGGAAATTGCCTTGAATCTATAGCCAACTTCTAGATTTAAGTCAGAAAAGTGGCAGCTGCTTATTTTTGTTTTCCTGCTCAGAGGCTGACTCAATCCTAATCTTGACATGTGTCAGATTTGTGGAATAATGTGATTTACAGATCATAAAGAGATATTATGAGATCATCTTCTTAACTCCCCATTAGACCTCAACCTAGGAACAGTCTCAACTACTTGATCTCTGCTTTGTACCAGTGAGTTATATTTTGATAACGGTCTCATGATTAAGTTAAAGTGGAGCTTGGAGGTGGCCTTGTAGTTTGCAGCTTTTGGGATACCACACATTATTAAATATTGAGTCAGTTTTCATAGGGAGAAACTAATTTTTCTTTAGTTTTTGTTACTTTAATTTTTGACCTTACCTGCTGTTGTGGCTGCTGTTTGTGAAAAGGCCAAGTGAGGAGGTCCCGTCGCAGCATAGCGGTTAACGAATTCGACTAGGAACCATGAGGTTGCGGGTTTGATCCCTGGCATTCCTCAGTGGGTTAACGATCCGACGTTACCATGAACTGTGGTGTAGGTCGCAGACGCGGCTTGGATCTGGCTTTGCTGTGGCTGTGATGTAGGCTAGCAGCTGTAGTTCCAATTCGACCCCTAGCCTGGGAACCTCCATATGCCGTAGGTGCGGCCCTAAAAAAAAGCAAAAAAAAAAAAATGGAAAAGGCCAAGTGAAAGAGGGTCCCCAAGAATGATACTTTAATAACTGAAACAGAGAATGAGGAGTTAGAGATTTGGTATTCTTTTTCAGCTCAGTAGCAGTGTTATTATGAATCTCAGTAAGTTACAACTTGCCTTTGGTTCCATTTACCCTGTTATAATATGTCTGTTTACTTAGTCATTTGAGAAAGGAAGGTATTTTATTTGCACTTGCACCTAGTAATTAGTGTACAGTACACATGGAAGGACTGTCCTTTCAGTCAGACTGAAATTTTTATAAGTATTTGGCATAAAATGGCAACACGAAATGGATATCCTCTTTCACAAAATTTGTTCATTGCTATATTAATGTAGTACTTTGATTAGAAATTTTATAATAAAACTTTTATGATTTTCATTTTTTCCGTTGTAGTTGATTTACAGTGTTCTGTCAATTTCTGCTTACAGCAAAGTGACCCAGTCATATATATATTCTTTTTCTGACATTATCCTCCATCATGTTCCATCACAAGTGACTGGATATAGTCCCTTGTGCTATATAGTAGGATATAATAAAATCTTTTCATTGAAATTGCTATTCAGATTTGACCATAATTCGTATGGTCTAATCTTAAAGTTTACCTTTAGTTTTTTATATGTCTATAATCTGTCTAGCCTTCTGTATATATCATATCATCTGGTAAGTTGAGGGATTAATTTGAAGTTTATTTTAAAATGGACAGGATAGGAGTTACTGCTGTGCCTCAGTGGTTAATGAACCCGACTACTATGCATGAGGATGTGGGTTCGATCCCTGGCCTTGCTCAGTGGGTAAAGGATCTGGCATCGCTATAAGCTGTGGTGTAGATTGCAGACACGGCTTGGATTCTGCATTGCTGTGGCTGTGGCGTAGCCTGGCAGCTGTAGCTCCAACTAGACCCCGATTGGAACGTCTATGTGCCGCAAGCGCATCCCTAAAAAGACAAAAAAATAAATAAATAAATAAAATAAACAGGATAATAGCACAGGGAACTATATCCAATCTCTTGGGATAGACCATGATGGAAAAGAAAAGACTGTATACTATGTATGACTGAGTCATTTTGCTGTACAGCAGAAATTGGCACCACATTGTAAATCAACATTAGTTTAAAAAAAAAAAATGGATAGGGTAAACCGTCCCAGAATCTTAGAGCTGGGGAAACATTTGACATATGCATAAAATCATTTTAGAACATTTAAAGTAATTTTCTAAAGATTTGACAGATAATGAAATAGTCTGACTCAGGACCTTTACTTACACTGTATTTCATCCTTGAGCAGAGAAACAGTGGACTGTGATGGCATATTTCTTTTCTGGTCAGATAGGGCCAGAGTAGAGAGTTACTGTCCAGAGATATATATAGAATTTCTGATCATCTCTCTGAATTACTGAGGAAATGGAGTTGTTACAGTATCACTGTATCAGTTATCTATTGCTGACTAATAAAGACCCACAAAATGTCATGACAATACAATGATATTTATTCACAAGAATTTATGGATTTGCCGAGTATTGGATGACATAGACTGAATTTTGTTGAGTGACTCTGGTTTTGGCTGCTCACTCAGAACTGTTCCACATGGTATTCTGGGACTCAGACTAAAGAGGCAGTGATTTCCCAGGCAGATCTGTCCTCATAGCTATAGTAGAGGCACAAGAGAGCGAGCCCAGTTGTTCAAGTGCCTTTCAATCATTGGTTGTATTATACCTGCTGGTATTGCGTTAATCAAAGTAAATCATGAGGTCCAGTCAAAAGGCAGGAAAGTATACTCTGCCCATAGAAGGAGTGGAAGAGGGAGAAACTTACACAATAATTGCTATGGTAATAATAATCTATAATAACTTAATATACATGATTTATGGAAGAATGATAAAATGCTTACTATTACAACTATTGTGCTTGCTTTCTGCTCTCCATTGTTGGTACTATTCTGACTAGCACTTTCTTCTTTTGGTTACTGAACAACACCTTGTTGTTTGGATTCCTCCAGAATCACATTTTTTAAATTAATTAATTAATTTTGCTTTTTAGGGTCACACATGTGGCATATGGAAGTTTCCAGGCTAGGAAACTGCAGCTGCCACCCTACAACACAGCCACAGCAACACCAGGTCCAAGTCCGAGCCGCGTCTGAGACCTACACCACAGCTCATGGCAACACTGGATCTTTAACCCACTGAGTGAAGCCAGGGATTGAACTCACATCCTCATGGATAATAGTCGGGTTTATTACTGCTGGCCACAACAGGAACTCCCAGAATCACATTTTAATACAGCAGGTATCTTTGTATCATGTAGAAAAAAAATGTAAAGAAATAATCAGAATCTTGACTTTAATTCGTAGTGATGTCCTGAAAAGTTCATCAGTATCACAATACTGTTTTTCTGTCTGTAGGAAGGATAAAGTTGATGTCACTCCTGTGGCATTTGTAACAGAATTTGAATCAAGGTCATACATAATGCCCTAACAACTCCCTTGGTATTAGGTTTGGAGCTCTTAAATCCCTTCTCAACCTAAACTTAAGTCTCAGTGGTATTTTCCAGTGTCTGGAGAACTTGCAGGCTTTGCGAGAAAAGTCCTGCAAATAGAATTGTAGCGTGTGGACAGTGTTTTGTGGTACAGATGCATACTAATCCTTGTAACTTCTTAAGCAGTAGTACACTAAACTGTTAATGTGGTTATTTGTGAAATGTTGGATTATGGGTAATATTTCAAAATATAACAGCTTCTGAAGGTAGGTTACTAAACACATACAAAAAAGCATTATTTGGAGTGCCCGTTGGTGCAGCGGAAACAACAAATCTTGATTAGAAACCATGAAGTTGCAGGTTCAATCCCTGGCCTTGCTCAGTGGGTTAAGGATCTGGTATTGCCATGAACTGTGGTGTAGGTCACAGACGCGGCTCAGATCCCTTATTGCTGTGGCTGTGGTGTGGGCAGGCAGTTTAGCTCCTGTTGGACCCCTAGCCTGGGAACCTCCATATACTACTAGTACTGCCCTAAAAAGCAAAAAAAAAAAAAAAAAAAAAAAAAAAAAAAAAAAAAAAAAAAAAAAAAAAAAAAAAAGCATTACTTAGAAAAAGCAACAAAAAAAGCATTGCTTAGGTAATTTTGCTTTTCTATATATTCCTTAATGTAAAACATTTTCTATAGTGAATATGTAGTTTTGTTTTGTTTTGTTTTTGTCTTTTTTTGCCTTATCTAGGGCTGCACCTGCAGTATATGGAGGTTCCCAGGCTAGGGGTCTAACAGGAGCTGTAACTGCTGTCCTTCACCACAGCCACAGCAACGTGGGATCCAAGCCCTGTCTGCAACCTGCACCACAGCTCACGGCAACGCTGGATCCTTAACCCACTGAGCAAGTCCAGGGATCGAACCTGCAACCTCATGGTTCCTAGTCGGATTCGTTAACCACTGAGCCATGATGGGAACTCCTGTATTGTTTTTAATCATAAAAATTAGAATTTAATATATTTAATGGGAGTTCCCATTGTGGTGCTGGAAACACATCCGACTAGGAACCGTGAGGTTGTGGGTTCGATCCCTGACTTTGCTTAGTGGGTAAAGGATCTGGCATTGCCCTGAGCTGTGGTATGGGTCGCAGAGGCGGCTGGGATCTGTCGTTGCTGTGACTGTGGTGTAGGCTGGCAGCTGTAGCTCTGATTCGACCCCTAGCCTGAGAACTCCCATATGCCTTGCAAAAATAAATAAATAAATAAATCAAATGTATTTAATGTATATACCCCAAATGATCCCTACATTTGATCATGGACTACAGTGTAGCAAGTGTATATTGGCCAGTGGACTGACAGTGGCAGCTTGAATAGACACCTCACTCTGAGCTCATTTTCTTCTTTTTGTTTTGTCTTTTTTGTCTTTCAGGGTCGTACTGACGGCATATGGAGATTCCCAGGCTAGGGGTCCAATCAGAGCTGTATCCATGGGCTTATACCACAGCCACAGCAACGTGGTATCCAAGCCTCGTCTGGGACCTATACCACAGCTCACGGCAACGCTGGATCCTTAACCCACTGAGCGAGGCCAGAGCTCAAACCTGCATCCTCAAGGATGCCAGTCAGGTTCGTTAACCACTGAGCCATGACAGGAACTCCCCCGAGCTCATTTTCTTAACTAGAAAGTTTTAACTGTTACTCTTACCTACTCTCTCTCTTTTTCCACCCCTCTTAGTTCATTTTAAATTGTAAATTGCCATGTATAATATGTTAATTGATAAATTATGCTATTTAAACCCCTATATGTATCCAAGGGTTTCATTAGATATCTAACACTCTGTGTTTCTTTCTTTCTTTTTTTTAACTTAATGACTTTTATTTCAATTATAGGTGTACAAAAAATCATCACAAGTCAATTTAATAGGATTTGCATCCCAAACCCTCAGTGCACCCCCCCACCCCCCAGATTGTCTTATTTGAAAAACCAAAGGTTTTCCAAAGTCTGTGAGTCACTGTCTGTTCTGCAAAGAAGTCATTGTGTCTTTTTAGTTTCCACACGTAAGAGGTAGCATTGGGTGTTGCTGTCTAATTGTCTGACTGGTTTCACTTCGGACGATAATTTCTAGGTCCATCCATGTTGCTATAAATGTTGTTATTTTGTTCCTTTTAATGGCTGAGTAATATTCCATTGTTTGTATGTACCATATCTTCCCTATCCACTCCTCTGTCGATGGGCATTTAGGTTGTTTCCATGACCTGACTATTGCATAGAGTGCTTCAATGAACACTGGAGTACATGTGTCTTTTCGAGTCATGGTTTCCTCTGGATAGTAACACTTTATGTTTCTAAATTGTGCTGGGGCATTGCATTTTCCTATTAAGTAGTACTTGGCAAAATCGGTGAGTTGACATCTGAATATGAGGCCATGATAGTTGGCATGCAACATGATTTGATAATAATATAGATAATTTAAACTGAGTGAAAAGCGTAAATTTAAGGTACATGTAGAGGGAGGTGGTTATTGGGGCAGGAGGGGGTGAAGACATAAATTTAAGTAAAATGTCTGTCTTCTATAGAACTTCGCAATCTGTTGAGAGATAGACTTTTATAATATCTCTTAAGGTAAGTGCCAAAATAGAGGCACAAAGTGCCGTAGAAATTAAGGGATGGGAAGTTAGTTTAGGTTTGTTCTGTTTTTTGTTTTGTTTTGTTTTGTTTTTGCTCTTCTCGCAGTATAGGAAAGTTCTCAGGCCAGGGATCAAACCATACCAGTGACCCAAGCTGCAGCTCTGACCAAGCTACTGTAGTGACAATGCTAGATCCTTACCCTGCTGCGCCACAAGGGAACTCTGAGGGGAAATTAGTTTTAACTGGAAAGATCTTTGGAAGTTTTGAAAAAGAAAGCTCCATATAAGGTTTTGTGAAATAGATTTTGACAGACTTATTTCTGAAGTGGGCAGTTCCAGGAAGAAGGAGTAGCTTGGGTAGAGGCCAGAAGATCAGGAGATGGGCAGGCACAGTATGAGCTGAACATAAGGTGCCTAGCAGACAGGAAAGAAAAGATAGATTGAGAGGCTAAGGAGTTTAGATTAAATCCAGTTTGTATTCAAGAATAGTATTCTGTTGTACTTGGTATATATACGTGTCCATGTAGGCTTTTATTTAAAATAAATATACCTTTTTTTTTTGGCTATGCCTGCAGCATGCCGAAGTTCCTGGGCCAGGGATCAAACTGTGCTACAGCGGTAACCAGGGCCACTGCAGTGACAATGTCAGATTCCTAATCCACTGAACGACCAGGGAATGCCAGCTTTTTAAAGAAATCATGAGTATGCAGCTCATTGAATTTTTTTTTTTTTGTCTTTTTGCCTTTATCTAGAGCCGCACCTGTGGCATATGGAGGTTTCCAGGCTAGGGGTCTAACAGGAGCTGTAGCTGCCGTCCTTCAGTACAGCCACAGCAACGTGGGATCTGAGCCGCGTCTGCAACCTACACCATAGCTCACGGCAACGCTGGATCCTTAACCCACTGAGCAAGGCCAGGGACTGAACCCGCAACCTCATGGTTCTTAGTCGGATTTGTTAACCACTGAGCCACGAAGGGAACTCCTCACTGAATTTTTACTTAGTGGTCACTTCTGTGTAACAGTTATCTCGTACCTATAGATTAGTTTTACCTTTATTGGTATTTAACCTTATATAAATGGAAATATTCCAGTATATATTCTTTTTCTTTTTTTCCGTTTTTTTAATGGCTGCATGTGCAGCGTATGGGAGTTCTGAGACTAGGGGTTGAATCAGAGCTGCAGCTGCCACAGCAGGTGAGACCAAATATTGAACCCATGGATACTAGTTGGGCTCTTAGTGCACTGAGCAACAACAGGAACTCCATCTAGTATATATTCTTTTTTTTTTAATTCTTTTTCTTTCTTTCTTTCCTTTTTTTTGTATTTTTGTCTTTTTTTAGGGCCGCACCCACGACATATGGAGGTTCCCAGGCTAGGTGTCAAATTAGAGCTACAGCTGCCAGCCTGCACTACAGCCACAACAACATGGGATCCGAGCTACGTCTGCGACCTACACCACAGCCACAGCAACACGGGATCTTTAACCCACTGAGTGAGGCCAAGGATTGAACCTGTGTCCTCACGGATACTAGTCATTCATTTCCACTGAGCCACAACAGGAATTCTCAGTATATATTCTTTAGTATCTGGCATCTCTTGTCCCACGTGAGAAGATTCATTGAGGTTGTTGTGTTAGGTGTAGTACGTTCATTCTTAACTGCTGTGTGAATACATACTTCAAATATTTAGCCTTTTTTTTTTTGTCTTTTTGCCTTTTCTAGGGCTGCACTCGCAACATATGGAGGTTCCCAGGCTAGGGGTCGAATCGGAGCTGTAGCCACCGGCCTACGTCACAGCCACAGCAACGTGGGATCCGAGACGTGTCTGCAACCTACACCACAGCTCACGGCAACGCCGGATCCTTAACCCACTGAGCAAGGCCAGGGATCGAACCTACAACCTCTTGGTTCCTAGCTGGATTCGTTAACCACTGAGCCACGATGGGAACTCCTGTTTTTTTTTTTTTAATTCAAATTTACAGATTTTTCTTTTTGAGTGTTTATTATCTGCCATTCTATTGTTAATGGACATTTGGGTTTTTTATAGTTTTGGGTTACTGTGAATGTGCTCTTATGAATAATCTTGTACATGTCTTTTCTTTAGCATATGTGCATATTTCTGTTGTATTAAGCTCTGTACTAGGATTGGGATTGCTGGGTCATAGGGTATGAAAAATGTTTAGCTTTAGTAGATACTCTGAAACTTTTTCATTTTATATTCTTTATGGCACCATATAAGAATTCCAGTTGCAGGAGTTCCTGTCGTGGCTCAGCAGAAACAAATCTGACTAGGAACCGTGAGGTTGTGTGTTCGATTCCTGGCCTTGCTCAGTGGGTTAAGGATCTGGCGTTGCCGTGAGCTGTGGTGTAGGTTGCAGACGCGGCTCGGATCCTGCATTGCTGTGGCTGTGGCATGGGCTGGCGGCTACAGCTCCTATTAGACCCCTAGCCTGGGAACCTCCACATGCCGCGGCCTAAAATGACAAAAGACAAAAAAAAAAAAAAGGAATTCCAGTTGTCGTACATTCTTGTAACATTTCACTTGCTTTTGTCTTTTTTCACTTGGCCATACTAATTGGTGAATGGTATTATCTTACTGTTTTAATTTATATTTCCTTAATGACTGTTGTAATCAAGCTCCTTAAAAAGGTTGTTTAGGTTCTTGGCTTTTTTAGGTTTCTGGGCATTTAGATATCCTCTTTTATCTGACCGCCTTGGTCATTTTTTTTTTTTTAATTGCATTGTCCACCTTTTTCTGATTGATCTATTCCTTATATTCTGAAAAATACAAATATTTTATCAAATATATGGTATCTTTGTAGGAACAGTTTGTTTTGTTTTTTGGATTTTTTCATTTAAGGGAAAAAAGTGTCCAAGATTTTGTACTACCTACAGAGGATTTACGGAATTAATAATTTTTTTCATAAGCAACCAGTACTTAAAAAAGATGGAGTTCTCTTGTGGCACAGCAGGTTAAGAATCCAGTATTGTTACTGCTGTGGTGTGGGTTTGATCCTTGGCCCTGGAACTTCCCCATGTTGTGGGTGTGACCAAAAAGAAAAGAATCACCACTGTTAGCAGCATCATTTTATAAATGAAAGAAGGAGCTCTTTAATGCCACAGAAGTAGAAAAGATATAATCTCAGAATAATGCTCCCCCCTGCCCCACCCCCTCCAGGATGGACAGTTTAATACCAAGAACCTGTGAATATGTTAAATTACATGGCAAAGGGGAATTAAGTTAACAATGGAATTTGGTTGCTAATCAGGTGACTTTTTTTTATATAAACAACCTTATTTTATTATATTTTTTATATAAACAACCTTATTTTATTATATTTTTTATATAAACAACCTTAATTAATTAATTTTGTCTTTTAGGGCTGCACCTGTGGCCTATGGAGGTTCCTAGGCTAGGGGTCCAATAGTAACCGTAGCCCCTGGCCTACTTCAGAGACACAGCAACATGGGATCCAAGCCCTGTCTGCAGCCTACACCACAGCTCATGGCAACACTGGATCCTTAACCCACTGAGCAAGGCCAGGGATTGAACCCACGTCCTCATGGCAATTAGTCCAGTTCACTAACTGCTGAGCCACGAAGGGAACTCCATCAGCTGACTTTAAGATAGGAAGATTGGAGTTCCCATTGTGGTTCAGCTTTAACAAGCCCAACTAGTGTCCATAAGGATGTGGGTTCAATCCCTGGCCTTGCTTAGTGGGCTAAGTATCCAGCGTAGCTGTGGCTGTGGTGTAGGCTGGCAGCTGCAACTCCAGTTTGACCCCTAGCCTGGGAATCTCCATATGTCGCATGTGCAACCCTAAAAAAGCAAATAAATAAATAGGTTATCCTGGATAATCCAGTTTAGGCCCAGTGTAAACATAAGGGACAGGACTCTACTACGTAAGAGGGAACCTGAAGAGGAGGTCAGAGTAGTGTCATGTGAGAACTCAGTCTGCTGTTGGTTGATTTTGAACATGAGGGAAGAGAGCCATAAACCAAGGAATGTGAGCAGCCTTTAGAAGCTGCAAGAGACAAGCTAAGGCTCTAGAACAGTACACAGCTCCACTAACACTGATTTTTGGTTCAATGAGACCCATTTCAGACTTCAGAACTGTCAAATAATAAATTAATGTTGCTTTAAGCCACTAAATATGTGGTAATTCGTTAGAGCAGCCATGGAAAATCAATACATCTTTTTTCTTTTCTTTCTTTTTTTCTTTCTTTCTTTTTTTTTAGTGTTTACTCAGATATATTTCAAGCTAATCCCATGCAATATCTGCATGGTAACACTTGCATTCTTTTTTTTTTTTTTCATCATGTTTGATGCTTTTATTTATATGTCCCTAAGTACTAGCTTATAACAATGCCTTTTTTTTTCATTTATAATGATTTTTATTTTTTCCATTATAGCTGGTTTACAGTGTTCTGTTAATTTTCTACTATACAGCAAGGTGACCCAGTTACACATACATGTATACATTCTTTTTTTTCACATTATCATGCTCCATCATAAGTGACTAGATATAGTTCGCAGTGCTATACAGCATGATCTCATTGCTTATCCATTCCAAAGGCAATAATTTTCATCTATTAACCCCAAATTCCCAATCCATCCCACTCCCTCCCCCTCCCCCTTGGCAACCATAGGTCTGTTCTCCATATCCATGATTTTCTTTTCTGTGGAAAGGTTCATTTGTGCTGTATATTAGATTCCAGATATAAGTGATATCATATGGTATTTGTCTTTCTCTTTCTTAGTATGAGAGTCTCTAGTTCCACCCATGTTGCTGCAAATGGCATTATTTTGTTCTTTTTTATGGCTGAGTAGTATTCCATTGTGTATATATATATATATATATATATATATATATATAGCACTTTTTTTTTTTTTTGTCTTCTTGTCTTTTCAGGGCCACACCCGTGGCATATGGAGGTTCCCAAGCTAGGGGTCTAATTGGAGCTGTAGCCACCACATGACGCCACAACCACAGCAACAGCGGGATCCATGCCGCGTCTGCAAACTATACCACACCTCACAACAACGCTGAATCCTTAACCCACTGAGTGAGGCCAGAGGTCGAACCTGCAACCTCTTATTTCCTAGTTGGATTTGTTAACCACTGAGCCACGACAGGAACTCCTATATACCACATCTTCTTAATCCAGTCATCTGTCTATGGACATTTAGGTTGTTTCCACGTCTTGGCTATTATGAATAGTGCTGCATCTTTTTTTTTTCTTTTTTTTTTTTTTTGCTTGCCCCATGGCCTGTGGAGTTCCTGAGGCAGGGATCAGATCCGAGCTGCAGTTGTGACCTGAGTTGCAGCTGCAGCTGCAGCAACACAGGATCCTTAACCCACTGTGCTGGGCTGGGAATTGAACTTGTGTCCCAGCGCTCCTAAGATGCTGTCGATCCTGTTGTGCCACAGCGGGAACTCCAACTAATACAGTCTTAAGAGAAGATAGTTAACCCTAATTGTGTGTGTAAGTGGATAAATACATACACATATCTATAATATCACTCTCTTTATATTTAGTGTTTGGTAACTACCAGTGCAGTTCTTTCTCTGTCTCTTAACATTTTATTTTGAATCAATCTAAGAATTACAGAAAATTTTTAAGTACAACACAAATGACATATTTCTCCCTGAATCATTTGATATTGTCACATCATCACCAAATGCTTTAGTGTGTATTTTCTGCAAACAAGGACATTCAACCATTAAAATTCAGAAATTTACAGTGCTGTTAATTAAGCTCTAACCCTTAGACCCCATTCAAATTTTGCCCGTTGTTCTAATAATATCCTTTATAACAAAGGGATCTAACCAGAATTATGTGTTGAATTAAGTGGCCATGTCTCCTTGGTCTCCCTCAGTCTGGAGCAGTTCCTGTCTTTAACTTTTAGGACTGTGGCACTTTTAAAGATCATAGGCTAGTAATTTTGTAGAATGAGCCCTCAGTTTGGGTTTATCTGATAATGTTTCCTTGTACTCAGATTTAGGCCCTGTATTTTTGGCAGAAATACCACGGAAGTATTATTTTGTCTTACTTATTGCCTTTTATCAGGTGACATACGATTTTGACTTATATCCTGTTTTACTTAAAGCGGCATTTGCTAGTTTCTTCTTTAAAGCTAATGTTTTTCTCTTTGTGATAATTGTCTTATAGGAGGGTACTTTGAAACCACGTGAATTATTGTATTTTTCATCAGATTTTCAATCTGTTTATTACAGAATGGGCTTGTGAATTCCTGTTTTATTTGATGGGTTATAATACTATCATTATTTCTTTTGCCACTTAAAATTTTCCCTATTTGGCCAATGAGAATGCTTTCAAACTGCTTTCTTTGTCTTCTTGATGTATTTCCATCATTCTTACAGAATTTTATTTTATTTTTTGGTCTTTTTAGGGCTGCACCTGCGGCATAGGGAAGTTCCCAGGGTAGGGGTCAGATTGGAACTGTAGCCGTTGGCCTATGTCACAGCAGCACCAGATCCTTAACCCACTGAGTGAGGCTAGGGGTTGAACCTCCGTCCTCACAGATACTAGTTGGGTTCATTACCATTGAGCCATGGTATAAAATGCTATAAAATAATAATAAAATGCTATAAAATAATAAAAGAAGGGAACTTTTTTTGCAGTAAGATATTTTAGGCTCATTCATCTTGTACTTTTTTGCCCCAGCCCTGGAATCAATGATTTCTCCAAAGAGCCCTTGTTTCTTTTAGTAGAGAATGATATTTATAAATTAAGGTTTGGGTTAATTAGGTTTACACATTGCTATTGGGGTGTCACTGCTACCAGGTCCTCTCACTGTACAGAGGTAGGAAATATACATATATGTATAAACATGCATACCCACATGCATGCATGCATGTACATTTATACCACTATTTTATTTTTATCTCTATACTAATTTAAAATCATGGGTTCACACTGATATCTTAACACAACAGGGTTCATTCAGTAATTTCAGAGTTCCCATTGAGGCTCAGCAGTAATGAACGTGACTAATATCCATGAGGATATGGGTTCAATCCCTGGCCTCACTCACTGGGTTAAGGATCTGGCATTGCCATGAGCTGCGGTACGGGTCTCAGATGTGGTTCAGATCTGGCATTGCTGTGGCTGTGGCATAGGCCAGCAGCTACAGCTCCGATTTGATTCCTAGCCTGGGAACTTCCATATGCCACAGGTGCGGCCCTAAAAAGACAAAAAAAAAATTTTTCTTTCTGTAATTGTAACTTGGTCTGTAGTAACTTGGTCCTCTTTACCCTCGACATATTTTCTTAATCAGTCACGCTGTGTGCGACTAATCTCTCCTGTTTTTGCTGTTCCTGACACCAATTATGTGGATGCTATCGTCACCTTATCAGGCTCCAAAATCCCACTTCAGGCTGCTGCCCCTAGGCCACTCTTTGAATACACTTCTCATTTTAGCCTCTCTCTTTTTTTTGGCTATGCGTGTGGCATGTGCAAGTTATGGAGCCAGGGATCAAACTCACACCACAGCAGTGACAACACCAGATTTTTAACCCACTGAGCTGCCAGGAAATTCCTCGTTTCAGGCTCTGATGCTGTGCACTAGGTTGCTCTCTTCACTCCATTTGGACCCCAGTATCCTGTGTAGGGCTACCAAGGCTGTCATATTACTGTGTAGACATCCTCTTTATCCTGCTAGGGTTCTGACATCCTGCAGTGGATCACTGTAGATCCTGCCATCCCCATCTCATGTAGACACCTATTTTGTTTGATCCTAATTAAACCGAATACAGATTTTTCATTTTGCAAGACTGAAACTCTGTACCCATTAAACAATTCTCCATTTCCTTCTCTTCCAATCCCTGGCAATTGCCATTACTTTGTTTTATGAATTTGCTTACTCTAGATACCTTATATATGTGGATTCCTACAGTATTTGTTTTTTTGTGACTGGCCTATTTTTCTTAGCATAGTGTCCTCAAGGTTCATCCATGTTAGGGCATGTCAGAATTTTTTCCCTTTTTAATGCTGAATAATCCATTGTGTGTGTACCGCACCCTTGTTTTTTGCCCATTCATCTCTTTCCAGACACAGGGTACTTTCACTTTTTGGCTACTGGGAATAATGCTGCTGTGAACATGGGTTTACAAATAGCTCTTTAAGACCCTGAACTGTTTTACCTGTTAGCATTTCTTTCTTTTCTTTTCTGGCCATACCTGCAGCATGTGGAAGTTCCCGGGCCAGGGACTGAACTTGCGCAGACAGCAGCGACTCAAGCTGCTGCAGTGACAACGCTGGATCTTTAACCTGCTGTGCCACAAAGGAACTTCCACCTTTTACATGTAGATCTATAGTCCATTTGGAATCAATTTTTATATTTGGTGTGAGGTAGCAGGCAGAATTCAGTTTTTTTTTTTTTTCTCTGTTGCTTTGTAGGGTCACTTTTGTCATATGCTACCTATCTATATATATGTGTGGGCCTATTTCCAGGACTAGTTCCAGTGGTCTATTTATCCTAGTCTAATATCACACTTTCTTAATTACTATATTTTGATACCATT
Organism: Catagonus wagneri; assembly: GCA_004024745.2. NCBI lineage: Eukaryota > Metazoa > Chordata > Mammalia > Artiodactyla > Tayassuidae > Catagonus > Catagonus wagneri. The sequence continues at coordinate 28,072,136 of PVHT021183705.1, read as the reverse complement.
TCTTTCTTTCTTCTCTTTTTTTTTTCCTTTTCCAGCTATACTCGTGGCATGGGAAGTTGCTGGGCCAGGGATCGAATCTGAGTCGCAGTTGTGACTTGTACCACAGCTGTAGCATCGCTAGATCCTTAACCCATTGCTCCAGGCTGGGGATCAAACCTGTGCCACTGCAGAGACAACGTCAGATTCTTAACCTGCTGTGCCACAGTGGGAACTTCTGTACCATTTCTTTTTTTCCTTTTTTCTTCTTTTTTTTCTTTTTAGGGCTGCACCTGTGGCATTTGGAAGTTCCCAGGCCAGATCGAATCAGAGCTACAGAGGCCTATGCCACAGCCAGAGCAACACCAAATCTGAATTGCATCTTGAGCCTCTCTGTGATCTATGCCACAGTTTGGGGCAACACTGGATCCTTAACCCACTGAGTGTGGGCAGGGATTAAACCCACATCCTCATGGACACAGTGTCAGGTTCTTAACCCACCAAGCCACAACGGGAACCCCTAATATCGTTTCTTGATATCTGGTGGTGTATGTCCCTCAGCTTTTTTCTCCCCAAGATTGCATTGGCTATTCTTGGCCCTTTTCATGTCCATATATGTTAGAATCAGCCTAATTTATTGGAATTGCATTGAATCTATATATAATTTTGAGGAGACCTGAGATCGTAACACTGTTGAGTTTTTCAATCCATGAAAACGGTGTGTATCTCTATTTTTTGAGTCTTTAATTTCTCTGTGTAGAGGTCTTTGTAAATATTTTGTTAGATTTATTCCTAGGTATTTGATGTTTTTAGATGCTTTTTTTTTTTTGATGCATGTGCAGCATACAGAAGTTCCTGGGCCAGGGCCTGGAATAGAACCATAGCAGTGACAATGCTGGGTCCTTAACCCACTGAGCCACCAGGGAACTGCTAGATGCTATTTTTTTTCTTTTTTTTTGTCTTTTTGCCTTTTCTAGGGAGGTTCCCAGGCTAGGGGTCTAACAGGAGCTGTAGCTGCCAGCCTTCGCCACAGCCACAGCAACACGGGATCCAAGCCGCGTCTGCAACCTACACCACAGCTCACGGCAATGCCAGATCCTTAACCCACTGTGCAAGGCCAGGGATGGAACCCACAACCTCATGGTTCCTAGTTGGATTCATTAACCACTGAGCCACGACGGGAATGCCTAGATGCTATTTTTTTTTAATTTAATTATTTATTTGTTATTGATAGTGTAAAGACTTTTTTTTATTTAAAAAAGTTTTTTTTGTTTTTGTTTTTTTTTTGTCTATTTAGGACCACACCCTTGGCATATGGAGGTTCACGGGCTAGGGGTCTAAATGGAACTACAGCTGCCAGCCTACACTACAGCCACAGCAACGCCGGATCCGAGCCCCATATGCAATCTACATCACAGCTTACAGCAATGCTGGATCGTTAACCCACTGAGCAAGGCCAGGGATCGGACCTGCAACCTCATGGTTCCTAGTCGGATTCGTTTCTGCTGAGCCATGATGGGATTTCCCTTTTTTTTTTTGGGTGTAAAGTTTTTTTTTTAAAGCTGAGATCCATGGCCCCCATTCAGGGTATGGACACACGTGAGTGCTTTTTTTCTGAAAGGTCTGTAATTTACATCTGCATCTGATTCTCACTGGAGAAAATAACAACAAAGATTGAAGACCGCTTTCGTTATTTGACTTAGAGTGGATTGAAATGGCAAGGGGGAAACTGGCAAGGAGGGCCACTTAAGGGCTGTATTATAGTCTAGGCAAGAAGCCGTGTGGACTTGAGCTAGGGTGGTGGGTATGGAAAGAAGAAAGGATATTCAAGGAGCATTCTGGGAATAGAATGAATAATGTTTACCTGGAGCAGGATAGGAGAAAAGAAGAAAAAGAGAAGAGTAAGATATGGCAGGTGTCATATTCAGGGTAATTAGTTAAAGACAAGGTTGCCATAGCAGTAAGTATGAGAAAACAGGTATTTTGTGGTATTAATATTGGTATAGTTCCTAACTTCAGTAAGGAGATTAAGTTTAAGATATTCACATAGATAAAAATGGACAAAGTTGTATAATCTTTGGGATTTGCTTTGGGATTTAGAAGGTGGAAAACTGAGTGATGGGGATTCATTTTATGTTATTCTATACTTTTCTGAATATATGAAAGTATACATAATAAGAGGTTAGAGGAGTTTCCGTTGTGGTGCAGTGGTTAACGAATCCAACTAGGAACCATGAGGTTGCGGGTTCAATCCCTGGCCTTGCTTGGTGGGTTAATGATCCAGTGTTGCTGTGAGCTGTGGTGTAGGTCACAGATGCAGCTCGGATCTGGCATTGCTGTGGCTGTGGCATAGACCGGCAGCTGTAGCTCCGATTTGACCCCTAGCCTGGGAACCTCCATATGCCACGGGTGTGGCCCTAAAAATAAGCCAAAAAAAAAAAAAGAGATTAGCAAAGAAAGGTTTATCCACATAGTGAGCCAAACTAACTTTTTATGGACTAGCTTTACTCAAATACTTGTGTGATGGAAAGATCAGGATTCATCTAGACGTTATCCTTGTGTAATTTCATAATCACTGTCTACTGTGCTGGGAACAGTGTTTTATCAAGATCAGCCAGATAAGGAAGGCACAAAGCTACAGAGGCCTTTCATGCTAACCCAAGTGCTCGGGTGTAGCTAGGAGCTGAGGAAAGGAAATTTAGCCAGGCAGATGGAACATGGTATCTGTTGGCAATCCAAGCAGATTTGGGAACTCAGAGGAATTTAGCAAGGGTGAGATATACTTTAGGGAGTCTAGGTGCATATTTTGGGGAGATTCATTTAAGCAAAAAGCATCAGTGAGTACTGAAAAGAGGCGGCAAGACCCCCGTTTCAAGTTTGGACTCGAAAATAAAACTGGAATACACAGCAAGGAATTAAAGAATTCAACCTGCCCATCTGTGCTTACCGCAATAGTGCTATACTTTATTATGCATAAAAATTATGTGAGCATGTTAACATGCGTTGCAGATTCTCAGTTCCTCTTCCTCAGCTTAATTTGGTAGACCTCAAGAATCTGCGTGCTTAACAGGCAGCTCAGTGTTTCTTTTTTTTTTTCCGCTCTTTAGAGTTGCACCCGAGGCATATGGAAGTTCCCAGATTAGGGGTCGAATTGGAGCCACAGCTGCCAGCCTACCCCACAACCATAGCAACATGGGATCCGAGCCTCATCTGAGACCTACATCACAGCTCACGGCAACACTGGATCTCTGACCTACTGATCAAGGCTGGGGATTGAACCTGCATTGTCATAGATACTGTTGGGATTTGTTTCTGCTGAGCCACGACAGGAACTCCCAGCTCAGTGTTTCTGATAGATATATTTCTCAGATCACACTTAGACAGAATGTCTAGACTGCTGTATCCTGGCCATTTACCAACACAGAGGAGATAGGGAAATGCTGTGGTAACACCAGAGTAAAAGGTGAAGCCTCGTACATGGGAAACATAGCAGGAAGCTGCTGAGTTAACTGGAACCAGGAGTGGAGACAGGTGGTAATCATTTTGTAGTATATAAGTGTATTAAATCATCATGCTGTACACTTAGACTTGTACAATGTTGTATCAATTTTACCTCCATAAAGCTGAAAAAAAAAGTGAAGACAGAATGAGACAAACCTCATGGCAGAGACTTGGAATTTCTTTGAATTTCAACTGATTAGTAATAAGTTAGTTTCTAGAAAGTATTTTTGGGTGCTGTTTGTGGCTGGAGAATTTGGTAAGCCACAGGGGCAGAAAAATTAGATAATGCCATTTATTAGTGGTGTATCTAGTAGAACAGTAACAGCATCCCCAAATGTGGCCACTTCTAGGTATGTTAAAATCACATCACAGTAAACTGGTAGTCCCTCTTGGTCCTATGAAAAAGTCGTGGATAGTTTTAGCATTACTTTTATTGTTAATATTCTGTGACCCTCTAACATATGCGGAAATAAATGGCAACAGATTACTTCAACAGTTGTTTTATAGTGCCCTTAAGGTATGTCTTGAGGTAATGTCAAGGGGTGAAGGAAGAATTTTGAGGAATCACTGAAGTATTGCTTAAAGCAACAGGCCTAACTGAATGGTAGGGAAATTTATGATGAGATTTGTCTTTTGTACAACTGAATAGACTGGAGTTTGATTTTTTTTTTTTTTTGTCTTTTGTCATTTTAGGCTGCACTCGCGGCATGTGGAGTTTCCCAGGCTAGGGGTCTAATTAGAGCTACAGCTGCTGGCCTATGCCACAGCCACAGCAACGTGGGATCCGAGCCGAGTCTGCAACCTACATCACAGCTCACCGCAACACTGGATCCTTAACCCACTGAGCGAGGCCAGGGACTGAACCCGCAACCTCATGGTTCCTAGTCGGATTCGTTAACCACTGCGCCACAATGGGAACTCCTTGATTTTTTTTTTTTGGCTGCACCTGCAGCACATAAAAATTCCCAGGCGAGGAATTGAACCTGTGCCATAGTAGCAACCCAAACCACTGCAGTGACAATGCTGGATTCTTAACCAGCTGCACTGCAAGAGAATCGTGGGAGTTGTTCTTTATAGCAAGGTACTCTTGCTGACCTCAAGTGAGAGGCACACTGGGTAGCAATAGGTTCTCTGGGTAGTGAGAAGTTCTGTCTCATGCTGCTAGTGTGGCCCTAAAAAGCAAAAAGAAAGAAGGAAATTCTGTCTGAAAAGGTCTTTTTAGCTCCATCCCTTGCATTGTAAGTGCCATCAGCTGCCACATATGTAAAATAGAGGAAGGTGTAATTCAGTACAGTTAAATGAGGTAAATGTGAAGGGGCTTTCTAGGCCATAAAGATACAGTACTGGTGATACTTTTGCAACAAAATGCTTAACACAAAATAATTCACACTGACTCTAAGGTTTATTTATAGGCATTACACTCCTGTTCCATTTTACTGTGTAAACATGTTTATTCATGTCTGCCGTGTGCAAGATTTTGGTCTTTTTTTTTAATTAACATTTAGTAAAATTGACTTTTTAAGAGTATAAGTCTCAGAATTTTTACACATGTAAATTTGTACACATAGATTCATATAACCACTACCACCATCAGGATACAGAACAATCCGTCACCCCCACAAAAAAACTCCCTTGTACTGTCTATCTTGCGACTTCTGGGAACAGTGCGCTGTTCTCCCACACTTTAAATGTTTGAGAATGTCATTTAATGGAATCGTAAGATATATCATCTTTTGGTGCCAACTTCTTTCATTCAACATAATGCTTTTTGGTTGATTCTTCCAAGCTGTTGCATGTATCAGTAGTTCATTGTTTTTTATTGCTTAGTAGTATTTCATTGTATGGATTGCACCACATTTTGTTTATCCATCTGTTGAAGGGCATTTGGATTGTTTCCAGGTTTTGGTGATTATAAATAAAATCCCAAACATGTAAACACTGTGTGTAGATTTTGTGTGAACATAAATTTTCATTTTTCTGGGGTAAATCCCCAGGTGGGGAATTGCTTGCTCATATGGTGTTTAACTTTATATGAAACTGCCAAAATATTTTCCAGAGTGACTGTACCATTTTGCATTACCACAAACAATGTATGAGAGTTCTAGTTCTGCGTCCTTGTCAGCACTTGAGAGTGTTAGTATTTTTATTTTAGCCATTCTGTTAGGTTTATAGTAGTATCTTAATGAGGTTTTAATTTGCACTTCCCTTATGCATGCCTCAGTTCTTGATGGATTTTTCTCTTGAGGTCAAACACAAAAGCTAGTCATTAGCAGCAGAATGGTCTTTACAATGATAAGCCTTAAATGTAACATTCTATGGAGGTCTTTTTGTCAGTATTTTACAAAGGAGTTTGTGCTAATGAATATTCATGGTTTTTTAGTGAAGTGAGGGGCACTTTGAAACCTAGCTACAAAATTTCAAGTAAGCTCTCTGACAGAATGAGACAGTGACTTAAGAGTATTTTTTTTCTGGTGGCCTTTGTTCTTATGTAGAGCACTTGTGACTTTTAAACCAGAGATAGGCAAATGAAAAAGAAAAATATATGACTGCCTTATGATTTTTAAAAACAAAGCAGGGAGTTCCTGTTGTGGTGCAGTGAAAACGAATCGGACTCGTATCTAGGAGGATTTGGGTTTGATCCCTGGCCTTGCTTAATGGGCTCTGTGATCCGGCATTGCTATGAGCTATGGTGTAGGTCACAGGTGTGGATTGCATCCTGTGTGGCTGTGGCTGTGGTTGGCAGCTGTAATTCTAATTCAACCCCTAGCCTGGGAACTTTGATATGCCACAGGTGTGGGCCTAGAAAGCCAAAAAAAGAAAAAAAGAGTAAACCAAAGAAAGCAAAACAAGAAACACTTATGGTTATAATCATCATTATCAACATTTACTTATCTATTCTTGGTATAATTTTGAATAACTTGCTTATTCAGGAAAATAATTTAGGTAGAGGAAAGGAGGGCATTCCCTTGAGTAATAGATATTTTTGGCCTCCTCCTACTTCTCCTGTCTTTGTAAATCATCCCAAGCAGAAGTCTGTATTATAAGAAGCAAACCAAATGATTGTAATTGTTTAGTATTTGTTTTAGTTGGTTATTAGCTTAAGGTCAAATTTGTGTAATGAATAAATGTGGGAGAGTTACTTTTTTTTAACACTTTGAACATTTACTGATTATTGGTATGTTACTCCTATTTTATAAAGCTGTAATGTAATTTCTTTATGTTTAAAAACCATAGAAGTTTATAGTTATTGAATCTTTTTTTTTGACATTATTTGGCATGTTAGTACTTTTTTTGATACCAAGCTCTCAGGGAGAGAGATAAAAAGTTAGTACTTTTTAGGGATACCAAGCTCCCAATTAGAACTTGTTTCCCTGGGAAAATATAGTTCACTTGGAAGCAATTTCCCCTAATATATTGCTGCAGAAATAGTTAAGTAGTGACTCAGGTTTAGTGGTCAGTGTGGTTTAGAAAAGGCGGCTTTGAGTCCCGTCATGGTGCAGCGGAAATGAATCCGACTAGGAACCGTGAAGTTTTGGGTTCGATCCCTGGCCTCGCTCAGTGGGTAAAGAATCAGGCGTTGTCGTGAGCTGTGGTGTAGGTCGCCGACGCGGCTTGGATCCTGTGTAGCTGTGGCTGTGGCGTAGGCCAGCAGCTGTAGCTCCAATTTGACCCTTAGCCTGGGAATCTCCATATGCCATGGGTGCAACCCTAAAAATTAGCAAAGTTAGATAAATAAATAAATTAATTAAGAAAGAAGTTAAGTGCATTAATCGAAAAGAATCCTGGCTTATCAAATCATACTTCTAAAGGTTTTTTTTTACAGCCTCCAGTCATTTCCAGATGAGATGTTTTGAAAATCGGAATGATTGTTTCAGCTTTTATCAGAGTTTGAGAATAGAAATTCCTTTAGGCACACACGTGTTGTTTTTGATTATATGGTAGTCTTCTGAATATCGTCCCTTTACCTGACACATACTGACTACATCAATAAACTGTGTGATCCTTAATATGTTTATGTGGTCATATTAAAAAGCGTGTCTTGGAGTTCCCGTTGTGGCTCAGTGGTTAACAAATCCGACTAAGAATCATGAGGTCGTGGGTTCCTTGCTCAGTGGGTTAAGGATCCGGCGTTGCCCTGAGCTGTGGTGTAGGTTGCAGACGCAGCTCGGATCCCGCGTTGCTGTGGCTGTGGCGTTGGCCGGCGGCTACAGCTCCTGTTAGACCCTTAGCCTGGGAACCTCCATATGCTGGGAGTACGGGCCTAGATAAAAGGCAAAAAGACAAAAAAAAAGTGTCTTTTTTTTTTTTTTGTCTTGTTTGGGCCGCACCCACGGCATATGGAGGTTACCAGGCTAGGGATCGAATCGGAGCTACAGCTGCCGGCCTGTGCCACAGCAATGCAGGATCTGAGCCGCATCTGCGACCTACACTACAGCTCATGTCGATGCCGGATCCTTAACCCATTGAGTGAGGCCAGGGATCGAATCCGCAACTTCGTCGTTCCTAGTCAGATTCGTTTCCCCTGCGCCATGATGGGAACTCTGAAGTGTTATTTTGCCTTTTTATCCCTTAGCAAGGCCGGGGAATGAACCCACATCCTCATGGATACTAGTGGGATTCTTAACTCGCTGAGCCACAACAGGAACTCCCTTTAAGTATTCTTAAATGTGTTTCACCAATGTCTTATGGAAAAATATTCATTGTCTTTTGAAAGGATTCACGTTAAAAAGAATTAGAAATGTTTATCTCATTTGGAACTCTTTCAGTATATCATTAAGATGTAGGTATAGGAGTTCCCGTGGTGGCTTAGCAGTAATGAACCGTACTAGTATCCATGAGGACACAGGTTTGATCCCTGGGCTTGCTTAGTGGGTTAAGACTCCGCTGTTGCCATGAGCTGTGGTGTAGGTCACAGACAAAGCTCAAATCCGGTGTTGCTGTGGTTGTGGTGTAGGTTGGTAGCTGCAGCTCCGATTTTATCCCTTGCCTGAGAACATCCGTATGCCATGAGTATGGCCCTGAAAAAAATAAAAGAACCACAAAAAAAAGATGTAGGTACAGTATATAAGAATTCGTATTATAGGATCAGCTGAGACTTTGATTTAAATATATTACAGTTTATACATGGAAGCCTGCATAAGATACTACATATTTTTTTTCCCAAAGAAGCTTCTTTAAATGATTCTGTTAAGTGTAGGAATGTTCTGATGATTATCTTTTTAATTAAAATGAGAAATCTTTGTTTAAAGTGGCATTCTTTTTTTACGGCCTGTTACAGTCTCTGTAACAATCATTTCTTAAGTCTGAACGTTTTATTTCCAGGAATCCATTTATATAAAACTATGTTTAGACTTAATTAAGGAATGATTCTTACAAAGCTTGTAAATAGCCAGGAAAAAGGGACCGAAAATAAAACTGACATTCACATTTAACAAAATGATTGTTACAAGGTATGTAATAAGCTATAAAAATACAATAAATCTCTTTTTATAAGAGTTCATATTTTTTGATCCTTGTTTTCAAGGGTATTTAAGAAAAATATCAAAGCTCTGCAAAATGACATCTGTTTTGCTGAATGGACTAGTGATAACTTCTTTGGCTTTTACAGTAAAGGAGTTCTACCTGTCTTCTTAGTGTGTTTCTTTTGAAAAACATTCTAAACAGATTGGGATGTAAATTTTATATTGTGCTATACTGAAAACAGGACCTAATTCTCATTCTCACAGTACTTCCTAGAAATTAGAACACTTCGGGCAAATCGTTTAACTTCCCTAAGTCTTATTTTCTTTATCTGGAAAGTGACAGTAATAATACTCTTCTTGCTTCAAAGAGCTGTGTGAGGACTAAGTGAAATTTAAGTAATGAGAATATTTTGGAAGTTATATAGGACTATGAGTATCTAAGCTGTGTTTCTTATGTCTCTGACCTTGGGTTTTGGTAGTAGTGGTAGTATTAATAAAATAACAACCATAATAGCAGAAAATACTTATAGCTTAGTATGTACAATGCAGGATTCTAGGCACTCAACATATATTAACTCATTTGATCCTCTCATCTTACTAGGTTATGTATTGTTATTATCCCTGATTTACATATGTGGAAACTGAGGCATGGAGAGGTTAAGTTCCTTCCTTAAGATCACACAGTTGGAGAAATATGGCTTTGAAGAGAAATGGATGGTATCAGTCTTTTTGCAAATCAGTAGAAAAATTGAGAAAGCATAACGATCACTCATGTACCCTTCACATATATTGGCCAGTTGTTAACATTTTGCCACATTTGACTTTACTTTCTCTATAGCTACACCTATCTAAATTATTTAAAAGTTGTAGGTATCGGAGTTCCCATCGTGGCACAGTGGAAACGAATTCAACTAGGAACAATGAGGTTGCAGGTTCGATCCCTGGCCTCTCTCAGTGGGTTAAGGATCTGATGTTGCTGTGAGCTGTGGTGTAGGTCGCAGACTTGGCTGGGATCCCACATTGCTGTGGCTGTGGCATAGGCTGGCAGCTGCAGCTCCGATTAGACCCCTAGCCTGGGAACCTCCATATGCTGCAGGTGCAGCCATAAAAGGACAAAAAGACACACACACAAAAAAATTGTAGGTATCGTGTCTGCACCCACGGCATGTGGAAATTCCTGGGCCAGGCACCAGACCCATGCCACATCTGCAGCCTGAGCTATGGCAGTGCTAGATCCTTAACCCCCTTATTATTAGCCTCCTTTTTTAAAATCCACAATCCAATCACGTTACATAGTTATGTCTCTTTAGTCTCCTTTAGTTTATAATAGTACCCTAGTTTTATTCTTGAAATTGACATTTTTGAAGAGTCCAGGCTAGTTCTACAGAATGTTTCTTATTAGGATTTGTCTGTTTGTTCTCCATGATCAGATTCATGTTAAAAATTTTTGGCAGGGAGTTCCCATCGTGACTTAGTGGTTAACGAATCCAACTAGTATCCATGAGGACGTGGTTTTGATACCTGGCCCTGCTCAGTGGGTTAAGGATCTGGCGTTGCTGTGGTGTAGGTCGCAGACAAGACTCGGATCCAGCGTTTACTGTGGCTGTGGTCTAGGTCATGAGCTATTGCTCCGATTCGACCCCTAGCCTGGGAACCTCCATGTGCTGTGAGTGCGGCCTTAAAAAGGCAAAAAAAAAGTTTTTTAACAGGAATTATATGTTGTAGTTTCTTTCATGGTGCATTATAGCTGAAAGTACGTCGTGTGGAGTTCCCTTATGGTGCAGCATGTTTAGGATCTGGTGTTGTCATTGCAACAGCTTGGGTTGCTGCTGTGGTGTGGGTTTGATCCTTGGCCCGGAAACTTCCACATGTTTATGATGCTAAATTTGATAATTTTATTAAGGTTGAGTTCACCAGATTTCTCCATTGTAAAGGTATATTTGGAATCTGTGAGTGCTCAGTGGAGGGAAACTTGGAAACTAAATAACTTGTTTCTCAACGTTGGTTCTCCCAATAGTTTTGGCATTCACTGATGATGATTGTTCTGTAGTAGTAGTAAAATCAGCCCAATTGTTTTTGGCATTTGTGTGTGTGTGTGTGTTTTTTTTTCTCCTTGACTTTGAAATGGTGGCTGTTTCCTATTTTGGGAAGACATTGTGCATTTTAATTTGCAAATTATATCATTTATACTTTTTATCTTTAGTGGGAAACATTCTAAAGCTGCTTAAAGAATTTGGTTTAGTTTTTATTTTTTTATTTCTTTTGTCTTTTTAGGGCCGCACCCACGGCATATGGAGGTTCCCAGGCCAGGAGTCGAATCAGAGCTGCAGTTGCTAGCCTATGCCACAGCCAAAGCAATGCCAGATCCTAGCTGTGTCTGTGACCGACACCACAGTTCACAGCAATGCCAGATCCTTAACCCACTGAGCGAGGCCAGGAGTCGAACTTGTGTCCTCATGGATACTAGTCAGATTCGTTTCTGCTGAGCCATGATGGGAACACCGGATTTAGTTTTTAAAGGCTTGTGGTAGTAAAAGCTACATCAGAAGTTCCTGGATGGCTTATATTTTCCATTTTGTCGGCCTGGGGTGGAGCCTGAAAATTTGCATTTCTGACTAGTTTCTATATGATGCTGCTGGTTCTGGGATCACATTTTGAAGTTCACTGTGGCTTCTGTAGGCCTTTCAAGGCAATATTTTGCTTATAATTATTTGGGCTTTTTTTCTATTTGCTGTCTCTGGTAGGCATGAAAGTAGTGTGGATATACTATAGTGGAGCTGAAGTTTCTTATTAGTTGACGCTGATAAATATTGGAAGAATTGTGAGAGTTGGCTAAATTACTGAATTAGGGTCTCATTAACTGAAACTGACTAATCCAAAATTGTGTTGTAATGAAAATGGCTACAGGCTATTTTAAAACTTACTGTGGCATTTATATTTGTTGGACTTTTCTTTACTTCACGTAATTAAATACTGATCCCTTAGTTTTGACCAAATTAGCTGTCCATAGTGGTCATCTGGGGCTTTGAGGACTTAAGTGATTCCTGCATACATTCATTTCAGCAACTTGATTCTGTTAAGTCTGTGCAATTAGTAATGCAAGTGACACATTTGTTGTCATAGAGATATTTTTGCTTCTATGGAATTTGGCCTGTCGGCTCTCCTCCCTTGCTTCTGTTGTTAGAACTACTGTAAACATCAGAAAGAAAAGGATGACCTTAATATTTGCTTCCCAGACTAAATCACAGCCTTGAAGCAGTTATTTCCTTCTGAATAAAAAGTTTAATTTCACGCCCTGATTAGTGCTAGTACGTGCAGGTAGGTATTTATTATATGCAGCTAAACTGATCTGCTTTTGCAAATTACTTGCCAGTCAACAGGGCTATAATTTCTTATGAGTAGTTGGTGGTAAATTATAGTTCTTATTAGTAGATTCTGTGTGTGTGTGTGTGTGTGTGTGTGTGTGTGTGTGTGTGTGTTTAGTATATACTTATGAGGTAGGAGTGGAAAAAAAAAGTCACCAAACTTTGGCTGGACTAGGATTTGACTAGTAGCTTTTTTCAGACTCGGACTGATGAATTTGGACCAACATAAGTAAAGCAGTAAGAAAGAATGAGATCATATTTTCAGTTGATATGGAAAGTACTCAGAAGCTAGAAATAGTGGAAAAGATCAAATAAGAGATTCTTTTATTGAGAAATAGTATATATTATATATTATAGTTAAAATCTGAGTTTTGAAATTGGAGGGCATTATTGGACTGTTTTTTTTTTTTTTTTTTTGCCATCCTGGCATATGGAGTTCCCAGGCCAGGAATCAGATCCAAGCTGCCGTTGCACCCTAAGTCACAGCTGTGGCAACGCCAGATCCTTAACCCACTGTTCTGGGCTGAGGATCGAACCTGTGTCCCAGTGCTCCCATGACACTGCTGGTTCTGTTATGCCACAGTGGGAACTCCTAAACTGGATTTTTAATTGCTTCATTGAAGCCATGAGGTTTAAAAAACTTTTATTTTAAATTGAAACTGACTTTTATTGAACTTGGATTAAGAATATTTGATGAATCAGGAGGAGGCAAAGTTCTCTGTCCTTAATATATGGGTCAGTTATTTGCTTCAACTGAAATGTCACTGAATTTGTGTGAGCTTTGACTCCAGAGGGGTCATTTAACTCAGCTTCATAACCTTTTTTGTTCATGGACCTCACTGGAAATCTTTTGTATGTCATGAAATATTCTCCTCAGACATGCACATAGATATACCCGTTGTACATGATTTCAGGAGGCTCAGAGATCCTTGAATCCTATCCATGGATCCTAGGATAAGACCCTGATCTAGCCTTATTTTAATGTTGTTACATAATGTATTCTAATTTAAAAGCTTTTGTTGTCAATAACTATCATTTCAATATAACTAGCTGCATCTCTGTTTTAATAAGATAATGACTATCAGGTCTGAGCTTCATCATAAAATGTCATTTTGAAAAACTAATGAAATGTTGAGTATGTTATTTGGTAGTGTCAGGAAAAATGGTACAGAAATGACTCGGCTGGTGGTTATCAAAAATCGTACTGGAATGTTCTCTTCTTAATTTTCACATTCCCCTAGCTACCCAGGCAAGTAGCCACAATTTATCCCTGTCTGTGATGATGGAATTTTACTTGTCAGGGATATATGGATAGATACACTTAAATACTTTGATTGCTATACTACTGATTTTCCAGGCTCTTTTACTTTTATCAGTTTTATTAGAGAAATAGTATGACCAAGCAAATGCCCAGCAAGGTCAGTTTACCCCGGCGTGTGTACTTTACATCCAAGAGCGTTTGGAATACACTCTTTTCAGTCAAGGTCAAGCTTAAACAATGTCAGAATGTCCAGTTATTTATGCTCTTAAACATCATTGTCTCTTTTTCTTCATCTTCTTAAGGTATCAACGCTGGGAATCTGTTCACCTGGTCAGTTCATTTGAGAAATAGTGGTTTGCGATCATTTTAGATTAGTAGTAGTACACTTGGGCAGCAGACCTTGTTTAGATCATAGACTATGGCTTCTTCCTTGTAAAAATGAGCAAACTGAGACCCAAAGACGTTATGAGACTTGTTCAAGATTACAGTTGATGACAGCCTGGATTAGAACCTATGTTTCTCTAATCAAAGCCTTGTTGGTGCCCTGTTGACTCTTTCTGTTTTGTTTGTGGTTGAGCTTGTGTTTCTTCCACTGCATGTGATTGATAGATGAATTGAAGGGTGTGTGTGTGTGTTTAATTAGTGCTTCTCCGACTTGTTTAAGAAAGCCTATTCTCCCCGAAGGTTATGAAAATAGTCTCATTTTTTCCACTAGACGCTTGATAGCTTTGCCTTTTACATTTAGAATGTTAGTCTCTCTAGAATTGATTTTTGCATTTATGATGAAAGAATTTCATTTTACTTTTTTTCCATATGGATTTCCAATGTCCTCTGGCATCATCTATTGAAAGAATATGTATTCTCCACTGATCTGCAGAGCTTCCTCCATCAAAATCATGTCCTTACATGCATTGGTCTGTTTTTGGACTCATTATTCTGTATATTGTTCTGTTTAGCTGTTTATCCCTATATCAATACCATACAGCCTAATTCACATAACTTTATAATAAGCCTTGATATATGGTAGTTATTAATAGAAACCAAAATATGGAGTTATGAATATGTAAAACATGCAACACAGTACAAGATTAAAAAAATGCAAAAGGGTATATGTCAAAAAAAATCTCTTACCCATCTTCTTATCATTCAGTTTCCCTCCCTAGAGGCCACTGCCTTTTTCTTGTTTCTTGGAGATTAGGGTTTTTTTTTTTTGCTTTTTTTTTTTCAGGACACACCTGTAGCATATGGAAGTTCCCAGGCTAGGGGCTGAATCAGAGCTACTACAGCTGCTGTCCTAAGCCACAGCAACACCAGATCTGAGCCACATCTGTGACCTACACCACATGGCAATGCCAGATTCTTAATGCACTGAATGGGACCTGGGATCAAACCCACATCCTCATGGATGCTAATCAGGTTCATTTACGCTGAGCTACAACAGGAACTCTGAGATTAGTTTAAATTATATTCTATATTCTATAAGGAGTTTTTCTGGGACCTGGAAGGCATCTATCACGGATTAAATACTAAAATTTGAAAACCTGTGGCTAGGGAAGATGGCTTTTGTTGTTTTCTTTCATTTTTTTTTTTAATGTTAAGAGGCAATGATGTATAATGAAAGAACACCCTGTTGTGCAAGATCCTTTAATAAGCATTTGACCCTTAGACAAATGGTGGAGTTTCTTAGCCCTTGGTTCTGTTTCCTGTCTACACTTTCTTACTATTTCTCATCTTGTAAAATGGGGGTAAACAATAAACTACACATCCTACCTAATGAAGTCTTTGTAGGGAGTATATCTAACAATATTGTTTATCAGTTTTGATGTCCCATATGATAATTTTTGATAACCTTTTTAAAAAAAATACATTAGAATAAATTTGAAGGAGTTCTTGTTGTGGCTCAGTGGAAACAAACCTGACTAGTATCCACAAGGTTGCAGTTTCGATTCCTGGCCTTGCTCAGTGGCATTGTTGATCTGGCATTGTTGAAAGCTGTGGTGTAGGTCACAGATTTGGCTCAGATCTGGCGTGGCTGTGGCATAGGTCAGCAGCTGCAGCTCTGATTTGACCCCTAACCCAGGAATTTCCATATGCTGCAGGTGCGGCCCTAAAAATGACACACACAAAAAAAATTTAAGGAGTTCTCTTGTGGTGCAGTGGGTTAAGAATCTGTTATTATCACTGAGGCATCTTAGGTCGCTGCTGTGGTTTGTTTGATCCCTGGCCTAGGAACTTCTGTGTACCACTGGTACAGCCAAAAGAAGAAAAAACTTTATAGAAAGTGAACTTAAGAAAATGGTTGTGCTATTATCCTCATGTTTGGTTAAATAAATCATATTTTTCAGTTCATTGTAGTCTTCAGAATTTATTAAATTATCTTAGCTGTGATTAAAATTAAAATGTCTTTTACATTAATATGTGAAAATTAGTTTTATCCTTGTAAAAATGCTGCAATATTATAAATAATCTCTTAAATGCCTGTAGGGAACTAAGGGGGAAATTAGTAACATTTGCATATTTTCTCCTTGCATAGTAATATTTCCATGTTTTGTTTGTAAGCAGTAAATATGTATATATATTCATGGGTATTTATACTATGGGAGACTTTTTAATTAAAGTATAGTTGATTTATAATGTTGTGCCAATTTCTGCTATACAGTGAAATTACTTAGTTATACATATATGTACATTCTTTTAAAATATTCTTTTCCATCATGTTCTGTCCCAGGAAACTGAATATAATTCCCTGTGCTATAAAGTAGGACCTTGTTGTTTATCCATTTTAAATGCAATAGTTTGCATGTACCAACCCCAAACTCTCAGTCCATCCCACTCCCTCTCTTCTCCCCTTTGGCAACCACAAGTCTGTCCTCTATATCTGTGAGTCTGTTTCTGTTTTGTAGATAGGTTCATTTGTGCCTTACTTTATTTTATTTATTTATTTATTTTGTCTTTTTAGGACTGTATCTGCAGCATATGGAAATTCCCAGATAAGGGTTCTAATCAGAGTTGCAGCTGCCAGCCTGTGTCACAGCTATAGCAGTGCAGGATCCTAGCCACATCTGTGACCTACACCACAGCTCATGGCAACACCAGATCCTTAACCCACTGAGCAAGGCCAGGGATCGAACCTGCGTCCTCATGGATTCTAGTCAAATTCATTTCCTCTGACCCATGACAGGAACTGCCTGATTTTTTTTTTTTATGCACTTTTATGTCCCAATATGATGCTCCTAGTAGTGGATATAGTGATCCAGTAGCCTGAATATTTAAAAAATTTGTATTGCTGATTTAGAACAATAAATGCTTTTCTTGATCTTTTCTATGAATGTGATTTTTATAAATACTCAATTTATATTATAAAAGAATTTGAACTGTATGAACTTCTTCAGGATTCTACTATCCTGGAAAGCCCTGAATTAAAGGTAAAGATTTTTAAATGGGATTTACTCAGTATAAAACCCACTACTCCGAGCTCCAGTATTCCTATCAATGATGTTGGACTACCACAGCAAAATATGTAGTATAGACCTATATAAATTCTTCATTGTTCTACTCGGGACAGGTATTAATGGACACTTAGCTACAGCTCATAATTAATGATGGTATGATGTAATTGATATCCTTTGCTTGGGGAAGTCTGTATAATACTATAAGCCACTGCTCATGGTAGACAGTCTTTAGATTTCAGGTTTCAGGTTTTTTTTTCTTTTTCTTTTTCTTTTAGGGCTGCACCCAAAAGAAAGGAAGTTATTTTCCCAGGCTAGGGGTTGAATCAGAGCTACAGGGGATTGAATCAGAGCTACAGCTGCTGGCCTGTGCCACAGCCACAGCATTGCAGGATTCGAGCCGAGTCTGTGACCTACACCATAGCTCACGGCAACACTGAATCCTTAACCCACTGAGCGAGGCCAGGGATCCTCACGGTTACTAGTTGGATTCGTTACCACTGAGCCACAATGGAAACTCCATATCAGGGTTTTTTAATGTTTGCTGCTGTATGATAAAAGTTCCTACTGAAATAACTCTTCCCCCAAAAGATTTTAAAATTGGGATTTGGGGAATTCCCTTTGTGGCTCAGTGGTTAATGAACCCGACTAGCATCCTTGAGTGAGGATGCAGGTTTGATCCCTGGACTCACCCAGCTGGTTAAGGATCTGGTATTGCTGTGAACTGTGGTGTAGGTCGCAGATGCAGCTCAGATCCTGTGTTGCTATGACTCTGGCGTAGGCAGGCGGCTACACCTCCGATTCGACCCCTAGCCTGGGAACCTCCGTATGCCACCAGTGCTGGTGGGGCCCTAAAAGACAAAAAGACAAAAATAAATAAATAAAAAATAAAAATTGGAATTTTGTTGTTTAATTAAAATTCTTATATAAATTATATTTACTTTTTAAATTGGGAAATCCAGTGCCCTTAAAAATACAATCCTAAAAGAAAGTTGTTACATATCAGAGAAAGGCAGAATGATTATGTTGTTATGGCAACTCAAATAGAGAAAAGGAAAACAGCACAGATAAGCTGCTTCCTGTTGTCATAGCAACCAGAGTTGTGAAAATGATTAAAGCTGGTCTGGAAAGGATGTATTGCAACCTTAGGCCATTGAAAGTAAGTAGTGTAAGAAATGGCAAAGAGAATTGGTTTTAGACAAAAGTTAAATCCCTCTGGTGCTACAGGTTACTTGTACCACTGCATATAGACAGATCCCTGTCCTTTCTAATTATATTTCAACTTAGTTTTATGCCTCAAATCATTATGATGATATGAAGGAAAGATAAATGTGATAACTATATGAAAAGTGTGTGAATAAAGATCTTTTTGGTAGAACATTTAGTTTGCTTTTTTTTAGAGGTAGAACATTTAGAAAGAAATTGAAGTCACAAAATTTTAACTGAAAATGTCTTTAAAAGAACAGTAGAATATTTTCATTTTCTCCTCTTTGCTTTCTCCTTTCCCTCATTTCTTACCCAATGCTTTGTTTTCATTATTTTCCATAACCTCTTTCTGTATCATTTAAATTTTAAGTATTGAACTGCAACATAAATGTCATGGCAGTTTGTAAAGCATCAAATGCAGCATTGTGACAGCAGATGAATAGATGGGTTTGATGACTAATGATAAGCATTTTTCAGTAAAATTTATTTTAGCTATGTCTTTCAAACTCTCTCTGTAATCAAAACTTCCTAATTATTTTAAATGCCATTATTACTTTCCCAACTTCTGCTTGCCCACCATAGCAAAATATTTCTTCCCAGTGGAGTGGAGACGTTTTAGGAATAAACCTGATGAAAGCTGTGCTCTTTGTTCAGCATCTAGCTATTTGTACAGGTTTTTGTGGTAATGGAATCGGCATCTTTGTATTAAGAGTATTGATCTGCTGCTTGGTAGGTTCTGTGTAAAAGAAGTATCTCAGTAACAATGTATTAAAGTGGTTTAAGATCAGTTTATGTTACAAATGGAATGGAGGAAGATGGAGTTCTGCAAGACTGGACACATGCTGTAAATATCCATAAAACTGAGGGGTTGATCTAAAAACTGTGATTTTGAAATTCCTATATTTCTTCCACATTGAATTGCAAATAGTTGAACACTACCTGGGCAGGAGTACATGAATGCTATTGCCTTTTTTTGCCCTTTAGTAGAGGTTTTTATATTTAATGTTCTCGTGTTGTAGTTGAAAACTGTAGTGTGAATATGTCAGTTATGAGAGAGAATTTTGACTGACTCTAAGAATAATGTTTTTTTAAAGTAATCCACTGAATGTTTTTAGTAAAAATCTAACTATTAATGTTGATTTGCTTAAATATTTAAGTTGATTTTCATATAAAGGCCCTTTAAACAGTGCTTGATTTTGCGTAACCAAAATCTGTCCTTTCATGTAAGCATAGGGAAGAAACTTTTTTTTTTTTTTGTCTTTTTTGCCTTATCTAGGGCCGCACCCACGGCTTATGGAGGTTCCCAGGCTAGGGGTCTAACAGGAGCTGTAGCCGCCGGCCTACGCCACAGCCACAGCAATGCGGGATCCGAGCCGTGTCTGCAACCTACACCACAGCTCACGGCAACGCCGGATCCTTAACCCACTGAGCAAGGCCAGGGATCGAACCGGCAACCTCATGGTTGCCACGACAGGAACTCCAAGAAACTTCTTTTTAAAAGCAGGAGGAGTTCCCCTTGTGGCTCAGTGGAAACGAAGCTGACTAGTATCCATGAGGACATGGGTTTGATTCCAGGCCCCACTCATTGGGTTAAAGGATCTGACGTTGCCATGAGCTGTGGTGTAGGTTTCGAATGCGACTCAGGTCTGGTGTTGCTGTGGCTATGGTGTAGGCCAGCAGCTGTAGCTCCAGTTCAACCGCTAGCCGGGGAACTGCCATATGTGTCAGGTGTGGCCTTAAAAAGCAAAATAAAAATAAAAAAAACCCCAAAAAACAATCAAACAGGAAAAGATGGTGGAAGAGAGGAAAGAACTAGAGTTTTTTGATTTATTTTGAAAGATTTGTAAAATACTCATCCCTTTTATGCTGTGTTTAATGTTGGTCGGTTATATGTGACTCATGTGACTTAGGTCAGACAACAGAGTCTAGTAAATTCTTCAGATACCCAGTGAACACTTCCTTCAACAAGTTAGCTAACATTTTGTAAAGGAATTTAGAAATGAAAGCGTGGAGTTCCCGTTGTGGCCCAGCAGAAACGAATCTGACTAGGAACCATAAGGTTGCAGATTCTATCCCTGGCCTTGCTCAGTGGGTTAAGGATCTGGCGTTCCCGTGAGTTGTGGTGTCAGTCGCAAACGTGGCTCAGATCTGGCATGGCTGTGGCTGTGGCTGTGGAGTAGGCCGGCAGCTGCACCTCTGATTAGACCTCTAGCCTGGGACCCTCCATATGCCATGGGTGTAGCCCTAAAAACCAAAAAGAAAAAAAAAAAAGAAAATGAAAGCCTTTCATAAGTGCCTATGTACTGTTGTGTCTAAATATTGTAGCACACTTGAGTGTAGCAATGCATGAATTGGAATTTCTCTCCTAACTTAACTTTGAATAGAAGTTTTTTGTTTTGTTTTGGCCACCCTGAGGCATATGGAGTTCCCTGGGCCAGGGATCAGATCTGAGCAGCAGTTGTTGGATCCTGCAGTCCCTAATCCACTGTGCCAGGCTGGGAATCAAACCTGCATCTCAGAGCTCCCAAGACATTGCAGATCTCTTTGCGCCACAGCAGAAACTCCGGAATAGAAGTTTTTAAGTCTAGTTTGTAAATCTGTAGAAACATTTTGCATTGGAATCTGATGTGTTGATTTTAAGATTGGTGTCTAAAAGTGGACAATATCATCAGGTTGTGTGTTTGAGATTTACCCGTTTTCATCTTGGCTTGCGGTAAATTAGATTTTAAGGTCAGACACTTTACTCAAGTCAGAATTCAGGCTTCTTTTATACTACAAGGATGAAGGTGGGTCATTGTTACAAATTTTTGTTCTTGCAGCTGTCTCAGTCTTTGCTCTTAGAGCTGTGCACTTAGAGCTGTCATGTCATGATGTTCCTGTAAACTTCCAACAAGACAAATATTATTATCAGTTCTGCAACTTTTTATCTCTATATGATTGGAAAACTCTTACGCCCTTAAAATTCATAGCCTTGAGAAATGGCTAACTTTTATATTTCAGGCTGTAGGCAATGTTCTTTTTTTTTATTTTATGTTGGCTGTACAATGTTGTATTTGTTTCAAGTGTATAGCAAAATGATTCAGTTATAAATATACATATATTCATTATTTTTCAGATTTTGTTCCTATATAAGTTATTACAAAACTGTGCTATATAGTAGGTCCTTGCTTATGATTGATTTCATATATGGTAGTGTGTATATGTTAATCCCAAACTCCTAATTTATGCCTCTCCACAGTTTCCCTTATTTCAAAACCATAAGTTTGTTTTTGAGGTCTGTGAGTCTGTTTCTCTTTTGTAAATACGTTCATTTGTATCATTTTTGTAGATTCTGCAAATAAATTTGGTATTTCTCTTTTTTTGCAGCATTCTTAACTCAAAGCAAAAGCAATAAAATGCAAAAGTTAAAAGATTGAAAAAAAAGATCAGGTACTTTATTTCCTTGGAAGAAAAAAATTTTAGGTATACTCATCACTCCCCAGTCCACTATTTCTTGTCATATTTCACTTGCTTCAAAAATATTCATTTTCGATCCTCATGAATACGTAGCTCTTAATACTGATATCCTGAGAGCAAGGAGAAGAATTTCTTATCTAACCTAAATAATAACCACAGCATCACGGAAAATGTCCTCACAATATATCAAGCAATCAAATAGCCAAGAAACCTATTCTCCTGCTAAATTCCATAAACTGAATGGGGAGGGTAGATAATGTTCATTTTTGTTTCTTATTAGGGAACATGACACTTGATCTTTGAAATGGTTATTTATTTCATATATTGTAGCTGCCAATCAGCCAGCCATTTGCAAATAGTGAAATAAACACACTGCTAGAGTTTTTCTCTGCTAGTCTGTGGTACCCATGAAGTCAGGGGTAATAATGATTTCATTTGTTTATGTAGGCATTTATTCTCTTTCTAATGAGCAAGTAATTTTCTTTACTCGTACACAAAAGTTAAACAAAGGAGTACACAAGAAGGCTGGGATGCTTGGTTTGTAGTAACTGAAATACTGTTTGATATCAGGGACAATACTGTTTGAAACAGTTTCGTGAAGAGAGCTTCCGTCTCAGTTAAGAAAGTTCCAGGTAGCTCTCTCTTTTGATTTCATTGTTAGAGCGAGCATGCTTATAGAGTGGGATGTTCCAGAATTCCAGTGTGAGGATTTGTGTGTCCTGTCCCTGCCCAAGCCCCCCCCCACCCCCCAAAATCAAAGAATTTTCCTCTGTGGCTTCTGCTCTTTTTGTCTGTGAAGTGAGGGATAGGAGCTGATTGCTGGTTAAGGCAGCCAGCCTGCTTCAATATGTGGATTATTAACATGACCCGGGCCTCTGTTGAGTCATAGCAACTAGTGTGAGAAAAAGCATTGCTATGCCTTTCATTAAAATAGAAGACTGCTTCAGCATCTGTTTACTTCTCCAGTTGCAACCAAACTTTCCTTCCCCCCCTTCTTTCCCCTTCCATTCCCTTTCTCCACTTTGCTCCTCTCCCTCCCTCTTGCAGAAATACATAAAGCCTAATCCTCCTGATGAGCATTGTGATCATTTGAAGTCTGTGTATAGGCCAGCCCCACATCATCAAAAATTGTTGTGTAACCCCATGATTCCCAGGCCTCAGCTGGTGGCCTAGTTATTTCAAATAATATTTAATGCAATAAATTCTAGGGCAATAAAAGAATTTGGACAGTCCCTTAGAGCTTATTGCGGTGGGATTTGACTTGATTTTAATAAAATGAAATTCCAGTATAACCACATAATTTCTTTGTGGCATGATTTAAAAGGTCTTTAAGTACAGGTATAGGAGATGGAGTTTGTAAAACCTAATCTGAGATAATTGCAGTTTTTTTCTTACTGAGTAAATGAGTACCTCAAAAATAGAGGAATTCTCCTTACTTAGCATAAGATGATTTTTAATAATATAGTAAAGAAAATGTAAGTGAACAACCCTACTTTTTGTACTGTTATGGAGAGGATAAAGATACTACCTGGCTGTATGCATAAATTTGTTTCCTAAGTTGGTTGATTTCCTGCAGATGAGTATTAAAAATGACTTGTGATACAGAAAGCATGTGGCATCTAGGTATTATTATGATACCATGCTACCTGCTAATGAATATTTTTGTGTGATTTTTAAAAAAATAAAATTGTATTTACTTTCAGATTCAGGAGTCTTGCAGTAAAGTCAGCCATGCCATTGACCAAATACTTGGAACTTATTAAGTTGATACAAATGAAAAAAAAAACCGCAAGTGTTTGGTAGTTAAGAAAAACAGAATGTCAGTGTTAGAAAAATTTGGTTATAGTCTTATACTCTGGAGTCTTTATTTTTACCTTTTTTTGTTTTGTTTTGTTTAGGCGGCACCCACGGTATATGGAGGTTCCTAGGCTAGGGGTCTAATCAGAGCTGCAGCTGCCAGCCTATACCACAGCCACAGCCACGCCAGATCCAAGCCACATCTGTGACCTACGCCACAGTTCATGGGAATGCCAGATCCTTAACCCACTGAGCGAGGCCAGGTATCGAACCCACAACCTCATGTTTCCTAGTCAGATTCGTTTCCACTGCACCACAGTGGGAACTCCTCAAGCCAGTGACTTTTAAGATCTTTTGTATTCTGTCCTGAAGCAGAACAGGGAAAATGTTTTTATAAAAGTTATGAAAAAAAGTCTGTGTATTAATTTGCTTTGGGTCATTCTAATCTCTTTGGTAAATTCATAATTAGGAAGGCCTTTTTAGGACTGTGTTCTGGTCTCACAGGTACACAGTTACTCCATATCTGGTAAATCTAAATTCATATGTGAGGAGGTTATGTTTTTTTAAAACATATTATTTACACAATTCACTGGAATGGCTCCTTTGGAAGTTGGGTGGCTCTCTTATGTAATTATGTACTTAGTAACCCTGTACTACACAGCAGTAGAAATTCAAGTAAGAATAATTTACTGCCTATGCATAGTTATTAGAATTTTAAAGCATTTGTTTGTTCAAAATTCTAGTTTATCAGAGTGTTATATTTGACTAATTGCATACTTAATAAATAATAATAAATTTTATTTTGGAAAGTAGCCAGGTTTGAATTCTAACAATTCTAAAAAAGCTTCAGGAGATAGTTCCTTCTCTCTCCCTTTACCTTATTGTTTAAAAGCATTTCCATATGGAGTTCCCGTTGTGGCTCAGTGGTTAACGTAATCCGACTGGGAACCATGAGGTGGCGGGTTCAATCCCTGGCCTTGCTCAGTGGGTTAAGGATCCGGCGTTGCCGTGAGCTGTGGTGTAGGTTGCAGACGCGGCTCGGATTCCGTGTTGCTGTGACTGTGGCGAAGGCTGGCAGCTACAGCTCCTGTTAGACCCCTAGCCTGGGAACCTCTATATGCCGCGGGTGCGGCCCTAGGTAAGGCAGAAAGACCAAAAAAAAAAAGCATTTCCATACATTTGGTCTAGATTTTGTTGCGAAACTAGTAATTCCTGTAAAAAAAAAATCCATGTTAGAAGAGTGGTATATGGACTAAAATCATAGAATTATGGAATTTTACTGCTACAAGGTGCTGTTAGAAATATTTAAGTGTAGTTGATTTACAGTGTTTCTTCAATTTCTGTTGTACAGCAAAGTGACCCAGTCACACACAGTTCCCTGTGTTACACAGTAGGGCCCCATTGCCCACCCGCTCCAGATATAATAGTTTGCATCCCCAAACCCCAAATTGCCTGTCCATCCCACTTCCTCCCCCCTGATAGCCACAAGTCTGTTCTCCTTGGCCATGATCTATTTCTGTTTTGTAGATAAAGTCATTTGTGCCATGTTTTATTTTATTTTATTTTATTTTGTCTTTTTGCCTTATCTAGGGCCGCACCCGCAGCATATAGAGGTTCCCAGGCTAGGGGTCTAACAGGATCTGTAGCCGCCGGCCTTCGCCACAGCCACAGCAACACGGGATCCGAGCCGCATCTTCAGCCTACACCACAGCTCACGGCAACGCCGGATCCTTAACCCACTGAGCAAGGCCAGGGATCGAACCTGCAACTTCGTGGTTCTTAGTCAGATTCGTTAACCACTGAGCCACGACGGGAACTCCTGTGCTATATTTTAGATTCCACAAATAAGTGATATATAGTATTTGTCTTTTTCTTTCTGGCTTACTTCCGTTAGTGTGAGTCTCTCTAGTTTATCCCTATTGCTGCAAATGGCATTGGTTTATTTTTACGGCTGAGTAGTGGTACATTGTATATACGTACCACATCTTAAGCCATTCATCTGTCCATGAACATTTAGGTTGTTTCCATCTCTTGGCTATTGTGAATAGTGCTGCAATGAACATAGGGGTGCATATATCTTAGAATGAATGTTTTGTCTGGATATATGCCCAGGAGTGGGATTGCTGGATCATGTGGTAGTTCTATATTTAGTTTTCTGAGGTACCACCATGCTGTTTTCCATAGTGGTTATATCAATTTACATTCCTACTAACAGTGAAGGAGGGTAGTGCCCTTTTATCCATACCCTCTCCAGCGTTTGTTATTTGTTGATTGTTAATGATGGCCATACTGACTGGTGTGAGGTGATAGATACCTCATTGTAGTTTCGATTTGCATTTCTCTACTAATTAGTGATGTTGAGCATTTTGTCACGTGCCTGTTGGCCATCTTTATATCTTTTTTGGAGAAATGTCTATTTAGGCCTTCTGCCCATTTTTCAATTGGGTTTGTTTGTTTTTGTTGTTGAGTTGTATGAGTTGTTTGTATATTTTGGAGATTAGGCCCTTATCTGTTGCATCGTTTGCAAAGATTTTCTATCATTCTGTGGGTTGTCTTCATTTTTTTAATGGTTTCCTTTGCTGTGCAAAAGCTTTTGAGTTTAATTAGGTCCCATTGGTTTATTTGTGTCTTTATTGTCATTATTCTAGGAGGTGGATCAAACAAGATGTTGCTGTGATTTATGTCAAATAACATTCTCCAGGAATTTTAGAGTATCTGGCCTTATATTTAGGTCTTTAATCCTTTTGAATTTATTTTTATGTATGGTGTTAGGAAGTGTTCTAATTTCATTCTCTTACATGTAACTTTCCAGTTTTCCTGGCGCTATTTATGTATTTATTTAGGGCTGCACTCTAAATGGAGGTTCCCAGGCTAGGGGTCCAGTTGGAACTGTAGCTGCTGGCCTGTGCCACGGCAACTCAGGATCCCAGCCGTGTCTGCAACCCACACACAGCTCAAGGCAATGCCAGATCCTTAACCCACTAACCAAGGCCAGGGATCAAACCTGAGTCCTCATGGATGCTAGTCAGATTTGTTTCCACTGAGCCGTGACGGGAACTCCTCCAGCACTGTTTATCGAAGAGACCATCTTTTTTCTACTGTAGGTTCTTGCCTTCTTTGTCATAGATTAGTTGACCATAGGTACTTTGTTAGATATATTAGAATCGACTCTATTTTACCACCGAAGAAGCATGGAAATTAAGTGGATTGCTCAAGATCTTACAATTGGTTTGAAGACCATCCTGCACCTTGTCTTGGATTAGTGTCTTAACTCCTGGATTAGTGTCACATGTATTCTCAGTTATGATAATTCAACAGTTCACTTTCCTAGGGATTTCTATTTCTTTCTTTCTTTTTTTTTTTAAGGGCCACACCCATGGCATATTGGAGGTTCTCAGGTTAGGGGTCGAATTGGAGCTGTAGCTGCTGGCCTACACCACAGTCACAGCAACACGGGATCTGAGGTGCGACCTACACCACAGCTCACGGCAGTGCTGGATCCTGAGCAAGGCCAAATATCGAACCCGCATCCTCATGGATGTGGGTTTGATACCTGGCCATTGTTTCCACTGTGCCACAATGAGAACTCCCTCAAGGGTTTTTTTCTTTCTTTCTTCCTTTTTTTTTGTTGCCACATGCAGTGACTTGATCTGTTATCTCAGTTTCCAGACCAGGGATTGAACCTGGGCTGTGGCAGTGAAAGTGCTGGTCCTAAGCCACTAAGGAACTCCCAGGGATTTATTTCTTGAATACTTCTGCTGTGTGTACAACAGAGGACTAGGCGTCTGAGGAAGAATAGTGTGAGTTTATATGGACTAACAAAAATGATAACAAACTAGTAATATTTTACATTTAAATTCTTGTGTATCTAGTGTTTTTCAGTGTTTATAAATGTTATAAATGTTTAAAGATGGCTAAGGCTTTAAGTCTAAATTTTCTACTAGATTATAATCTTTAAGGCAGGGACTCATTTACTTTTCATAGTGTTAAGCCATTTTCATTTTGGAAGGCTTAAAAAAATTTTTTTTTTTGAGCATTGAAAGCATTGTTGGGGAGTTCCCTTCGTGGCTCAATTCGTTAACCAACGAATACGACTAAGGAACCATGAGATTGTGGGTTCGATCCCTGGCCTTGCTCAGTGGGTTAAGGATCCGATGTTGCCATGAGCTGTGGTGTAGGTCGCAGACGCGGCTCGGATCCCGCGTTGCTGTGGCTGTGGCGAAGGCCAGCAGCTACAGCTCCTGTTAGACTCCTAGCCTGGGAACCTCCATATGCCATGGGTGCGGCTCTAGATAAAAGGGAAAAAGACAAAAAAAAAAGAAAGCATTGTTGGAATGTGTTGCTTCCCATGGTGTTGACTCTGGGGATAATACTCATTTTAGAATTATATTTTTGGGAGTTCCTGTTGTGGTGTAGCGGAAACGAATCTGACTAGGGACCATGAAGTTGCAGGTTCGATCCCTGACCTCACTCAGTGGGTTAAGGATCCAGCGTTGCTGTGAGCTTTGGTGTAGGTCGAAGACTCGGCTCAGGTCTGGCGTTGCTGTGGCTCTGGTATAGGCCAGCAGCTGTAGCTCTGATTCAGCCCCTAGCCTGAGAACTTCCATATGCCACAGATACAGACCTAAAAAGCAAAAAGCAAAAACAAAACAAAACAAAATGTCTTCATCAGGTACTTTTGGTTTTAAGTAACAGGTTGTCTCATTTCCCCCCACCCCCACCCCCTGCCGCCCTTAAGCAGGAACACTTATTTTAAGCGTTTAGAGATAGCTTATGGAAAGGAGTTCCCTGGTGGTCTTATGGTTAAAGATTCGGCAGTGTCACTGCTATGGCTCAGGTTCAATCCCTGGCCCAGGAACTTGTGGCCAAAAAAATTGTAAACAGAGATAGCTCATTGAACTAAAGGGGAAAATGTACAGTCAGGCACCACAGAGACATGGAGCCAGGCACTGGAGCACCTTTAGGACTCAAGGCAGCCACCTTGCATTCCTGGGATAAATTCCATTTGGTCATGGTGTATAATCTTTTTTTATATGTTGCTGGGTTTTATTTGCTAGTATTTTGCTTAGGATTGTTGCCTTTATATACATGAGAAATATTGGTCTGCATTCTCCATTCTGCTACTGAGTCTGTCCAGTGAG
This sequence comes from Catagonus wagneri, assembly GCA_004024745.2. Taxonomy (NCBI): domain Eukaryota; kingdom Metazoa; phylum Chordata; class Mammalia; order Artiodactyla; family Tayassuidae; genus Catagonus; species Catagonus wagneri. The sequence continues at coordinate 28,043,522 of PVHT021183705.1, read as the reverse complement.
TTTTAAAATTTAAGTTATTTTCAGTTCTTATTTTGGTTCTTCTTCATACTTGTTATTTCTTTGCTGAGACTTTCTGTCTTTCCATTTCAAGAGTATTTGCCCTTATTGGAACATTGTTATACGAGTTACTTTATTATTATTATTTGCTTTCTTAGGGCCGCACCCATGGCATGTGGAGGTTCGCAGGCTAGGGGTCGAGTCGGAGCTACAGATGCTGGCCATAGTCACAGCCACAGCCACGGCAACGCAGTATCTGAGCCGCATCTGCGATCTACACCACAGCTCACAGCAATGCTGGATCCTTAACCCACTGAGCAAGGCCAGGGGATTGAACCGGAAACCTCATGGTTCCCAGTCAGATTCGTTAACTGCTGTGCCACGATGGGAACTCCATATACTAGTTATTTTAAATTGTTTGTATCTGAAGGTAATTTAACATCTGTGTCAGTTTAGTATTGGGATCTGTTGATGTGCATTGAAACCCCACCCTGCTCTTTTTTGTATGCCACATAATTTGGAGGTTGTACCTGGACATTTTTAATTTTGTGAGACTGAATTTATTTAAATCCTTTTGGAAATGCTGATTTTTTTGTTTTATCAGGTTCTCAACCTAGGTGGTTCATCCTACAAGTTCAGATAGCTATTTGTGGGGTTGTGGTTTTAATGCCTTCTTAAAGCTTTTGCATTGCTATTGAATCTGTTCCATGTGGCCATTCTGGAGTATGGATGGTGGTCTGTCTTGCAGTTCAGTTCTTAAAGTCTATGGCTTGCTATTTGGGGTCATTCCCACATATATGAAGCTTGCAGGTGAGCCCAGGAGTTCATAAAGCACTTTATGGACTTGCTTTTCTGAGTTGCCCTCTCTCCATATTCTCCCTGGTACCGTCTAGTTCCTTAGTATTCCCTTTTTCAGTCCTCCTTCCAGAAAGCTGGGGCTTTATTTAACCTGCTCTACCTTACTGTGTTTTTGCAAATGAGGCTAAGTGATGAAGATGATGTTCTCTATCACAGCTCACGGCAATGCCGGATCCTTAACCCACTGAGCAAGGCCAGGGATCGAACCTGCGTCCTTATGGATGCTACTCAGATTCGTTAACCACTTATCCATAGAAGAATAAAATTTTAGAAATGTAAATTCATTGTTGGGTTCAGTGCTTATTGAAGTCTTCCCCAATCTGCCTACTGCTGTTCACTTTTCAGAGTCCTTAAGTAGCATTCTGTCCATTTTTAGTAGTTACATTTAGTGGAAGATAGGAGGAGTCTGTTTTTTCCATCTTACCTGGAACCAGAACCCTTTCTAGTTATCTTTTTAGTATTCATTTATAGCTAATTGAATGACATATACTTTGCAAGTTCAGTCCTTTGAAATTTGTTGATACTTGCTTCATGGCCCATAAGCTCTGTTTGGTAAGTGTAGCAAATGTGCTTTAACAGTTGCAATTGTTGGGTACAGTGTTCCAGATAAGTCATTAGGTCAGGTTCATTAATTGTGCTCTTCAAATTCTTTTTTGCTTATTCTATCAAGTAGCTGAAGGAGGGGGTGTTAAAACCATAACTATGAGCGTAGATTTGTGTGTTTTCTCTTTAGTTCTGTGTATTTTCCTTGTTAAATTTTGAAATTTTGTTACCAGTACATTTACTTTCAAGTTTAATATCTGTGTTAATATTCCTTGTTCAGAAGTGTACTTTGATGTTAATATAGCATTTCAGCTTTCTTGTGACTATCTTTTATGATACTTTTTTCAAGCTTTTAGTTTACCTATATGCATTAATGTACAGTTGTGTCTTTTTTTTTTTTTTTTTGTCTTTTGTTGTTTATGGGGCCGCACCCGCGACATGTGGAGGTTCCCAGGCTAGGGAGCTGTAGCTGCTGGCCTACACCACAGCCACAGCAACACGGGATCTGAGCCCCGTCTGTGACCTACACCACAGCTCACGGCAATGCCGGATCCTTAACCCACTGAGCAAGGCCAGGGATCGAACCCGCAACCTCATGGTTCCTAGTCGGATTCGATTCTGCTGAGCCATGACGGGAACTCCTTGATTCAGTCTTAACAATCTGTCCTTCAGTGCTTGGACTTGCATTATCTGATAGAAATATGTTATCCACAGATCCTAACCAACTATATAATTAAAATTTTTCTTACAGCCACATCAAAAGAGTCAAAAGAAACCATAGAAATTTTCACATTGCTTTTTATTTAACCCAGTATATTTTTTTGTCTTTTTTTTTTTTTTGTCCTTTTATAGACACACCCGTGGCAAATAGAGGTTCCCAGGCTAGGGATCTGATTGGAGCTATAGGTGCTGGCCTATACCACAGCCACAGCAACACAGGATCTGAGCCATGTCTGCAACATACACCACAGCTCATGGCAACACTGAATTCTTAACCCACTGAGCGAGGCCAGGGATCGAACCCACAACCTCATGGTTCCTAGTTGGATTCGTTTCCGCTGAGCCACGACGGGAACTCCTTTAACACAGTATATTTTAAATATTATTTTAACATGTAATAATTATGTATAAAGTTATCGAATTATTTTCTTTTTTCTTTCCGTTCTTTCTCTTTCTCTTTTTGTATTAAATCTTCAAACTCCAACGTGACTTTTGTAGTTAAACACATCTCATTTTGGACTACCCACTAGTTGAATATTCAGTAACCACATGTGGCTAGTGATCACTGTGTTGGCAATCGTTAAGTTTAGATCATTTATATTTAACGTGTTTATTGATATGGTCAAGCTATTTATTTACTTATTTTTTGTCTTTATTTTTTTTAGGGCCGCACCCAAGGCATATGGAAGTTCCCAGGCTAGGGACTGAATTGGAGCTACAGCTGCTGTCCTTTGCTGTAGCCACAGCAATGCCAGATCTGAGCCCCGTCTGTGACCTACAGCACACCTCATGGCAGTGCCACATCCTTAACCCACTGAATAAGGCCAGGGATCAAAGTCTCATCCTCATGGATACTAGTTGGATTCATTTTCGCCATGCCATAACGGGAACTCCCTCTGATAAGGTTAAGTTTAAATCTACCATTTTGTTTTATTTCTTTTTGTTTTGAACTTTTTTCCTTTAGTTTTGATTTTTCTGCCATCTTCTGGATTAGTTATTTTTTATATTCCATTTTATCTCTTCCATTGGCTTGACAGGTGTTTTTCTTTTCTTTTGTTGTAGTGGTTTCTCTGAGAGTACAATAGTATATAAAAATATTGAGGTGATGGAGTTCCCATTGTGGCTCAGCAGAAACAAATCTGACTAGAATCCATGAGTACGCAGGTTCAGTCCCTGGCCTCGCTCAGTGGTTTAAGGATCAGGCGTTGCCATGACCTGTGGTGTAGGTTGAAGACACAGCTCGGATCTGGTGTTGCTGTGACCGGGGTGTAGGCCAGCGGCTACAACTCTGATTCAACCGCTAGCCTAGGAACCTCCATATGCCACAGGTGTGGCCCTAAAAAGACCAAAAAAAAAAAAAAAATCAGGTGAAATTCACATAAATTAACCATTTTAAAGTGAACATGTGGCATTTAGTACCTTCACGATGTTATGCAATCACCACCTCTATGTAGTTCCAAAACAGTTCCATCACTCTAAATAAAAGATACTCATTAAGCATTTTCTCTCTATTTTCTCCTTCCTCCAGGCCCTGGCAGTCACCAATCTGTGTTTACCTATTTGGTGTGTTTTATATAAATGGAATCATACAATATGTGGTCTTTTGTATATGGCTTCTTTTACTTAGTATAATGCTTTTGAGGTTCATCTCATATTAGCACTCCATTTTTATGGCTAAGTAATATCCCATTGTGTGTATATACCATCATTTGTTTATCTGTTCATTTGTTGGTGATCATTTAGGCTGTTTCTACCATTTGGTTTTTGTGAATAAGGTTGCTTTGAATATGCATGTACTTATATTTTTTTGAGTACTTGTTTTCAGTTTTTGGGGAATATAACTAGGAGTGGAATTGCTAGAAGTAGTCACATGGTAATTTTATGTTTAATTTCTTGAGAAGCTGCCAAGCTATTTTCTACAGTGACTGAATGTTTTCATATTATCATTGTCAGTATATGAGGGTTTCAATTTCTCCGCATCTTCACCACATGTTATTTTCTGATTTTTCTTTTTTTTTTAGGGCCATGCCCGTGGCATACGGAAGTTCCCAGACTAGGGGCTGAATCAGAGGTACAGCTGCCAGCCTACGCCACAGCCACAGCAGCTCGGGATCCAAGATGCATCTGCAAGCTACACCTCAGCTCACGGCAACGCTGGATCCTTGACCCACTGAGTGAGACCAGAGATTGAACCTGCATCCTTATGGATACTAGTCAGGTTGGTTAACTGCTGAGCCACGAATGGACTCCCTTGTTCTGTTTTTAATTGTGGCTTCTTATAGATTCAGAAGTTTTTTTTTTCCTTTTCTTTTTACAGCCACACTGTGGCGTATGGAGATTCCTGGATCACGGGTCCTGGGCATAGCTGTGTCCTATGCCACAACCACAGCAATGGCATATCCTTAACCCACTGAGCAAAACTAGGGCTTGAGCCCACGTCCTTACAGAGACAATATCAGGTCCTTAACCCACCAAGCCACAATGGGAACTCCTTCAAAAGCTTTTGAGACTGGATAGGTTGTTGATGACATAGCTTCTTCCAGTCTGTCTGGATCTCCTGGTATGCTTTTTTCCTGAGGTATCTAGATATCTGAGTTTGTTTTTGTTTTTGTTGCCTTTTTAGTGGGTGTGAAGGGTATCTCACTGTGGTTTTGATTTTCATTTTCCTAATGACTAATGATGTGGCACACCCTTTTAATGGGCTTTTTGTTGATTTGTGTATCTTTCTTGGAAATGTCTATTCCAGCCCTTTGTCCATTTTTTTATTGAGTTGTTTGACTTTTGTTGTTGAATTGTACAGTACTTTGTGTATTCTGGATAATAGATTCTTATCAGATATATGATTTGCAAAACAGTATGCATCTTAACTTATCACAATCCCCTTGAAATAATTATTTCACATGTAATAAATTCCAGTTTCTTTCTATTCTTTGTGTTGTTTTCATATATTTTATTTCCATATATAGTAGAATATCATAATTCATTATTATTTTTGCTTAAATTATCATTTAAGGAGTTCCCATCGTGGCTCAGCAGAAATGAATCTGACCAATATCCTTGAGGATGCAGGTTCGATCCCTGGCCTTCCTCAGTGGGTTAATGATCCAGTGTTGCTGTGGGCTGTGGTGTGGGTCGCAGACAAGGCTCAGATCTAGCATTGCTGTGGCTGTACTGTAGGCCAGTGGCTACAGCTCCAATTTGATCCCTAGCCTGAGAACCTCCATATGCTGCAGACGTGGCCCTAAAAGACCATAAGAAAATATTAAAATGAGAAAGGTTCAAATATATTTAGCCAATATATATTTCTGGCTGTTTTCATATTTTTATATAGATTGTATCTATTCTCATTTCCAAATATATTTGGAACATATAATTTATGTTTCTTCCTCATCCACTCCCCTGGTTTCTTTATGTGATACCAAATTATATATATGTTGGATCACTTGATTTTTTTCTTACAGGTGACAGCATTAATCAGTTTTTTCCCAGTCTTCTTTCTCTTAGTGCTTTATTTTGTATATTGCTATTTCTTCAGGTTTATTGATCTATTTACAGTGTTGTAATTAGCTGTTGATCCATCCCATGAAAATATCACTTCAGACATTGTATTTTTCTTTTCTGGAATTTTTCTTTCTTTCTTTTTTAATCTTTTTAGGGCTGCACTTGCGGCATACGGAGGTTCCCAGGCTAGGGGTCAAATTAGAGCTGTAGCTGCTGGCCTACACCACAGCTTTTTACTAGTGTAGTTTATGCCTACAAGTGAGCTGTGAGCTTTCTGGGGCTCCTACTTAATGTCCCATGTGTTGAATTAGGTTTCTACAATATGGCAGATCAGAACAGAAAATTTCCCTAGCTTGGAGTTCCCATCGTGGTGCAGCATTTAATGAATCCAGTTAGGAACCATGAGGTTGAGGGTTCGATCCCTGGCTTTGCTCAGTGGGTTGATGATCCGGCATTGCTGTGAGCTGTGGTGTAGGTCACAGATCCGGCTCGGATCTGGTGTTGCTGTGGCTCTGGCATAGGCCAGTGGTAACTGATTAGACCCCTAGCCTTGGAACCTCCATATGCTGTTGGTGCGGCCCTAAAATGACAAATGATAAAAGACAAAAAAAAAAAAAAATTTCTGGAGTTCCCATCATGGCACAGAGGAAACAAATCCGACCAGAAACCATGAGGTTGCGAATTCTATCCCTGGCCTCTCTCAGTGGGTTAAAGATCCAGCATTCGCAGATGCGGCTCAGATCAGGCATTGCTGCAGCTGTAGGGCAGGCCAGCAGCTGTAGCTCCAATTGGACGCCTAGCCTGGGAACCTCCACATGCTGTGAGTGTGGCCCTAAAAAAAAAATTTCCCTACCTCTGTGTGGATTCTAGGAGTTGCTGAGCTTATAGCTTCTTCATGTTTTTTTTACCTGGCCTTATAGAGTTTTCACCCTATGGAAACGGGACTTAGTGTTTGGGAACAGACTTAAAGTGTCCCCCGTTCAGATATCTGGAGCTTTTTTCTGCATAATTCATTTTCCAATGCTCTGCTTCACTATCCTAGTCTCTTTAGCATCCTTAAATTCTTTTCTTTTTTTCCTTAATAAGTTGTCCTATTTTGCCTTTTTTTTTTTTTTTGCTTTGTAGAGCCGCATATGCAGCACATGGAGGGTCCCAGGCTAGAGGTCTAATTGGAGCTACAGCTGCCAGCCTGTGCCACAGCCACAGCAACGCCAGATCTGAGCCATGTCTGGGACTTATACCACAGCTCACAGCAATGTTGGATCCTTAACCTGCTGAGCAAGGCCAGGGATTGAACCCGCAACGTCATGGTTCCTAGCTGGATTCGTTTTCGCTGCGTCACGAAGGGAACTCTCCCATTTTGCTCTTCTTGCAGTCCCCTTTCTTATGTCACAGACTAGAAAATGCCTCGAGGTTTAACACTGGAACAGTTTTGGAGTTCCTGTTGTCGCTCAGTGAGTTGCGAGCACAGCTAGTATCCATGAAGACGTAGGTTCAATCCCTGGCCTTGCTCAGTGGGTTAAGGGTCCGGCCTTGCTGAGAGCTGTGATATAGGTCGCAGATGCGGCTCAGATCCTGTGTTGCTGTGACTGTGGTGTAGGCTGGTGGCTGTAGCTCCAATTTGACCCCTAGCCTGGGAAATTTGATATGCTGTGCCTATGGCCCTAAAAAGAAAAAAACACTGGGACAGTTTTAATGGTCACTTCATTTATTTCTTGTCTTTGAGGGATTATAGTCTGATACTGCCTGTTGCCCAGTGTTTTCAAATATATGTTTCACATATTTTGTCCAGTTTTTTTTTTTTTTTTTGTCTATGATGCAAGAGTAAGTTTGATGTCAGCTCCTTCCTTACAGTAGAAGCTGGACTCTGATGTTCTTTTACTTAGAGTTTCTATTTTATTTAAATTTAATGTACTGGAAGTCCTCACTTTTCATAGTTCTGATATGCACAGATTTGAATTACTACAGTTTGGTTAAATAACACGTCTTCCAAAGCGTAGTTCAAATTCTAGTTATCATAGTATATTAACTATAATTTTTGTATAGTACAGACTTCCTTGCTAGCTCTCCAGGCCATGGATGGCTATGTGGAAAACAGGTGCACATCATGATCAGCCATATCTTTCAGTCTGTTGGTGATTAGTCCCATACATACTGCACTGTGTGTATTTATGTTGTCTCCTTCTCTCCTGATGTTAAGTCCATATGAGAGTTTACAAAAATGGAAAGTCAAGAGGCAGTTGGTCAGCAAGATGAGACAAATAACAAAAATGATAAAACATTAGTTGAAATTTGAGTTGAGGAGTTCCCGTTGTGGCTCAGTGGTTAATGAATCCGACTAGGAACCATGAGATTGTGGGTTCGATCCCTTGCCTTGCTCAGTGGGTTAAGGATCCAGTGTTGCCGTGAGCTGTGGTGTAGGTTATAGACATGGCTTGGATCCCACATTGCTGTGGCTGTGGCGAAGGCAGGCGGCCACAGCTCCGATTAGACCCCTAGCCTGGGAATCTCTATATGCCACAGGTGCGGCCCTAGAAAAGTCAAAAAGGCCAAAAAAACAAAAAAAAAAGAAAGAAATTTGCGTTGAAGGTAAATGGAATCATAGAAGAAATAGCTGACCATGGAAGTGTTGATATTGACACCATTTGATAGACCCTAGATACGTAGCCAGAGGAAAGTAGTGAAAATGAACCTATAAATGAGGAAAGTGGTTGTGACAAAAAAAGATGAAGATGTCCTAGGAAAAAACCTTCACATTAAGGGCAAAAAACTTTACATTAAAGGGTTTGATCCCTGGCCTTTCTCAGTGGATTAAAGATCTGGTGTTGCTGCAACCCACTGTACCAGGCATAGGTTGCAGATGTAGCTTGGATCTGGTGTTGCTGTGGCATAGGCCTCAGCTGCAGATCCAATTTGATCCCTACCCCAGGAACTTCCGTATACCCCAAGAGTGGCCATAAAAAGAAAAAAATGCAAATGACATTTTTGCCACATAGGTCTTTTGAGAATAAGGTACTGACATGATGTCAAATTACTGCTGGATTCCTTTTTTTTTTTTTTTTAAACTGCATCTGTGGCATGTGGAAGTTCCTGGGCCAGGGGTCGAACCTGTACCACAGTTTCGGCCCGTGCCACAGATGCAGCAGCATCAGATCTTTAACCTGCCGCACCATAATGGAACTTCCACTCCTGAATTCTTTGATGTGTTTCCTATGAACAAGAACATTCTCCTACTGAACCCAATAACAACAATCAAAATAAGGAAATTAATATTGATACATGGCTACTAACTAATCCACAGAATCCATTCAAGTTTTTCCGGTAATCCCAGTTAATGTCCTTTTGTAGCAAAAGGATCTAGTCCAGAATCAAATGTTGCATTTAGTCATCATGTCTCTTTAATCTCCTTCAGTATGGGACAGTTCTTTAGTTTTTCCTTGACTTTCATAACATTGACATTTTTGAGGATTACAGGTTAGTTATTTTATTTATCTACTTATCTATTTTTTGCTTCTTTGGGCCACACCTGCGGCCTATGGAGGTTCCCAGGCTAGGGGTCAAATCGGAGCTACAGATGCTGGCTTACGCCACAGCCACAGCAACGCGGGATCTGAGCCGCATCTGTGACCTACACCACAGCTCACAGCAACGCTGGATCCTTAACCCACTGAGCAAGGCCAGGGATCAAACCCACAACCTCATGGTTCCTAGTCAGATTTGTTTCCGCTGTGCCATGACAGGAACTCCGTTTTTAAGGGAATGTTTTATTTTTTTGCTTTTTTGGTTATTTTGTAGATTATTTTTCAGTTTGGGTTTTTCTGATGTTTTCTTATGATTATATATAGAATGTATATCCTTGGCAGAAACATCACAGAGATAATCCTGTCTTTCTTTCTTTCTTTCTTTCTTTCTTTCTTCCTTCCTTCCTTTCTTTCTTCCTTTCTTCCTTCCTTCCTTCCTTCCTTCCTTCCTTCCTTCCTTCCTCTCTTCCTCTTTCTTTCTTCCTTCCTTCCTTCCTTCCTTCCTTCCTTTCTTCCTTCCTTCCTTCCTTTCTTTCTTCCTTCCTTTCTTCCTTCCTTCCTTTCTTCCTTTCTTCCTTCCTTCCTTCCTCTCTTCCTCCCTCCCTCTTTCTTTCTTTCTTCCTTCCTTCCTTCCTTCTTTTCTTCCTTCCTTCCTTCCTTTCTTCCTTCCTTTTTTTCTTCCTTCCTCTCTTCCTCTCTTCCCCCTCCCTCTTTCTTTCTTTCTTTCTTTTTCCTTCCTTCCTTCCTTCCTTTCTTTCTTTCTTTCCCTTTCTTTCTTTCTTTCTCTCTCTCTGTACCCACAGCATGTGGAGGTTCCCAGGCTAGGAGTTGAATTGGAGCTTTAACTGCTGGCTTACACCACAGCTGCAGCAACGTGTCTGTGACCTACACCACAGCTCATGGCAACACCGGATCCTTAACCCACTGAGTGAGGCCAGGGGTTGAACCTGCAACCTCATGGTTCCTGGTTGGATTCGTTTCCACTGAGCCACATCAGGAACTCTGATACTGTGTTTTTCTTAATACAGTCTATCAGGTGACATATGATTTTTTTTTTTTGGCCACACCCATGGCTCATGAAAGTTCCTGGGTCAGGGATCAAACCCAGGTTGCAGCTGTGGCCTGTTCCACAGCTGCAGCAACGCCAGGTCCTTAACCCACTGTGCATGGCTAGGGATTGAACCTGCACTGCCTCAGAGACAACACCAGATCCTTAACTCAGTGTACCACAAAGGGTTTAATTTGTTTCATTATTGGTGACATTAATGCCGATCACTTGATTAAGATATATGCCAGGTTTTTCCACTGTAAAGTTATTATTTTCCCTTTTGAAATAACTGTTATGTGGGGAGATATCTTGAGAATATTCAGGTATCATATTCATCCTTGTTCTCTTCAGGTTATTCTTTTTTTCCTCCATTTTTGGCTGTCCTTCGGCATATGGAGTTCCTGGGTCAGGGATCAGATCTGAGCTCTAGTTGTATGCTATGCCACAGCTGCAGCAGCACTGGATCCTTTAATCCACTGTACCAGGCTGGGGATTGAATCTGTATCTTGGAGGCACTGCAGAGACATTGCCAATCCTATTGCACCACAGTGGGAACTCCCAGTTTGTTCTTTATGTCACTATTGCAGTCATGGATTTCTGTTTTATTCAGTAGCTTATTGTTAGTTTTTGTGGCATACCAAATTGTCACAAATTTAATAGCTTATAATAACACACAACACACATTAATTATCACACAGTTTCTTTGAATCAGGTGTCTGGGCATGTCTGACCTCGATTATCTGCTTCAAGATCTCTCACAGGACTATAATCAAGGTGTTGACCAGGGCTGAGGTCTCATTGGAAGCCTTGATTAGGAAAAGACCCATTTCAAGTTTACATGCTTTTTGGCAGAATTCCTTTCCTCAAGGGTTACTGGAGACTGAATTCCACCCTCAGTTCCTCACCATATGAACCTCTCTAGTATGACTACTTCCTTCATCAAAGCATGAAAGCCAAGAAGGCAGTGGAGTCTGTTAGTAAGATGGAAGTTACAATCTTATATAACCTAGAGACAAGGTATTAGGCTGTCCCACTTACAAGGATTATGAAAATCAGAGGGTGGGGATCATTGGGGGGGTATGTTAGAATTTGCCTGCCAGTGTTATAATCCATTACCATCGTTTATTCTGATGTTCAATTTGTCCCAATATTAGCCTGTGAGAGACTGTACGCTGGCCCCTATGTCATCATGCGTGTCTCCATCATTCTTTGTGTACTATAAGAAGATATTCTAAGCTCATCTTAAACTTTTTCTGCCCAAGTCTTGGAGTCAGCCAGTGTTCTAAGGAGCTCTGGTTCCCTTTAGCAGAGAGTGATATTTGGAATCATTAAATATACTTATTGCTGTTAAGGTGTTACTGTAACTAGTACTCTCAGTTGATAGAGCCAAGAGGTATGTTTGTGTGTATATGTATACACATATACATACATCACTTAGCTAGAAATTTCTGTTTATATATATATTCTGTAAGCTTTGCATTCATAACATCTAAACTTTTCTAAAAACTAGAAATTTTAAACTTCTGTCACAGCTATTGTATAGTTTAGTACATTATTGTATTTTTCCCTGTAGTTACTGTTTGTGTTAGTTAATTTATCTCCCTAAAATAGAGTGTAAACTACTTAAGTAGTGTTTATAGTGTTGAGTACGTCATTTGGGGAGACAAATGCATTGTGGTCTTATTTCTGCCACTGACATTTAGTCACAGTAACTTCTCTGAATTTGAGTTTACTCTCCTGTTAAAGTGAAAATACTGATAACTCTCTGACAGAGTTAGAAAGATTAAGCAAAATAATGTTTTAAGGATCTAGCACAATGTCTGGCAAACAGTTTATGCCAGAAAAAGTTTGATTATACTCTCTTTGTACTCCACCTGTTTCCATTCTGATGAAAAATGAATATTTAATTTAAGGATGGATTTATTTATTATTATTACTTTTTGTTTATTAGGGCTCTACCCGAGGCATATGAAAGTTCCCAGGCTAGAAATAGAAATGGAGTTACAGCTGCCACCCTATACCTCAGCCACAGCAATGCTAGATCTGAGTTGCATCTGCAACCTACACCACAGCTCACAGTAATACCAAATCCTTAACCCACTGAGTGAGGCCGGGAATTGAACCCACATCTTCATGGTTACTGGTTGGTTACTAACCACTGAGCCACAATGGGAACTCCAGTGGATGAATTTATTGATTCCATGTTCTGCAGTTCATAATGGCTTCCCAGAATATTTTGAAATACATGTGGCATTCATGGAAGCCTGTTCTTGGTAATGATGGTACTTCACATTTTTTTCTTTTGCACTTGAAGCTTTTAGATCCCTTATTTTGATTTTACCAAAACTTTTGTTCAATAAGGATAGGCTGATATGATTCTGTCCTATGTGACACTTGGTAGTTTCATTTTTGAAGTGAGTGAACTAAATTGGAATTCTTAAGAGGCAGTCATTGAATTTGTATAGGTAGACTCTGTATTACATGGCCTATGGAATACTAGAGTTCTCTTGGCTTGAATTTTTTAGTTGATATAGTAGTGAATAGGGAATTCTTCTATTCCATGGCTTTAGGATACGTAAACCCTCAGTGCTGCAATCTTTTTATTGTTGATTATTATAGTTTCCATTACTCCTAGAAGTTGACCAACAGGGACCTGAGTTTAGGAGATTTTGTCATTTAGCTTTCATATAGTAAATGCTAAGGCCAGGCCTTTGCCTGCAGGGCACTCTATCAGTGAAGAGGAACTGTGGCTTTCTCCAGGCAGCCAAATAGGGGGAGGAGTCAAGATTTTCAGTGACTCCTCTGTGAAAATGACTTTGTGCAGTTGAACCTAATGGGCATTAGGTTCCCTTTAAAGTACTGCAGGCTCCTTGCTGCAACATTTCAATCTCTGATTCTTCAAAGTAGTAGAAAACAGGTTTTGGGCATTTAAAAAAAATGCTACGTATGTTTTTTAAAAGCTAGTAAACTCACTCAGTTGAGTCACAAACTTTAGTTGTAGTAAATTGTTGTAGTCTTCAGCTTTCTTTGATTTTTGTAGAGGAAAGTTAATCGGAGTAGGATAATAGGAAGTGAGCTGAAGAAACAAATATGTGCCATGAGCCAAACTTTGTTGTAGCTTTTGAGATTGACATAGAAGAAACATTTAAAGAATAGGTCATTCACAAGTTCTTTAACAGTTAATAGAAGTGAAATATTTAAACGTGAGAATGTAGTTGCTGGATTGCAGTTTAGTTTGGAATATGCTTTTTTTTTTCCCTAAATTTTTTTTTAGGGCCTCAGGTATGGCATATGGAGGTTCCCAGGCTAAGGATCTAATTGGAGCTGCAGCTGCCAACCTACACCACAGCAATGCTGGATACTTCACCCACTGATTGAAGCTGGGGATTGAACCTACAGCCTAACAGATACTAGTCGCGTTCGTTTCCTCTGAGCCATGACAGAAACTCCCAGAATCTGCTTTTTTTTTTAACTAAAAAAACTTTTTATGAATCTGCCTTTTTTTTTTTTTTTTTTGCTTTTTAGGGCCACACCTGTGGCATATGGAGGTTCCCAGGCTAGGGGTCAGATTGGAGCTGTAGGCACCAGCCTATGCCAGAGCTACAGCAATGCCAGATCCGAGCCGTGTCTGCGACCTATACCACAGCTCACAGCAATGCTGAATCACTAACACACTGAGCAAGGCCAGGGATTGAACCCTCAACCTAATGGTTCCTAGTCTGGTTTGTTAACAGCTGTGTCACAACGGGAACTCCAGAATCTGCTTTTTTAACTAAAAAATTTTTTTAAGTGTGCAAAGAAAACCTTAGGAATTTAAGTATAATTTGCAAAGAGAATTAAACTTCTACAGTCTAAACTTTAAGTAGAAAATTTTATGTACTTTTTGGGAATTTTAAAGGGAATTATTTAAAAATGTGAAAGACAGAGAAAGTCATGTTTGTCAGGAACTGACCATTCAGGATGGCCCTGAGATATCTAGAATACATAGGAGTAGTAGGCAGAATGGCACTCCTTTCCACTCTGTTACTTATTGCCTAAATTTCCTTTGATTTCTTCCTTCATTTAGAAGATGTTGCTAAATGTGAAGATAGAAGGGAAAGAGGTAGAGTTAGAAGTTATAGCCTATTCCATTAATTTTGTAATTATATTTTTTTCTCAATGTTTTTAAGTGGCATTTACCAGTGGGTAAGATTAATTGTTATAATACAAACCAATTTGAAAATTGGTTTTTAAATTGAGCTATAATATATAAAATCTTATGGTAATGTGCAGATCAGACTATATTCAAGTGCAGTTTTCATACCCATACCGATTGTCTTGTAATAATCGGAAATGCATCCTCTGTGTGGTGTTTGCAATTTAATGCTATTTTAGAAATCATGCCAGTATATCTAGTGGCTTTCCTGGGTGTATGCGGCTTATTATTGATTATAATTTTATTTTGGAATTTCAGTTTAAGGGGATGGGGTAAGCCCTTTCAAATTTTTAGTTTTTAGTAGTTTTGATTAGAGGGTAGGGATAAATGAAAGAGGAAGGGCATTAGAGTGAGTAATAGAAAAGAAAGTAAGATAATCAAGTACATACTGCAAAAATAATGTAGAATCTAATAAATGAAGGAGACAAAACATTCAAAAGAAGAATGCTTTTAAAACTTACCAGAAAGCATTCATAAATATAAATAAATATGTATATTTTAATTAAAAAAATGAAGATCATGCAAGGTGGCTTTAGTATGGCTGAAAGTTTATGACCCATCTACCTCTTCTGAAGGGAAGGCAGAGAAGTGACAGGCTATCTTCTAGTACCTATTCCATTCTACTGTTTTCTTTCTTTCTTTTAAATTACTCAGTGAATTTTATTACATTTAGAATTGTACAATGATCATCACAACCCAATTTTATAGCATTTCCATCCCAAACCCCCAGCATATCACCCCCCGCCCCAACCTGTCTCATTTGGAAACCATAAGTTTTTCAAAGTCACCGAACCACAATGGGAACTGCAGGAGAAAGAGTTCTAAATTAAGAAGCAATAGGCCAGGATTGTATTTCCTACTTTTCTACATTTTTAGGGCTGCATCTGTGGCATATGGAAGTTCCCACGCAATGGGCCGAATCTGAGCTGCAGCTGCCGGCCTACACCACAACTCGGGAACCCAGTTGTGTCTGTGACCTACACCACAGCTCATGGCATGCCAGGATCCTCAACCCACTGAGCAAGGCCAGGGATCGAATCCATATCTTCACGGATACTAGCTGAGTTCATTACCACTGAGCCACAATGGGAACTCCACTTTTCTACTTTTTAATTCATGATCATGGATAAAGATTGATTTCTCCCAGATATCAATCATCTGAACTAAAAGATAAAATAATGATCTGAAAAAAGGCATCTAGAACATATTTTGAGGTCTTTTGCAGCATACTGTCCTTACATCAGCTAGAGATAGTGTGAACAATGAAGGCCATATTTTGTTTCCTTAATATTTCTCCAATTAGAATGTTTTAAGAAGGAAAAAAAGCCCCAGGGTGATAGTAAATATTTCAAAACTTGTAATTTAAAGTTTAGTATTACATACACTGACTCTTGTATTTCAAAATATGTTTTCTAGTTTTTATGTGTGCTGTGATCAGGTATTTTGTTCTTTAGTATTATTAGACTGTAACAGCACCCAAGTTTGATGGACAGAGCTTCAGCCTGGGATACTTTTCAGGGAAACCTAAAGAATGCAAAATTTTTCTAAAAGTTAGAGTATTTTATAAAGCTACAGTAGCAATGTCACTAATACTGTTTAACTGGTATTACTAGAACTCATAATTTCTACCCTGCTGTTTTTTGGCTGCTGAATACATGTGTATTTACACTCACGTATTTTTTGTTTAGAAGGTTTTAGTACCAGCGGCTTTTGGGTTCCCTTTTTCTATCTCTGTTTCTCTTTCTTTGTTGTTTTCCCTTCTGCTTGGATTGTTTCTTACCTCCTCCCTCCATTCCCCCCATCCTGCTTAATCCATCTGGAAAGATGAAGAGGCAGCTGCTATGGTAACTATGCATTTTGGTTAATGAATAGCAGACTAACAAGATACATAAAACATTTGCAAACTGTGCAGTTAGTTGCTGTCAAATCTATAGGGGTAAAATACTTTTTCTTCTCCCTACCTTCTAAAAAAACTTTAACTTTCCTGTCATGTTTTGTATTCTAATTTACCATTTCTAATACTGAAATGCTACCATGAACTATTCCTTTTTTTCTGCTTAGTCTGCACAATATTTCACCCTGTGGTGAATTTGTGAATTTATGGGAGATGAGTTGAGGTGCATAGAGGAAAAGAATTGATTAATTGGTTAAGAAGTAGAGGTCCTTTATATTCATAGGAGAGGAAGGACAAAAAAATTTTATTAAATATTTAATTTTTTGACCTATAATTTTTTTTCCTTGCTTTTTGGACACTAGTACTCCTTTTGAGTTTCTCTTTGGGGTTAGAACTAGTATCATAAAGGCCAACTGCAACTGGAATATTGTATTTAGCCAAGCCTTGAAAATTCCTGTAACCTGTGCCATCCTGTCTCATACTGTCCCATCTCATAGTTGTCCTCTCTCTGCAGTGCTCTATGCCCAGGTCTCTGTGGCTGGGCTGCTCCAGCCTGGCGGACAGCATGCCTTCGCTGCGATGCCTGTATAACCCAGGGACTGGCGCACTCACAGCTTTCCAGGTACTTTCTCTGTCTCTATGGTTATTTGTGGGCATTAGTGTTTGTGTCTGTTCATTAGTGCGTCTCTCCTTCTTTCCCATGCTTTACTTACCTTCACTTTTTCTCCTTCATATGATCGATATTTCACATCACTCAGTTCTCCTTCAGTTTTTAATGTAGATCCAGACCAATGTACCATTAAGACATTTTTATTATCATGATTGGTTTGCCAAAATCAACATAGCACAACTTGACTTGTTGGCTTTCTTCATATTTAGTAGAAGTATGATAGTGAATTTTAAAGTAATCTCAACGAATAGCATTCAATATGTCTTGTTTGCTCTGGACCTACATAAAACCAATTAATATACTCTTCAATTCATTACAGCCAGTTGCTCCTTGCACCTTATGTTTTTCTTATGGTTACTAAACATAAAAAGTGCTCAGTTCAGAGTGTCTCCTGGTTACTGTATTAATTCCTATATATTTATATGTGTATAATTTATATATATAAGAACTGTGTTTATTTATATCTTGATTAATAGGTCTAGTTTTAAGGTGAAAAGG
Source organism: Catagonus wagneri (assembly GCA_004024745.2). Lineage (NCBI taxonomy): Eukaryota > Metazoa > Chordata > Mammalia > Artiodactyla > Tayassuidae > Catagonus > Catagonus wagneri. Next base: position 28,026,077 of record PVHT021183705.1, on the reverse strand, counting down.
ACTTTATGACCTTTGAGTACAGCATTCAGCTTGAGACAGTCCAGCTGGTCTTGCATGGACCATCAGATTCTAATTCCCTTCAGCCTTTCTTGGAGGCCATTAGGACAGTTCCAGGATGTGAGAAAAAACTGTAGAGGAAGAGAGGATAACTTGTAGAGGGATATATAAAAAAAAGTGCTTAGTGCCCATTGTATATAGATTAAGGTATCATTTAAGGTGATTTCTTGACAGAAGTATTATTTATCCACCTGAGATATTTGGAATTTGTGTTTAGCATTTGATAGTACTATAAAACAAATCAGTTTCTTTAATTTGTTTTTAACTCAAAAATCTCTTTTCTATTAAGAATTTCAAAGACAAGTTGTAAGTATAACTAAGTCATAGGTAAAAGAGAACTTTAGTATTCCACATTCCTGAGCAGTGCTAACAGTTACTTGTTTTTAATGATACTAATTGAGAGATGATCCTGATATTTGTTTGCCCTTTGCAAAATATTACATTAAACTTCCTTGACTTGTCTAATGAGATACAATATAGTAAGGTGGGTAGGCTTTAAAATTAGTTAATTCACTGGTGGTATGTATCTTGAACAAATTCTTTCACTCTAAATTCATTTGTAAACGGAGAGTATAGTAAGGACATGCAGTAAAATAGTTGTTTTTATCATCCTTATGTTCATCATCACTATTGTTATCGTTAGAGAATATTGATATCCTGAGTGTCAATTTATTTCAAATATCTTGTTTTTTTTTAATATGTGTACACTCTATGTCATATTGATAAAGTTTTGGCTCTCAAGGAACTCAAAGTCTAGCCTGTTGGATTTCTTTTTACACCTTTTTGAGGTTGGAATAAATTTTGCCGGACTGCAGAGTCTGAGAGAACAGTTCCTTTAAGACTGCCCTCGGAGTTCCTCTCGTGGCTCAGTGGTTAAAGAATCTGACCAGGAACCATGAGGTTGCGGGTTCGATCCCTGGCCTTGCTCAGTGGGTTAAGGATCCAGCATTGCTGTGAGCTGTGGTGTAGGTTCCAGATGCGGCTCAGATCCCACGTTGCTGTGGCTGTGGCGTTGGCCGGCAGCTACAGCTCCTGTTAGACCCCCTAGCCTGGGAACCTCTATATGCCGCGGGTATGGCCCTAGGTAAGGCAAAAAAAAAAAAGACTGCCCTCATTTCAAATGCCAATTGTAAGGAGACCCCACCACTACCCTCAGGTTTGATAATTCATTAGAAAGGATTCACAGAATTCACTGAATACTATTATATTTATGTTTTATAACAGGAAGAAGATACAGGTTAATATTAGCCAAAAGAAGAGACATACAGGACAGAATCTAGGGGGAACCAAATGTAGAAATTCTCTGTCCATAGAATCATGGATGGCGTTACTACTTCCTGGCCACTGAATGTGACAATATGCACAGAATATTGCCATCTAGGGAAATAACTGAAGGCTTTCATGTCCAGGTTTTTATTGGGGCTCAATTACAAACTGCCCATATGGATGACTTTTAGTCTCCAGCCCCTCCTGTAAGTTACACTATTGTTTTAGTCTCCATTTCTTCTCAGGATTGAAACTGATAAAGTGTGGTTCAAAGCCTTCATTGTGAATCACATTTGTTCAGTGGCGAAAGGTCCAGGCAAACGAAGTTCTGTTAGTTATGACGTTCCAGGCACCTAGATATACTATCTCCTAGTAGCCAAGGACAAAAGCTAGACCTCTTTTTAGGTAGGGTTAATTCTTCTGTACACAGAGGTCATGGACTCTTTTGAGAATCTGATGAGAACTATTGATCTTAGAAAAATGCACATGACATGTTTGCAAAGTTTATGATTTTATATACGTGATTGTTTTATTTATATTCTCTTGTGAAATGAGTGAGAGCGAGAGAGAGAGCTATTGAATTATGTAATCCAGGAGTTCCTTTCATGGCTCAGTGGTTAATGAACCCAACTAGGATCTGTGAGGATATGGGTTTGATCCCTGGCCTTGCTTAGTGGGTTAAGGATCTGGCGTTGCCGTGAACTGTGGTGTAGGTCACAGATGCTGCTTGGATCCCACGTTGTTGTGGCTGTGGTGTAGGCTGGCAGTTGCAGCTCCAATTCGACCCCTAGCCTGGGAACTTCCATATGCCTCAGGTGTGGCCCTAAAAAGACCAAAAAAAAAAAAAAAGATAGAAAGAAAAAGAAAAGACACTGTTTAGAAAATGAACAAATAAGGCACAGATTGGAAAAAAAAATTTGTAAAATACCTATCTGATAAAAGGCTTGTATTCAGAACTCTTACAAAACAATAATAAAATAAACTACCTAATAAAAATGGGCAATTAATGGGCAAAATTTTTGAATAGATATATTACCAAAAAAGATATACAGACAGCAAATAAGTATATGAAAAGCTGTTTAGCATATTTAGACCATCAGGGAAATGCAAATTAAAACCACAAGCAGATACTACATTGTCACCCACATATTTCTTGACAACCTGGAATGTGGGGATGGAATTCAGTAAGTAGATCCTAGAAGGTACTATATCCTAGTGTAATATGAGAATTGTAATCTCTTACACTTATCTATAGACTTCCATAATACCCTGTAGAGTGCTCTTTCGTAGTTGGGGGCTCAATAAATGCTGATGATCTGAACTATATTAAATAAGTTGCAAAGATAATCATATGCAGTTTAAAGTTGTACAAGTCGGAGGTCCTGTTGTGGTGCAATGGGTTAAGAATCTGACTGCAGTGGCTTGGACCACTGTGGAGGTGAGTGGATTAAAGGATCTGGCATTTCCACAGCTGTGGTGTATGTAGGTTGCCTCTGCAGCTTGAATTCAGTCTCTGGCCAGGGAACTTCCACATGCTGCAGGTGTAGCCATAAAAAAAAGAAAAAAAGTGCAAGTTAAAATCATCTCCCTTGGACAATAAGATGCCAAGAACAACTCAAAATTTATTTTGCCCTAAGACAATGGTGAATCTAAGGTCCGTAGGAAAGAATTGTGAACAAAATCCCCACCACTGTCAGGGCTTTCTCTCTATTTAGTTTTAGTAAAAAAAAAAAAAAAAATCAATCTATTTTTTGTTCCCCCACACCTGCTGCACGTGGAAGCTCCCTGGCCAGGGATTGAACCCACACCTCAGTTATGACCTGTACCACAGCTGTGGCAACACCGATGCTTAACCAGCTGTGCCACACAGGAACTTCCATCAAATATCTATTTTTAAAAAATATTGAGCCCCTTATACTTTTATTAGAGTATATTTGGAGAAAGATTGACTTAGGAGATTTTGCTAGAAAATTGAGAATATATTGGGTGTGTGGCACAGATTGGAAAAAAAGTGAAATTCAGGAGTGAAATTGTGTGACAGAGGCAGAAAAGACATGCTTTAAAAATATGTTAGAAAAGAAGCCCTGAGGCCAGTATATTGCGTAGTGTTTAAGAGCCCTTATCCAACCCAAGTTCTTATACCTAACGCACAGTAAGGTCAAACGAACTGAACCATCTTGAGTTTGGAGAAGAAAAGGTTTATTACAAGGGCCAAGCAAGGAGAATGGACAACTCTTGCTCAAAATTTGAGGGTGTGAGAGGCTTGGGTGTGACCTTACTCTGACTGGTTAGTAGTGCGATAACAGGGTAGTAGTCCAGGAATCTCAATCATCAGCCTAATGGTTCCAACCAGTCTGGTGTCCACAAGCTTGTGCTCAGCTTGAAGTTACCATCTCTCCATCGGGTGGGGGTGTCAGTTCCTGTAGAAGAGTTTTTTTTGTGTGTGGCTGTACCTGTGGCATATGGAAGTTGTTGGGCCAGAGAGTGAACCTGTGCCACAGCAGTGACCCAAGCCACTGCACTGACAACACCTGATCCTTAACCTGTGGGTCGTAGTCTGTGACCTACACCACAACTCATGGCAACGCTAGATCCTTAACCCTCCATCGAGGCCAGGGATTCAGCCCGCATCCTCATGGATCCATGTTTGGGCTCATTAACCCCTGAGCCAGGACGGGAACTCCTGCCCTATTGTTTCTTGACTGCTTTTCCTTTGTTTCTGTATTCCCTCACTTCCTTATTTAGTAACTGAATCTGTACTTTGAAACTCAGGGAAAGTCTAGGAGGCTGAAGCCCTTTTTCCTGAAAACAGGAAACGGGCATGGAAAAACTTTTGTACCCTGGAGGGCCCGGTAGTATCCTGGTCTATTTCACCCAGGTGCCAGACTGCCTGAACCTGGCTCTGAATGACCTTGGGCAAGTTCTTAACTTCTCTATACCTGAGTTTCCTTATCAGTAAAAGGGGGATAATAATAGTATCTATCTTGTAGGGGCATTTTTAGGATGCAATGAGTTGACTTCTGTCAGGTCCTTAGAACAGTGTCTGGCAGATTAATGAGTTATGTATTATCAAAAAAAAATGCACAGAAGACTAGGTTTGAAGGCTTTCAGGAAAGCAAGTACTATTTCACCTTGGTACACTATTTAATAAAATCTCATTTTTTTTCACACCTTACGGACAATTTTGTATCATAGTAAAGCCTACTCTCGGTTCAGATATTGATGAGAAAATTTTGTTTTCCCCAACATTGCTATGAGTGTTTATCTTTCTTTTCTTTTCTTCAGAGAGATTAAGTTCTATGTAGCAAAAATGGAAGAAATGGGCTTATTTGCTGGTTTTATTCTATTAATCCAGCGGTTAATACTGAACAATTCTGTGTCAGGTTCTTTGTGCACAGGTGATCAATATTGCTGATTTGTTAATTGGCAGATATAGACTTGAGTCCAGTTCTTTCCTGTTTCTGTTCATTTCTTTCCTATAATTCCACTAAAATTATAGCAGTCTTGGTATATTTGCATCCTTCTGGCTTGGGTTTTACTTTATTTGCTTATTTAAATTTTTGTTTTTATAAAAGTTACATATAGTAAAACACACATATGTTGTATACCCTTCTACTCTTCTGCTTTGTCACCAGATTAGTTTTTCCTGTACTTGAACCTCATATAAATGCAGTTATTACTATACATTCTTTTGTGTCTGTTTTCTCTTGATCAGCATGTTTTTGAGATTTATCTTTATGTTATGTTTTTATGTTTATCAGTAAGTTGCTAAATAGATTCCATTGTATTAATATACCACAGTTTGTTTTTCCATTTTTCTGGATAGGCATTTGGATTGTTCCCATTTTTGTCTACTATGAATAAAGCTATAGTATACAGTTTGTACATGTCTTTATGGACATGTGTTTTTATTTCTCTTGGGTTAATATCTAAGTGGAATTGCTGGATCATGGAGTAAGTGTATTCTTTTTTCATACTTTTTCAGCAGCAACCTTTTTTTTTCTTTTTATACGGCCACACCTGTGGCATATGGAAATTCCAGGCTAGGGGTCAAATCGGAAGCTGTGGCTGCCGGCCTACACCACAGTCACAGCTGTGCCATGATGGGAACTCCTGGGATGGTTTGATTATTGACATGCTAAACCACGCATTTTAAACCACTGGCAGAGAAGATGCTGAAAATATTGTTTAGATAGATAGATTCTTCGAAGACATTTAGTTTGAACATATTTTCATTTTCATCATTCCACTGGTTTGTCCTAGAAAGTATGTGGATGATTAAAAGGATTTCTATTAATTAACTTGGGTGTACTTTGTGGAATCATTTGTTTATTCTCAACAAATGATCTTATAATCTATACTGTTAGATGAGAATGTGCAATAGAAAGTGCTTAAAAATAGCTGAATAATTCAGATCCTTTATTTTCTTTAGACATTAAAGGAGAGAAATTCTAATAATAAGAATATAGGTAGGAATTCCTGTTGTGGCTCAGCAGGTTAAGAACCTGACTGTTGCTGTTTGATCCCTGGCCTCACTCAGCGGGTAAAGGATCTGGTGTTGCTGTGAGCTGTGGTGCAGGTCACAGACATGGCTTGTGTCCTGTGTTGCTGTGGCTGTAGCATAGGCCAGCAGCTGTAACTCTGATTCGACCCCTAGCCTGGGAACTTCTGTATGCTGAGGGTGCAGCCCTTAAAAAAAAGAAAAAAAAGAATAAAGGTAAAAAAAAAAAATGGAATGTAGGTAGATTTACTTGACCTTGAAATATTTTAGGTGTCAAGTATATATAGGAATCTGAAGGGATTTTTGAGCTTAATGAACTCTATAATATTTTAATGTTAGATAGGGTCCTTGCCAAAGATTGAAATTGTTAGGGGGTTGACTTTTAGGAGAGGTAATGTATTTTATTGTTTAAGAATACTTAGAAGTCTGCCAAATCTTACCATCTACTAAGTAAAATATTAACATGGAACAATACTAGGAAAATTAAGCTTTATTCCAAATATATGTATGTATGCATGTATGGAAGACTTCATTTTACATTTGAGGTTTTAGAGAAATGTGGATTATCACAGTGAATGTAAATTAACACTCAAAGTTATTACAAAACAGTACCATGAAAATTACCCATAACAAAAATGTTTATCAACTCCTAGCTGATGACCCCCCACCACACTGTGTATGAGTCATCTCAGTATAGCACAATTTCTGTTTAGTAAAAATTCAGTTCTTTTTTTTGGATTTGTTAGCATTTGATTAGTTTATCCTAGCTACACCTCTTACGCTAGGGGTTTCATATAGTGACAAGTCAAATATGCTTTTGTTTGTTTATAACACATTTTCCTTTGTTTATAAAAGTAATTTATTGTTTATAGTGGATTATGTAAATTGGTAAATATATAAGCAAGAAAGTTTCCCTCATAATCCTACTTTAAGATAATCATCAATCAACATGTTGGTTTCTCTCAGTCTGAAATGACTTATCCGTTCATGTATACACGTACACACACAGGCATGCTCAAATATAATTTTGTTTTATTATTCCTAATTTATTATAAATTTTTAAAGTATAAAAATAAAATTAATAATTGTAGAAAATACAGAGAAGTAGAATAAAGAAAGGAAATACTGTATTCTCTACTTGTCCAAATTCTACATTTGTCAGCTGGTTCCAGTGATTTTGGTCACTCTTTATCCCATGGCCAGTCGCTCACACGTTTGAAAGCAGAACAAAGTTTAAACTTAGGTTGCTATTCATGTAATTGAGTGGCTTCCCACCACTTTCCTCTCGTGTAATTCTTAGCCATTTCAAATTCACTGTTCTCCAAAGGTGCTGTGTTCTCCCATGAATCTGTCTTGGCATATTCTGTTTTCCCCACCTGAAGAATTCTACTGAAAATACTTATCATCCCCTACCCGCAGCTTCCCATTTTATTTACCTGGCTTATTCCTAAACTCCATGATTCAGCTCAAGTTGTTTCACCTCTAGGATAAAAGCCCTCACTGATCTTTTTACTCTCTCCCTTAACCTAGTCAGAACATCAGTGCCCAGGGTAATGCAGTAGATACCTCTGTCATAAGCAGTGATATGTTATTATAGTTGTCCCCTCACTAGACTGTGAGTTCCTTGAGAGTAGGACTATATTTTGTTAATTTGTAGAATACTAGGTAATTTGAAGAAAACAAGTATAGGGTGGGAGGAAAGCACTGAATTGCTGGTGGTACCTGCACATACATAAACATAAGAGTTCTGTATTCAGAAAGAGGTCATGATAATTAATCATTCTAAAGACTATACATTTACATGGAAAAAAGGGAAACATGCTGAGTCTGATTTATGGGCAGTCCTCAAATGTTATACATTTGGCTTGCATACAGCTCACACTATGATGATCCCTTCTGATTGGATTTTGTATGCTGAATTTGGACTCGTTGATGAACAAATGTACATTTCAAGCTATTAAATAGTGGCACTGCCAACCAGATAACAGTTCAGTTTCAATGATGCCAACGTCTTTATCTTCACAGCAGTGTGTGTTTGTATAATTATTTGACTATTTTATTGCATTTTCCCCTTATTCTATAAAAGATTAGACACTGGGAAGATTAAAATGATGATAGGGATAAACAACAGTCCACAGAAAGAATGGAAATCATTAGGCACACTAAAAGTGACCCTTTAGCCTTGATTAGAAACAAAATTAAAGTATATGTGCAAAATGTTGGAAATGTATTACTGAAGATCATTTCTTTTTCTTTCTTTCATTTTTTTTTTTTTTTTTTCTCTCTTTTGGCTGCCCCGCAACATATGGAGTTCCCAGGCCAGGGATCAGACCGAGCCACAGTTTCAGCCTATGCCACACCTGCAGCAGCACTGGATCCTTTAACCTACTGTGCTGGGCCAGAGATCGAACCTGCATCGTGGTGCTGCAGAGATGCTGCTGATCCTGTTGTGCCACAGCAGGAACTCCTGAAGATCATTTCTTAAAGAGAAAGTTCTCCATTATGGCTCAGCTATAATGAACCTAATATCAGTGAGGACTGGGTTTCGATCCCTGGCCTCGCTCAGTGATTTAAGGATCTGGCATTGCCGGAAGCTGTGGTATAGGTTACAGATGTGGCTCAGATCCCACGTTGCTGTGGCTGTGTTGTAGGCCTGCAGCTATGGCTCTGATTTGACCCCTAGCCTGGGAACTCCATATGCTGTGGGTGCGGCCCTAAAAAGACAAAAAAAAACCAAAACTGTAATTGTGGATTTTAAAACATTTTAGCTAACACTGAGATTTACTGTTCAGCTTCTATCCTTTCTACTTTTATATATATTTATTTCAGATTTTGTAATAATAGATTCCTCCATTGCTGAGTATTTCGACATGTCAGTAATGCAGGTGTGTTTATTTACAGGCTAATGTCCAGCATTATCCAATGTTTAGATTAAACCAGATCATATTATTATGAGATGATCAAGTTTCCTTAAACTCTTTTTTTGGGTTATTTTTCTTGATCTGAAAAATTAAACTTTTCACTCCACAAGGAGGGCTTATTGCCCTTATGTTGAATAATGTTTGATTTTACTCAATTGCCCTAACTTCAACTCGACCCCTAAAGGCAGAAGGAGAGTACAGGTGCCCCAGGGGGCCTGGAGTTGCCCCAGTATAGATGCACAGACCAAGAATTCAATGGCTTAACAGGTTAAGGATATGGCATTGTCACTGCTGTGGCTTCGATTCCTGGCCAAAGAACTGAGAACTTCTGCATGCCTCGGGCAAGGCCTCCCCAACCCCCCACCCCCACCAAAAAAAAAAAAAAGGGAATTCCCTCTGTGGCTCAGCCGAAACTAACCCAACTAGAATCCATGCTTACCATCCCTGGTACAACACAGAGTTAAGGGTCTGGCGTTGCCATGAGCTGTGGTATAGGTCACAGACGTGGCCTGGATCCTGCGTTGCTGTGGCTGTAGTATAGACTAGCAGCTGCAGCTCCAATTAGACCCCTAGCCTGGGGACTTCCATATGCTGCACCTGTGGCTCTTAAAAAAAAAAAAAAGGCCACAGAGAAAAATGGAATTGAAAACTTTAAGGGTGATAGGAGCTTCTGTGGATGTGCTGTTCCTACCAGAGAAATTCTTCCTGTGGGCAGTTAAGACTCACCTGTATCCCCTGAAGGGGTACATATTACTTTCTTTATATTCCAAGATTAACCTTCTTGTTATTGCTGTCTTTGTGTTGAGTAGAGGCCAGAGTACCGCAGGAGTTCTTTATGTGCTATTCAAGAATCATTGTTTGTTGTTTTGTGACTGCTGCAGCCATTTGTACCTTCTTTCACTATTGTTCTGTTTTATGTGGTAGTGTTTTATTGTCTTGCTGTCCTTCCTTGTGTTAGTTTCTCTGCTTGGTATTTTATGTGGACTGTCAAGATGTGGAATCTTGGTAGATAGCAGCATTGAGGAAACTCTTTTCTTTGTCATTTTTCATGAAGAGAGAAACCCAGATTATTTATGACGGCCTCTCGTGGGGGAAAAAAAAAGACCAATCTCTTGGACTGTTTAACTGCTTAAGCCTCTAAGAGTTATAATGCTTTACTCTTGGGGGGTGATACTTGAGAGTTTTGTTTTTCCCAAGAGTGGTGAGCTTTTCTATATTCTGTGGCCCAGTCCTCTGGAAACCAAACCTATATTTTGTTTTTTTGTTTTTGCCTTTTTGTCATTTTATGGCCGCACCCGCGGCATGTGGAGGTTTCCAGGCTAGGGGTCTAATCGGAGCTGTGGCCACTGGCCTGCGCCGCAGCCACAGCAACGCAGGATCCGAGTCGCATCTGCAACCTACACCACAGCTCACGGCAACGCCGGATCGTTAACCCACTGAGCAAGGGCAGGGATCGAACCCGCAACCTCATGGTTCCTAGTCGGATTCGTTAACCACTGCGCCACGACGGGAACTCCAAAACCTATATTTTGAAATTGTTATTTGGGCCTAGGATGTAGTACATTCTCATGAAATGGGATTTTGCAGTGTACTTTCTCCTGCTGTGTTATCTGTCATCTGCCTTTACAAGTTCTCACGTGTGCCATTCAAATTCTTGAGACCTTTTGTTGCAAACTAGTATCTGTGGCCTGGTATGAATTAAGTTGGAATTCTGTACCTGGTAAAATTGACATTAATAGAAGAGTAAATTCATTTTTATATATGGTCCTTTAGCAAAAGGTTCAAGTCTTGACGTGATCTAATTTTGTTTTTCTTGGTTAGAGATCATAAACAGAAGGGAAAGAATAGAGGGATAAGCACTCGTTTTATGTTTCTATGTTTCACAAACATATATATTGCAGTGTTTGAAACTAGTTTATACAGAGCTTTTGTATATAAACATGAGAAGTTTTATATTTGATAGAAAACACGATTAGTTTTACTAATCGTTGCTATTGTTCATTCTAGTTTTTATCCTTTGTATGGGCTGTGTTTTTGGGAGCGCCTGTTTCTTTACTGGTAATAGAACATAAGGGAAATTTCCAGTATAATATTAGTATATTTCCCCTAGATTTTTATTTTATTTTTTTAATTTATTTTATTTATTTTTTTTGCCTTTTGTCATTTTATGGCCGCGGGTTTATGGCCGCACCCACGGCATGTGGAGGTTCCCAGGCTAGGGGTCTAATCGGAGCTGTGGCCACCGGCCTTCGCCGCAGCCACAGCAACGCAGGATCCGAGCCGCGTCTGCAACCTACACCACAGCTCACGGCAACGCCGGATCGTTAACCCATTGAGCAAGGGCAGGGATCGAACCCGCAACCTCATGGTTCCTAGTCGGATTCGTTAACCACTGCGCCACGACGGGAACTCCCCTCCCCTAGATTTTTAAATTGTCAGGTCATTAATTTCTTTTAAGCATTTCAGTTGCAGCACAGTGTGGTCCTTTGGGGGGAATTGGTAAAATGAGGATAAAATGGGTACAGGATTCCAACAGCTTGAAAATAACATGGTATTTGACCAGTCTCTTGTATTCCCTATTCTGGTTCTATTCCAGTAGTCTTGGAAATGTGCCTGTGGACTATTTACAGTTAGATTATAAAACTGAATCATGATTTTGGTGACTAGAAGCCAGAGCATGTGGTTCCAGCACCCCAGCTGGCAGTAAGCTCTCCCTAGGTTTATGAATGTAGTTAGATGGCCCCCAACTGTTTACAAGACAGCAGAGGTGAGATCTTTGATTGACAAGTCAGAAATGCATTAGATCATTCTCTCTGCCAGTCTCTGGTTCATGCTGTTAAAAATGTCAGCCTCCAAGTTTGAATGGCAGCCTGAGGGCCTTAGAAGCTTTTTGTTTTCTGAGATGGAAACACAAATTGGATGTGTGCCTGAGCGTTTCATCCTGGGCTGTAATTTCATCTTTTAGCTAAGAACCACAAGGTACACGAGCAAAGCACCCTGTAAACAATAATACTGTAGAAAAAAAATAAACAAGGTCGTGTTTCTGGTACGTTGATCCGATGGTGTCCTGACCTCTATCACGTTGAACATCTCCACTCTGATTGCTGTTCCCTTTGGCATTACAATGAGAGAAAGAGAGACTGACATAGGAGGAAAAGATTTAAAGTTGCAGTGTCGTTGCACATTCCTTGTATTGGCTATGAAATATTGAACTGTCAGAATGTGACACTTGGTTTTTTAAGCAACCTTTCTTGTTGGAGGTGTTTGCAGTTCATTCCTTTATCCCCCATTTGTCTGCTTTCATTGATAGGGTGGGAAATAGTTGCCTTAAATGCATGAAAAGGGACATTGTTAAAGAGAGGTGGTGCCGATGGAGCCAAATAAACTTAACACTGGAACATAAATGCAGGCGGTGAGGGATAAGCAAAGGGAAACTAAAGTTGGGTTAGTAAACTAATATTGGGGTTTATGGAACATATCCTATTCTAAGGAAGAATCAGCTTATGTCCAAGTTCTGCGTTTGTGGAGGCAGGAAGTTGGGAAGGCTGTAGTGGGTAAAGATAAGAAATGGAGTGACGTAATATGTGTTTTAAACTGATAGCCTACTATATGGCAGTATTGCCAATCAAGTAAAAATTAACCCACCTATGTTATTTATTGCTCTCATCATCCAGAGTTTTGGCAAATGGTTCATTATTGAAAGCCTTAAACTTTTGGCAAGAAAAATACCTTTTAAAAATGTGCAAAGTTCAGCACTATATTTAAACCTGGATGGAAATTTTCCCTATCCTAGGTTATGCTGTAGTGCAAAAGAATTCCTGGCTTCTTTCTGTTGCACAGCTGACTTTGTGCCATTCTGCTGTTGCTGTATGGAGTTAAGGAACATAGCTATATTCAGCCATTGTTATTTGATACCATAAATTAAGAGGCACCATGTAATAAATGGATATATGTGTGTACCCCCCCAAAAAATGTGCAAAGTTCATTTATTTGGTAGGAAATTTGGATAATATGGTAAAACCATTATGTTTGTATTTGTACAGCTTAATGGCACTTGAATAGAAAATCTTTGAAAGTCAAACCATAGATTTCTTGGGATATATTTTCTAGTAATAGAATGAAATTTTTTTTTGTTTATTGTGTAATATTTTTTAATTACTTAATGAATTTTATTACACTTATAGATGTACAAAAATCATCACAACCAAATTTTATAGCATTTCCATCCCGAACCCTCAGTGCATCCCCCACCCCCCAACTTGTCTCATTTGGAAGCCATAAGTTTTCCAAAGTCTGTGAGTCATTATCTGTTCTGCAAAGAAGTTCATTGTGTCCTTTTTTTAGGTTCCACATGTAAGTGGTAGCATTTGATGTTGGTGTCTCATTGTTTGACTGCTTCACATTGTATGATAATTTCTAGGTCCATCCATGTTGCTATTAAATGTATGAATTTTTCTATTGCTATTTAAGTTATAAAAATCTTAAAATAACATGGTTTATATAAAAATGTTTTCTAGTCTAAAAAATCAGCTCTATTGATATACGTGCTTTTATCTTAATTCATTTTGGGGGTGCAGACCTAACAAGTAAAGTTTTAAGTGAAAATGACCTTTTGGAAGTATGAAAAAGTAGGAGTTTGTGATGCAAGTACTTAAATTAACTCTTATCGACACTTTTATTTTATTTTAATTTTAGGGTTGCACCTGCAGCATATGGAAGTCTCCAGGCTAGAGGTCCAATCAGGGCTGCAGCTGCTGGCCTATGTCACAGCCACAGCAACGCCAGATCTAAGCCTTGTCTGCCACCTATACCACAGCTCACGGCGTCGGATTCTTAACCCACTGAGCAAGGACAGGGATCGAACTCGAGTCCTCATAGATACTAGTCAGGTTTGTTACTGCTGAGCCATGGCGGGAACTCCCAGATACTTTTAAAGGATAGCTATTTAGCTAGCCCTCTCTCTCTGCAGATGTGAAAGGCAGGATCAGTTCTCTGTCATGAACACATACATATTGAAATGCACTGAAAAAATGGTGGTAGTCATTCCTGACATTTCTAAATTCCCTGCTTTGAGGTCATGCTAGAAAGAGAGGAGATAGTATTTGTAAAATAATGTCCTGCTCCCTTGTACCCAGAATTATGTCCTCACAAAATACAATGCAGAAATAGCAAGACAAAAGAAAGGGATATTGAGAATTAGCGTTGTTTTGAATATTACTCTGTATTTTTAAAGCATAAATATTGATACAGATTGGGATTTCAGCTATGAGAACTCACTGTCTTGGCTCAATGGGGGAGTTTTCAAAAATCATTCTTCTAGAAATTGATTTCTCATTGGATTTCCTTATAAGTGAAAACAAACCATTCTTCTCAGTCTTGGAAGGACAAGAGGAATGCAAGTGCTTATCTAAAAAATAAGACTAGAAATATGTATACTTTTGGGACCTCCTAAATCTTAACACAGAGAAACTGTATACATTTTCTTCTTCCCTCGGTATATTTTTATGCTGCAATTACTATGAAAATGCCTCACACCCCATGGGCTTTTATATAGCCACACCTCCATAATAATGATTAGCTTTATTACTTAAAGTCTAGGTTTGCTTCATAAGCAAAAATCAGTATTTTCATAGAACCATAGAATTTCAGTGTTGGAAGTGACATCAGAAGGCCATTCTGCCATATACAGGAAGAATCCTTTATGAAGTGTTTTTGGCAAGGGGTTGTTTAATATCTCTGCTTGATCACTGCCATTATTGGCAAGCTGAACTTCCTGGGGTATCTTGCTTTCTTCTTTACTGCTTGTTCTGTTTGAAAATTTTCTTTCAAGAAGGAGTCAGACTTATTGTTTGTCTACTGCTAATTCTGTCTTTTTTTTTTCTGTCTTTTTGCCTTTTTTTTATGTAGAGCCGCACCCGCGGCATACGGAGGTTCCCAGGCTAGGGGTCTAACAGGAGCCGTAGCCGCCGGCCTTCGCCACAGCCACAGCAACGCGGGATCCGAGCCGCGTCTGCGACCTACACCACAGCTCACGGCAACGCCGGATCCTTAACCCACTGAGCAAGGCCAGGGATCGAACCCGCAACCTCATGGCTCCTAGTCGGATTCATTAACCACTGAGCCACGAAGGGAACTCCTAATTCTGCCTTTTGTGATAATACAAATAGTTTTCTTTTTCATGTATTTATATGTTTGAGTATCATATTGCTTGTATTTGCTATTCCTAGAGTGAATATTCCTGGTTCTGTTAGTATTTCTTTGGAAAAATACTAATAATCATTTCTGCTATTTTCATAACCCCGTAGAGTTTTTGTTTTGTTTTGTTTTGTTGCTTTTTAAAGCTGCTCCTGTGGCATATGGAAGTTCCCAGACTAGGGGCCAAATCTGAACTACAACTGCCGGCCTACGCCACAGAGCCACAGCAATGCCAAATCCAAGCTGCATATGTGACCTACACCACAGCTCATGGCAATGCGGGATCCCCAATCCATCGAGCAAAGTCAGGGATCTAAGATACACATCCTCATGGATACTGGTCAGATTTGTTTCTGATTTGCCACAGTGTGAACTCTATAACCCCTTGGGGGGTATTATCATTATATTTGTCCTTCCTCATTTGTTTGTTTGTTTGTTTGGGGCAGCACCCGGGGCATATGGAAGTTCCCAGGCTAAAGGGTCGAATTGTAGATACAGCTGCTGTTCTACACTGTAGCCACAGCAATGTGGGATCCAAGCTGAGTCTGTAACCTGTACCGCAGCACACGGCAACGCCGGATCCATAACCCACTCCCCCATTGAGCCAAGACAGTGAGTTCTCATAGCTGAAATCCCAATCTACATCAATATTTATGCTTTAAAAATACAGAATGGATACTAGTCGGGTTCATTACCACTGAATCACAACTGGAATTCCTGTCCTTCCTTGTGAATACATTCCATCTTGACAGTGTCCTCGTTACAATGTGGCATGCATGGCTAGAGGCAGTGCTGCAAAAGTGTGTAACAGTGTAGAATACAGTGAGTGATAATCTTGTTTTGAACATAATTTGGATTATGTAATTACTGCAGACTAAAATAGAATACAGTTCTTTGGTGTAGATGATGGAAACATCTTTAGGAACTTAGCTTGAAGTGTGTTTCCTCACCTTTTCTTTGAAGTCAGAGAAGCATATGTAAGCACTTTGACAAGTGACATAATGTAGTGGCATATCTGAGTGGTACAGGTATTTTAAACCTAGCTCCAGTTCCTGAAGCTGGTGAACATCTGCTTAGAGGTATTGTAGAGCTCCACAATGCACTAATTGAATTACTCTTTTCTGGAGTTGCCGACTGCACTAATTGAATTAGAATCAGCATGCGCGCACACTTTGTGTGTATGTGTGTGTGTGTGTGTGTGTGTGTGTGTGTAACTGAGATAATTCCAGCCTTAATCAGAGAGACTGGGAGACATGACTGATGGTGTGTACTGTGCTGCTATCTAATGGCAGTGCATGGAACTACTATAGGGTCTCCAGGGAAGACAGAATGCAGTCATCTGATCTAGCGTGACCTCGGTCTAACCCCATCCAGTTTAGTTCGGAAGGTCCCACGATGTATTTTTGTAATTCTAAATCTAAGGAAAAACAATATGATTAAGTTATCCATTAAAAATTGAGATATCGTTTTATTATGCATAAAGTTTTTTTATGAAGTATTAAGTCTCAAATATTCAACTGAATTAAAAACTTCTAATGTAATTGGTGAAAACAAATCCAAATGTACTGAATCAGTGGGTCATGTTCTTTCTCGTTTTGCCTTTCATATGACATAATGTGGAAAAAAAATTACCTTTTTGAATTGTCTTAGCATCACAGATAGTAATGATATTGGGCTGTGTGCTTAAATAAAATTTCTTGCTGGTTGTCAAAATACTTAGGGCAGCGAAAATAAGTGTGTTATCAGATTTTGCTGTATATACCAAGCTTATGTAAAATTTAAAAATTATTATAGAGAAATATTTTAATTATAGCAATCGCAGAGCAAGCTCTACAGATCTCTGCTGCTCTAGTTAATCGTTTAAAATTGAACTTAATTACAAGTTTGGGGGAGTTCCCATCATGGAGGAGCAGAAATGAATTCAACTAGGAACCATGAGGTTGCGGATTCAATCCCTGTCCTTACTCAGCAAGTTAAAGATCCAGCGTTGCTGTGAGCTGTGGTAGAAGTCACAGACACAGCTCGGATCTGGCATTGCGGTGGCTGTGGCGTAGGCCGGCAGCTGTAGCTCTGACTGGACTCCTAGCCTAGGTACCTCCATATGCCGTGGGTACGGCCCTAAAAAAAAAGCAAAAAAAAAAAAAAACAAAATTAAACAACAACAACAAAAAAAACAAATTTGGGCAAGTTTGAATTCTCTGAAGTAATTTTCTTCCTTTTCTAAAATAAGAACCCATTAGTCAGAATTTAATGATTTTTGTAAAACATCATGAAAATATAATTCTGTACAACTGTAAAAGCAAATAAGCCAAGGAGAACTTAGCATAAACTATTTTTTGATTCAATATAACTCTGGACGTTCTAACTTATAAAATAGCCCTTAACAGAAAAATGCAGATGTATAGTCACTTGATCCATAGAATGTGTATATGTGCCTGTAATACCACTTCAGTAATAGAAAAGTGCTATTGAATACCTTTCTGATATAAAAGTTTTGGTCTCTTCTATATGGTCTTCATTATTAAAAATAAAATGAAGTAAGTTTGAATGTTCCAATATTTTGTTTGCTAGTTTGCTTTTTAATTTAAGGTTGAGCTACTTAGGTTTCTGAGCTATACATAGAGCTTTAAATAAAATGACTAAAATATATGATATGCACTCTTTATATCTACTTTTAAGGGCATTATACTGTTTTAGAAAATGCATTTTTACACCGTGTAGATGTAGTTGCCATTCACAACTTAATTCACATATAGAGAGAGTACCTCTGTGTGCCAGATCCTACACAAAGTACTGGGCATATATTAAGATTTAGACCCTGTCCTCAGGGAGCTTATAGCTATTTATTAGACATTTATTGAGAACTTAGTACCAGGCACTATGCATATAATTTGGGGGACTACTGCTGTGAATAACTGTGAACTTGGCTTATTTTTCCCATTCATTGAGCTATAGGTCTGGCTTAAGTGCAGCCCTAAGGAAGCAGTATGCCTGTGTTCATATCAGATACAGGTCATCTCACAGCACAAAGAGTGACCTTAAAATGGTTTTCTTGTCTACCTTTACATACCTTCTAAGGGAATGGTGATGTTTTTGGTAGCTTTGCATGTGGCTTTAAGAGATGGGTAACATTTATTACAGTGCCTCCTGCTGGCAGATCATAGATTTTCAATCCTGTTGTCTCCAGAATTTGTAGTGCCCACTTGTGGTTTAGTAGTTACTTCAGGGCAGCTTCTAAGGCTGTAAGTGGGAACGAGTCTGTTGCATACAGGGTATAAACTGCTTCTTTAAATAGTATATTTCTAGAACCTAAATTGTCCTGGAACCAGCTCTTGATATAAAAATTCATAGAAACCTGTTTTTCACAGAGTGTGGTAACTCTTTGCCGTAGTGCTGTAGTGTTAAAATTCACATTGGCCAGGTTGTTCTGTAAATTAAACACTGACAGCTACCCTCAGGGGAACAGCCAATGTATTTATGATGATGTGCTGATTACACAAAATACACTGCAAGCAGAAAACAGCTGCGGAGAACAAACCTCTTAAAAAGAATACAATTACAAATAGCACCCTCAGTATTTCCAGTGGTGAGTGTAGAATATAGCATGCTAATGCAGGTTTCTTACTTAGTCTGCGTGAAAACAAAAAAATCTGAAGAAGATAAGTTAAATTATGGTTGGTTGCACATGTAGTGCCAACATAGCAGTGAACAAGTTTTGTTTCTGAAGAGCTTAGCTAAGAGTGCACAAATAAAAGGTATATGGCAGTTTTAACCATCCCTACCCCCCTTTTTTGTTGTTACTAGGTTTTTATTAGTGCTTTTCTTATGTATAGTAGTGCTTGGCCTTGATGTGATAAGGGTTCTGGACATTTGTAGGATATTAAACAATGTATCAGGCAGGAGAGTATCAAAATTGTGTTTTAAAACATTCAGTGGAAACTATATGTTAGGGCTTGAATGTCAGCATTTTGTATGAAGATACAGCCTTATATTTTCGTTGTTATTAATGGATTTGAAGATGTTTGCCATTGGAATTAATAAAAGGAGTTACAACTCTGTATCTGTGGTAAGATCTTTGATTTCTTAGATTCACTTTTTCAAGAATTTGGTATTTTAGGACACTAATAGCTGGATGATTGTATATTCTTAGGAGAATCAATTCTCAAGTATGTCTCCTTTCATCCCTACGTGTTCCTGGTTATGTGCGGACAGGTAGGAAGATTAGAAAAAATTTTTTAGTTTTCCTTGTTTGAGATTTCTCTGTTACAGTTTAGGGTCTGTGTCTATAAAATATCTCAACTGCTGAGCATGTTAGCTTCTGTTTAAATCAGTAGAAAATATGTTGATCTTCCAAGACATAAATTTACTCAAGCCAACGGTAGGGTATAGGAGGGGAACACAGTGATTGGAAACAGTTCACTTCACCCGCCTGAAACTAAGAATCAACTCTTCAGTATATGGATCACTGGTATGTAATAATCGACTATTATTGGTCTGTTTGTTGGTCTCTTTTTAAATCAGTTTGGAACCTCCTGGAGTTATTTTCTTGCTCTGCTGACATCAATCCCATGTGGCAGAGGAGTTGTGTATAACTGCTTTGGTTTAATCAATAGAATAATTGATAAACCAGATAAGATTTAAACTGATTATAGCCCCAACAGAATTCCCCAGAGGCCTTGGACTCTCTTAATTTTGACATGTGTGTTGTGTACCCTGAGGATGAAGTGCAGTTTGAATTATCTGTTTTTATTTGCTTAATGACGGGGAGGGTGTTAAAGTCAAATGTTTAATTAACCCAGCAATGGGCTGCGTTGTCACTTACACACAGCTGATTGAGATATCTCATGGAGAATACTGAATAGGAATGATAATGTGGCACTGGGACGGAAGATTGCTTTTTCAATCCATTTGCTGGGTCACTGCTTTGAATGTCTTATTGGATGAAAGGCATTCAGCCTGGAGAAGAAATTCAGCATTTAAGTACATTTTGTTCTCTTCTCCCCCTCACTGCCCCCCCAGCCCCCCCTCCCGCCCAGAAGTTAACTAAAACAGATATGTTCTAGGTTTAATAAGCCGTTCATGTACTAGTAAGAGACCGGAGTAGTCAGTAGCCTCAAGCTACATAATTTCCTGTGGAAACGGAAAAATCCTAGTAGCCTCCAAGGTATTCTAAATGTGAGCTCTTTTGTCCCTCACATCCCTTGTCCCTTGCCGTTATTGTGGAGTTGTCTTTGGTTACTTCTCTCTTGCCTCTTTCTGTAGCTTTTGCTTGATGTGCAGCTACCTCTAGGGCCACAGGCAGACCTTTTTCTCCTAAAGAAGCGTAATCTACAGTACATTTTTGCCATTTCATACAGCTGGCTTCTATTTGGTTGTATTTCTGATCAAATATTGTAGTGAGATTGTTGAACTATTTAGAGAGATAAAAATCTGAAGCTTATAGATTCTTGCTCCTTTTACTACTGTTGTATAACAGTTGGTTCTATGTATATTTTATTTTGTTGAGAAGCAGTTTGCTTTCTGTATGGACTGAAAAACTAAGCCAGGAAAGATTCTAATAGACTGCACATCAAAAATGCGGTTCAGACAATTGGAGTTTTAATGACTTGCTGCCCACAAAAAATTCCTGATTAGCCTTGTAATCAATGGAAAATTATTTAGAGGCATATTCAGCAAAACTTAAAAAATTTTTATCATGACTTTCCTTCCTTGTAGTTCTTATGTTTCTTCCTTCTATCCCCCAAAGATCTAAACCAGGAATTTACTAATTTTTTTTCTTTGCTTTAGTCATTTGTATTCCAGAGAGCACAATAGGGAGAAGGATACAAGATTGATTTTTTTATGTGTGTCCTCTTGAAAGCATAGTCTGGGGCATGAGTACTTGGAGGTGGGTGGGGGGAGGGAGGGATTTACAAAGCGACAGAAGCATGCAGCTAGTTTTCAGACGCAGGTTCAACTTTTGCAGGTCAAGGCAGACCAGACCAGTAGCTTATCTTGAGGGACGCAAGTAATAGACCAAATATAGAGCAGCTATTTCAGGAATCATGTAGGTCATTTAATTATCCATTATGATTGAGTGGCTAATGCTCTTTTGGCAATTACATGACCTCTGTTATTCTTGAAACCTTTCCAGGCCCTCATGGGTCGAATGACCCACCAGTCAGTGCTTGCAGACTTCATTCCACTCAGAAGGAAAGGAGATGCTGGAAACTACTGGCATTTAGAAATAGCTGTGCTTTCTTTACTAACCACTACCCAGAATATCCTTTGTATTGCAGTCAGTTATAGGCAGCTGGTTTTGAAGTCCACTGTTCCTTCATTGTCTGAGCATGAGGTACACTGGTTTCCACAAGAGGGAATTGTGGCAAAACAAACTTTAATGGCCAAGTTGGCTATTATGGTATTCATAGGATCTGTAATGCAAGAACAAATACCGTGGTATTAAAAGTAATGTTTGATATCTGGCAAATCAGTCATTCATTACCAAACTTAAATTAGTGAAGAGATTTTTTTATTCCATAATTCAACAGAATGCCGTCGATGATACTAATAACAGATTTTAAGAGATCATTGATTAATCAGTGGACTAATAAATTAGTCCAAACTGAATTGATTAATCATTATTTATTCAATTAAATAATACCGCTTATATGTGGAATCTAAAAAAAAGATACAAATGAACTTATTTACAAAACAGAAATAGACTCACAGATGTAGAAATCAAATTTATGATTATCAGAAGGGAAGAGTCAGGGGTAATAAATTAGGAGTTTAGGATTAAAAGATAACACACTACTATATATAAAACATAAACAGTAAGGACCTACTGTATAGTGCAGAGAACTGTATTCAATATCTTAATAACCTATAATGGAAAAGGATCTGAAAAAGAGTATATATATTTGTGTGTGTGTGTGTATCTGAATCACTTTGCCAAACACGTGAAACTAACATTTGTAAGTCAACTATACTTCAATTTTTTAAAAATCATGCTTAAATGATTAATTTTTTAAAAGCCACTTTAAAATTGAGAGTTCCCTGGTAGTACAGTGGGTTAAGTATCTGGCACAGTCACTGCTGTAGCTCAGGTTGTAGCTGTGGCATGGGTTTGATCCCAGGCCCCAGAACTTTTGCATGCCTTGGGTACAGCCCAAAAATAAATAAATTTAAAAACGTAAAATTGAGATGCTGATCCAGGACAGAATAATTCTGTAGCATTTAATGTTTCTAAATTTAATCAATAAGAGATCATTAATATTTCTAAAGGAAACTCTACTCCTGGTAAATGATAGTAAAACTTTTTTCTTTTTATAATTGTAAGGACTTATCAAGTAATTCTGGAAAAAGAAAATAATTTCTTGTGATTCTTTAGATTAATAACAGTTATAGTATATGACATCATAATCACCCTATTTAATTTGCTAGAAATGTACAAACAAAATTCCATATATGTAGCAAACTGAAAGATTACCATTCTCTAGTGGTCCAGAATTTAAAACTGCAGCTTAAAAGAAATAATATTGTTAGAGAGTATATATGTGTACAAACATATCCTTTAAGTAGAAACCATTTGTATTGTTACAGGAAAAATAATCTTCTACTGGAGAAAAATAAAAATCTTTTAAAATTTATTATACATCAAAGAATGTTGTTAAAAACAGTAACAACAACAAACATACAATGTTGTTTGTTCCCGTGGTAGTAAAATTAGTCATCTTCCTAAATAAATTTATCAAATCACTCCTGTTTTTAATTTGTTTTTATTTTGTTTTGTTTTTATTTTGTTGTTTGGTAATATTAACAAATGGAAAATTGAAGACTTGAGTTGGTACGTATAACCTTTGATCCTTCAGAAATAGAAGCCTTCTCACTTGAATTTTAAATCCTTTATGCCAGTACTGCCTTGGTGTCTGGCTACTCGGAGACCTATGAGAATGTATGTATAAGTTATATATAATATATTGAATTATATTAGCTGTTTTCTGTTAAAAAATTTTCCCTCACTTTATATATATATACATACACACATATACATATATATGTATGTATTTTGATTTCTGTAGTGGAGCAGAAAATGGGAAAGCAGAATTTATAGTAAAAGCAAAAGTTACAGCTTAAACTCAAGTATCCTAATAAGGAGTATATTTTTGTCTCCTTGGCATTTTAAGGGGAAAGCAAGGGCTATAAAATGTGATTGATTTCGTATTGGTAAGTTGCCATTCTTTAAGGCATACCCTTTAAGACCTGTGTCGGACCATGTTTTTCACCCTTGGGAACCAAAAATCTATGTAAGTCAATGAAGGGAAATGGTTTTTGTAATTTTAAAGACCTGAAAATTCATTAAGATTTTCTATAATTGGTGGAAAAGTCCACAGAATAGTAAGCCCAGAGAATAATAATTTCTTAATTAATAATAAGGGGGGGGAGAGTGTGATTAAATAAGGGACAATGCAGAATAGAAATATACACCTAAACACAAATGTTAACCTCGCTCAGTCTGAGTTGATTTTATTATCATTCCAAAATGGATGGACATTGGGGATATTATAGTTTATCAACTTTAAAGGGATCTTAAATTTCTTTCACAGTATTGTTGAATTGTAATAAAATGGGAAAACCAAAGCAAGGAGACGGTCCAAAGTGACGAAGGTCATTTAGCAGAAAAAAATATCAGGAATAGGAATGACAGAAATAACTATTCTGCAGAGAGAATGGATCTTGGCGTACATCCTACGGCTTCTACAGTTCTCAACCTCATTTTGAGAAATCAGAAAGATCTACAGAATGCAGATGTCTTTGGGTTACAAAAATAACCAGATGTCCTTATTAGTAGAAGCAAATGTTTGCCTCTTAATTCACATAAAACTATATGCAGAAGATCTGTTGATGAAATGTTGTAAATGTGGCAGCAAAGAAAATTGTGGCATGAAAAGATCTGTCCTAAACACATAAGCATAAAGGTAATATCTTGAAAAGGAATAAAAAAAATTGTTATAGATTCACGTAGATTTAAAAGTAAGGAGAGGTAAATTAAACATACTTTTGTTCACTATGATAGGTGAAATTGGCTTTTTTTTGTTGTTATGTATGTCTTTCCCAAATCCCCCAGTGAATTTTTATCCATTTCACTGTGCTCATTTAGCTACTTTGTACTTTTTCATTGTATTTTGGACAGTGAAACCGTATGCATAAACTTATTTTTTCTGAACAAATGATAGTCATCTTGGTTCTGTCAAAAACAAAACAAAACAAAACAAAACCTACAGCAATATATAAATGCCCCCTTTGAAAGCCTATTGGAATTTAAAAAATATTAAGCCACATTGTTATAAACCAGTGTAGTTTGGTGACTGCATTGGGATGTTAAGCAGAATAAAATGTAAAAAAAATCTACACTAAAAGGAAAGGTATAAAGTTTTTCTGTTTGTTTTCATATCAAGCCTTTAGAGTCAAAAAACAGTTAGAGTTTAAATGGACTGTTTCTTCTGATGTGGAGCATATTAACATAATTACAAACTCTTTTCTATAGTACTCATGGTCCTTGCTAAGTTGAAGTACAAACCTTTGATTAAGAAGTCACAAAGCTGAATGTGTTCAGACAGCTGTGTAAAATCTGTCCTGTTCACAGAACAGAGAACTATTTTGGCTTTTTTTCCCCTGTTCCTCATATTTATTGATAGAAATCTGTCCTATACTAGCTATACTTTTAATAGCAAAATATTAAAATACAGTTATTGTGATGTATTTTACAACCTGAAAGTTAACAAAAGCAAAGCCGCTCCTTCATGTCCTTGCTTTGTCACTCCCTGGTGCAGCTCTTCCATCCTTCTTATCAGAGTATCTCAGTGCTTAGTTGAGCTTGTTTATCTTAAAAGAGCAGGAGGTAGGCTTTTAGGGAGTAAGCAGCATGTTCAAGTATAACAGGCACCAATGCTGTTTGACTTGAAAAACATTTGATCTCTTACATTAACAGCCCATGTCACTGTAATAGGGACTACAGCCGGGCTGTTGTTCAGTTTTCTAGTATTTTAGCTTTGAAATAACTGTTAAAGCTGCTCCAAAATCTCCATGTTTAGAACTGTATATTGGCTGTCCCCCCAGATCTCGTAAGTAAACAAGGCGATGTGTGGCCAGAGGGAACATATTTTGTTAGCTTTGTTTTAAATAAGAGCCTTTCCTGTCTAAAGGTGGTTTTTGTCTGATCCCTGATGTTCTGTATGACTTTGGTTTTGTAAATTTGCAGATTTTTGTTTGTTACTTATGTGTGTGCTCAGTAACTATTAATTATGAACTTTAATATTTTTTCTCAAATAATGAAGCATTTGGTGTTCTCACGAAGTTTAACTTCAAATATCCTGAACAATTTCCCTGGGTACAGTATTTTGTGCAGTAGTTGTTGCAAATGGACAAGCAAGAACTTAAGGGATATGTTTGTTAGACTTAAATATTACTTAGTTTTATTTTAAAATATTTAGTTATTGGTAATTTCTGTGTTAGAAACAGTTTGACAGTTGGAATCAGGTAGTAGTATTTAAAGAATAAAAAATAAGGTTTGTAAAATTAAGTTGTTTTCTTTCTGAGTACCACTTTTATAGTAGTGATAGAATGGCAGCTTATTTTAGTAGTGGTAGAATGGCAGAGGGTTACTCTTTCCTTGCTCAGTTTTCAAGAACCTAGTTTGTTTTCCTATTTTAATTCTTTTCTGATATGATACAACTCTGCCAGGCCACCCAGCACTTTCTTTGCATTTAACCTAAAATACATACATCAACCAGCACAAGCATAATTGGTTGAAAGGCAGCCATCTATCTGGGGAATTCTTCTAAGTACTGAATGTGTCATGCATTTTGACATGACATATCTGTAATATCTGAATACAGAAAGCACATTCTGTGTTAGCTTTAGGTGTTAAAGCAGAAGTGTGTTTTAAGAATGTGTGCTGTGCAAATTCTGGCTTGTGAGGTAATGACAAGTGTTTGCCTGCATAGACAATATATTTTCCCCCCGAGGTCCCCACACACCTAGTTTCCCTCAAGCTCATCATCTCTGTCAGGTTAATCAATAGGCACCGTATGGCAGAGGGTCAGTAATCAGTGTCATCGTGCCTTTAAATCGTGTTGAAAATTTGCTTAAAGCCTGGGCCAATTAACATCGAGATGATGAATGGACGGGAAGATGGGAAGAGCCTGACGCTCAGGGGCTTTGTGAGGAGGAGATGCTCAGCTGTTGAGCAGCAGACACCAGCGAATAAAATCAGCCATTCATGTGAGCTCAGTCCACCCACTCTTAATGATAATGTCAATCTAGCAAAATATATACACATTGGAGTTGTCACGAGTTCATAAATCAAAGGAGTTTGTCAAAGGCATTCAGATTAACGAGGCAGCAGCAATAACAAGTCAAATTTGCATAGAGAATTGCTCGAATCTCAGTAAATTATGATCCTGTTTTTCATTTGATTATTTGCTAATGTCTCAAGAGGGAGAATGATTATATTAGCATGCAAAATCTACTCCAGAAGTAGAAATCTGAGGTATAGAAGACCAGCACACTCTGACAATTAATCAGTTTCTGCATACTAGCATAAATGCACGAGGCCCAGAAATGAACTTCTTTTTTATTATTATTTCTCCTTGCTACTGATCCAAATGGTTCAGCTTGACAGAGACTTTATATTGCTTTAACAGTGTTCTGAATTGTGCCTGCAGGCAAGACATAGTTATGCAGCTATAACCAACCTATCCATCTGCCAACCAGATTGGAATTCTCCTATCCAAGGCTTCCATTAACCCCCACTGACAGCTCCAAACAGGATTAAGAATTTGGAAGCATAAAAAGTAGTTGTTCTTTGCAAATATACACAATCCCTTTGCATTTTGAGAAAGGTTGCATCTGTAAGTGCTTTATAATTAGTGTCGGACAGTGTAGCAGAGGCAAAAACCTACTTGGCTGTTTTTTTTTTTTTTTTCACTTCTGTCATAAGGAATAAGGCAGTGCTAATGGAAGTTCTGTGTGTTTGGTTGTCCCAGAGTGCTGTCCATTATATCTGGTTTCTAGCACTGCACTTGGATTGGTGCATTACTAGAAAATATCACTTCTCAAAGCTTTAACTGGTGGATCTTGTTGAAGTTGAGCAGTACAGGGAGGCTTTGATGTGGTTGTGGTTTTATAGAATATGTCAAATAATAAATGTGCTGGAGAAGCAGCGTACATGAAAATATGCCAGAGAATATTATGAGGACACCTGAAGTCCTCCCTAAAACTGGTTCTTAACTGTGATTCTTCAATCAGCTTCTGAACTTAACGACCTAAGTTTTCTTCATTATATCCTAAAAGGATTAATGAAAATTTGTTTAAATATACAACTCACCCACACACACAGTGTTTTATTTGTCACCTTCCATTGAAGAGTTTGATTTTTATCCATGTAGCTAAATCATCTTTTAACCTTTAGAAAAATAATTGTTCCTATTTTTGAAAATGGCAGGTCATATATAGTTGGAGGCTATAATTAGCTCCAAATCATGTAATAAGTTAATGGGAAAATATTAATCCAATTGCTCATTTACCAGTCAAGCCCATTATGTGATATTTGCAACTAGTTACAGAAATTGGTCTCAAGGTTTTTCTCTTCACATGGGTTTTCATTTTATAGGCTGATAAACAAGTGATTCAAAATCAGAGTTTTAATTCACCATAATTTACCTGCTTTGCTAAAATGTTAACAGTTTTCCTGGTTACAAAGCCCTTTGAATTCTCGCACTGAAGGATGTGGCATAGGTGGAAAACATTCTCTACTTTGGGAGCTGGTTGTTTTATTTATAACAGACGTCTGTTCAAACAGGCTTAGGCCTTGTTGAACCATCCAACCTTGAGCAAGATGCTTACTCGAAGATTATTATAAGTTATTATGAGTGGCTTGACTTTTCATCACTGTGTAAATTAGTTTAGTTTTTCATTTGATTATATAATCAACTCTTAATTATCCATGTCATCAGGAGTTGTGTGTTTGAATAGATAACTGAAAACAGTAAATAAGCTACTTACTAGGTCATGGAGAATATTTGCCCCAGCCATAAACCTCTGAAAAGTTAGGAATGCTTTGTTTATCGGCAGAACTTTTCCTTCTTTTTTTTCCTTTTTGGCTACCCTGAGGCATATGGAGTTCCTTGGCCAGGGATCAGATCTGAGTGGCAGTTGCAACCTACGGCACAGCTATGGCAGTGCCTGATCCTTTAACCCACTGTGCCAGCCTGGGGATTGAACTTGCATCCTGGCACTGCAGAGGTGCCGTAGATCCTGTTGCACCACAGTGGGAACTCTGAACTTTTCCCTTTTTTTTTTTGCTTTTTAGGCCCGCACCCACGGCATATGGAGGTTCCCAGGCTAGGGGTCGAATTGGAGCTATAGCCGCCGGCCTTCGCCAGAACCATAGCAACACAGGATCCAAGCTGCTTTTGCAGCCTACACCACAGCTCATGGCAATGCCGGATCCTTAACCCACTGAGTGAGGCCAGGGATCAAACCCTTAAGCTCATTGGGTTACTAGCTGGATTCATTTCCACTGCGCCACAACGGGAACTCCTGAACTTTTCCATCTTAATAAAAGTTTGGCAAACTTTATAAAGGACCGGCTAATAAACATTTGAGGCTTTGTGGGCCATAGGATCCCTATCTACTCACCTCTGCCATTGTAGTGTGAAAGCAGCCACAGACAAAAGGTAATGAACAAGGATGGTTGTTTCAATAAAACTTTATTTGTAGAAACTTTATTTAGAGCAGGAGCTTGCAAACTCTTCCTGTAAATTATACTGCCATGAAAGTGGTGGGATGGTAGGACTGTGGGCTATCACTTCGAAGTTTTTCTGCCTTGAATATTATTTTTAAAACCAGCTGGATGGTGTGGGTGTAGGGTTTCAATTATTTATTAAACCTGTATTATCTCCATATTATGTAATGTGTTGGGAGGGTAGAGGGAGCCACAAAGACAGCCCAATGAGCTTTCAGTTTTAATGGGTAGTTGAGAGTAACATGCTAATATTTATCTAAGTGCCAAATTGTGTGGACCCTATAAAAATGTTAAGGAATTTCCAGCAGAATACAATGGAGTAGTTGTATATTTTTTAAAGAGAAGATGACAGGGAATTCCTGTTGTGGCTCAGCAGGTTACAAACCCAACTAGTATCCATGAAGATGCTGGTTTGATCCCTGGCCCCACTCAGTGCTGTGAGCTATGGTGCAGGTCGCAGACATGGTTAGGATCCTGAGTTGTTGTGGCTGTGGCATAGGCCGGCAACTGCAGCTCTGATGCGACCCCTAGCCTGGGAACTTCCATATGCTGCAGGTGTGGCCCTTAAAAGCAAAAAAAAAAAAAAAAAGAAAAGAAGAAGAACGGGGAGGGGGGAGACAGTTGAAATTCATTTTAAGACTAGGTAGGACTAAAATAGGGTAAATAATTGTGTTTATAATTCTAGACTAGAATTAAGGATCCTTCCAGCCTGGAAATTTTAAGATCAGATCACATGTTTATTGAAACTATGAAGAGATTTGCTTGCCTAAGTCAGAAAAAAATGTATGTTGAGGGAAATAACTTGCTATAATGTAGCAGAAAATTCTGCAATGTCTTGAAAACTAGGCCTAGAACTTCATGTTTGATTTCATGGAGATAAAGAGGCACTGAAAGTTTTTGAGGGAAAAAAAAGACCACCATGACACAGTAGTGGGGTTTAAGAAAGATTAACCTGACAATAGTATTCAATCTAACAAACATTTAAAACTTCTATTATGCTCTCAAACTTTGTGAGCCACTGGAGAATGAAGATGAAGAAGAAACTGACCCTGCCCTGAAGAAACCTACAGTGCAAGGAGGGGGTGGGAAGATTATTCATATAGAGATATAACAAAGAGGTATAAAGAATAAGTTCCAAATAGAAGTAAAGTGCTATTTCAGAGTGATTAATTCCAACCAGGGTTAGATAGGGTTGGTGTTGGGAGGAAGGGATAATAACTGTCTTAGAGAAGATAAAATTTTAGTTGACTCTTTAATCAGGATTCTAGTAGATGAAGTGAGTGAGAAAGACTATTACACATTAAGGAAATAAAATTAGCAAAAAACTAATTTACAAAAATTTTAGAGGGATAAGTGAGTGCTTTTCTTATTTTGTAAATGGTGCAAGACTTTGATGGAAAGGTAAGTTGGCTGGATCATGGATGATATATATACCAAGAAGTCTGGACCTATCCTGTAGGTGACAGAGAGCTATGAAATGTTTTTAGCAGGGGAGTAACATCTTTTTAGAACATTGATTCTGACAGTGGTGTGTAGAATGGAGCAGATACAGATTTAGGCAATGATGCTAGAAGACTATCTCAATAGTAATAGCACTGTTAGGAGATGTTGGTGGTCTAGACTAGAGTGAAATTCAAAACTAGTGTTAGATCTGTTAATATAGATGATTCAGGAGTTCCTGTCGTGGCTCAGTGGTTAATGAACTTGACTAGTATCCATGAGAACACGGGTTTGATCCCTGGCCTCACTCAGTGGGTTAAGGATCTGGCATTACTTGAGCTGTGGGGTAGGCTGAAAACTTGGCTCAGATACCATGTTGCTGTGAGCTACAACTCCGATTCGACCCCAGACTGGGAACCTCCGTATGACACGGGTGCGGCCCTAAAAAGACAAAAATAAATAAAATAAAAATAAAATAGATGACTCAAAGGAAAAAATGAAGACCTGAAATTGGCTAGATACATTCAAAGAAAAAAAGGTGGAGCAGGGTAGGGGGGATAGGTAAAAATTGACTCTGAGGATTTAAGTCTGGGATAGAAAGAAAAGTTGAGAAGAGCTAGCTCAGAATGGGTGAGAATGGTAAAGAGTGCTTTAAATTTGGATATGTCGATTTTAAAACAATTTGTTTATCAGCTGAATATTTTATTTTTTTTCTTCTTAGGGTCGCCTCCATGGCATATGGAGTTTCCAACCTAGGGGTCAAATTGGAGCTGTAGTCACTGGCCTATGCTACAGCCACAGCAACATGGGATCCAAACCATGTCTCACGGCAACACCAGATCCTTAACCCACTGAGTGAGGCCAAGAATCGAACCTGTGTCCTCATGGATGCTAGTCAGATTCATTTCCACTGAGCCGTGATGGGAAGTCCACTTTAGAAGGAAAAAAAAAAAAAAGTGAATTCTTTTTCTTTTAAATTCACCCCCAAGTTACTTTTGGAAACATTTTATCCAAAATATATCCAAAAGATCTAATGCATGCACTTTAGCAATATTTATTTCACTTAGACTTTTTTCCTCCCCATACTTCTGCTATAATGTCTGCATGTCTGCAGGTGTTAAAACTCTCTTAATGCTTCCGTTTTGAAGTTAAATTCAGTGTCAGTGAGGCTTTTATTCTGACCCTTTTAATTCCAAACTAGTAAATGCTGGGTTAAGAAATACATATTCAACCCGAGACTAGAGTCACATCCCGACAGTTCTTGTCCTGGTGTGCTACAGTCCTCAGAGAGAATCTGCTGGTCTCGATTCACTGGCGAGGGCAGTCCGTGCCCCCGCGAGTGCCCAGATCAGAAACATGCCCTGGCCGCCTCCTGGATGAAGTGGGGTTAGCAGGTGTCTTCATACCCATCACGGAGCTGGTGACTGTCACGGTGCATCATAAACCCTTTCTCTGTTCTTCCAGGGTTACTACAAAGTTCTGGGGAAGGGAAAGCTCCCAAAGCAGCCTGTCATCGTGAAGGCCAAATTTTTCAGCAGACGAGCTGAAGAGAAGATTAAGGGCATGGGTTGGGCCTGTGTCCTGGTAGCTTGAAACCACTTTGTGAGAAATTCATTAAATGATGACAAGTGCTTTTCAAAAAAACAAACAAACAAACAAATAAATATATATTCGAATTAATATAAAACAAGTTGGAGTTCCCGTCGTGGCTCAGTGGTAAACGAATCCAACTGGGAACCATGAGGTTGCGGGTTCCATCCCTGGCATAGCTCCGTGGGTTAAGGATCCAGCATTACCGTGAGCTGTGGTGTAGGTCTCAGATGTGGCTCGGATCCCGCGTTGCTGTGGCTGTGGTGTAGGTCAGCAGCTGTAGCTCCGATTAGACCCCTAGCCTGGGAACCTCCATATGCCACAAGTGCTGCCCTAGAAAAGACCCCCCCCCCCAAAAAAAAAAGGTAACAAGTTATGTAGTGTCTTTTTCAGAAATATTTTAATATAATGCTAATATTTATATAATATTGTTACTCGGAGTTCCTGCTGTGGCTCAACAAGATTGGCAGCAGCGGCATCTTGGGACTGCTGGGATGCAGACTTGATCCCCCTCCTGGTTTAGTGGATTAAGGATCTGGCAATGCCGCAGGTGCGGCTTAGGTAGAAAGTATAGATTGGATCTGATCCCTGGTGCCCTGGGGAAGCCAAGAAGAAAAGTCCTCTTTAAATATATATATATATATATATTTGTGTAATATACAATAAGTGTGTGTATATGTGTGTGTGTGTGTGTGTGTGTGTGTGTGTGTGTGTGTGTGTGTATATGTATATATGGAGTTACTGTTGCGGTACAGTGGAAACAAATCTGACTAGTATCCATGAGGGTGCTGGTTTGATAACCAGCCTTGTTTAGTGGATCGGAGATCTGGCATTGACGTGGCATAGGCCAGCAGCTATAGCTCCAATTCGACCCCTAGCCTGGAAACTTCCATATGCCATGAGTGCAGCCCTGAAAAGCAGAAGAAAGAAAAAAAAAAGTTGTTACTCTAGGACTACAATCATTCTGAAAATGATTTATTAAAATGAAATATGCCATCTGAGTGTTGTCAATGAATTGTTCTGAGCAGTCAGGTTTTTCTAGTTGGTTCAGGGTTAAGTGGTAGAATATAATTTTTATTTACATTTGATGGAATTTTCCCCCACAATTAATTTTTTATTTATCTGACTTCTGTTTTTTTCATTTCTTAGCATATTTTCTTCTAGGTTTCCTCTGTTTTATTTTTTATTTTTATTTTATTTATTTATTTATTTATTTATTTTGTCTTTTTGCCTTATCTAGGGCCGCACCCGCAGCATATGGAGGTTCCCAGGCTAGGTGTCTAATGGGAGCTACAGCTGCCGGCCACAGCCACAGCCACAGCAATGCGGGATCCGAGCCAAGTCTGCCACCTACACCACAGTTCATGGCAACGCCAGATCCTTAAGCCACTGAGCAAGGCCAGGGGTCGAACCCGCAACCTGATGGTTCCTAGTCGGATTCGTTAACCACTGAGCCACAATGGGAACTCCCATCTGTTTGATTTTTTATTTGTACATAATTTTACATTTACAGAAAAGTTGAAAAAATAGTATAAAAAATCCCCTTATAAGATTTTTTGCACAGATTCTCTTTATGTTTACATGTTACTATGTTTGCTTTATCTGTTTATCTATACATATATATATATATATATTAATGTCCATTTATTTATTATCTTCGGGAGCTCTTTGAAAGTTAGTTATAAACATAATACTCTTTTACCCCTAAATGTTTCATTATATGTTTTCCAAACAAAGGGCATTCTTTTAAATAATCACAGTACATGTGATACAAATGAATGAAACAGAAATGGACTCAGACGTAGAAAACAAACTTATGATTACCAAAAGGGGAAAAGAGGGGGAGGAATAAATTTGGAATTAACAGAACACCGTACTATATATGAGAGATAAACAAGGATCCTACTGCGTAGCTCGGGGAATTATATTCAGTATCTTGTATTAACCTATAATGGAAAAAAATCTGAAATAGATATATGTGGATAACTGAACCACTTTGCTATTTACCTGAAACATTGTAAATCAACTATACTTCAATTTTTAAAAAGTTGAGAATAAGTACAAATTGTCAAAATCAGGAAATTGAATGTATAAACAAACTTTGGTACATCCATACAGTGGTACTACTTGGCAATAAAAGGAAAGAACTGCTGATATATGCAGCAACATGAACGGATCTCTGAATGAATGTATTATGTCAGGTGAAAAAAGACACTCAAAACAATCACATACTGTATGATTTGTTTTATGACATTTTTAGAAAAGACTTTTTTTTTTTTTTAGGGCCGCACCCTTGGCTTATGGAAGTTCCCAGTCTAGGGGTCAAGTAGGAGCTGCAACTGCCAACCTATGCCACAGTCACAGCAATGCAGGATCTGAGCCGTGTCTGCAACCTACACAACAGCTCACTGTAATGCTGGGTCCCTCATCCACTGCGTGAGGCCAGGGATTGAACCCGTGTCCTCATGGATACTAATAGGTTCATTAACCACTGAGCCACAACGGGAACTCCAATCTGTACTTTTTTAAAAGAAGTTAAATATACAGTTCTTTTTTGGATTTAATATTGACCTTCCCCTTCCTCTGTTTCTCTCATAATGTTATATACCATTCATTCCTTATTTGGAATGCTTTATAGTCTCCAGCTCTGTCTCTTCTCATTATTTTGTAGCTAGTCTGCATTCCCTCTTTTTTTCCTCCCAGAATGGGGAGGAAGGACAGTTAGAATTTTGAAGTTATTGAGCCTCTATACCTTGCTTGTAACGTAGCGTTTTTTTCTTCTTATTTGTCTTAATCTTAGGGACCTTTAACTTAAAGTGATCATCACAAATGTAAAACAGCAAGTTAAACCTCATAAGAGATTTCTACCCAAAAGGAACACCTTAATGTACTGGCCTGTCAAGGTGACATACAAGTCATGTAGATGTTATCCACAGAGGGCCTTTTGACACTATATATATGTTATTCCTTTTTTTTTTAACGATTTTTATTTTTTCCATTATAGTTGGTTTATAGTGTTCTGTCCATTTTCTACTGTACAGCAAAGTGACCCAGTCACATATACATTGTATACATTCCTTTTCTCACATTATCCTCCATCATACTCCATCATAAGTGACTAGATATAGTTCCCAGTGCTATACAGCAGGATCTCATTGTTTATCCATTCCAAAGGCAATAGTTTGCATCTATTAACCCCAGATTCCTAGTCCATCCCACTCCCTCACCCTTGGCAGCCACAAGTCTGTTCTCCAAGTCCATGAGTTTCTTTTCTATGGAAAGGTTTATTTGTGCCATAATTTAGATTCCAGATACAGGTGATATCATATGGTATTTGTCTTTTTCTTTCTGACTTACTTCACTTAGTATGAGTCTCTAGTTCCATCCATGTTGCTGCAAATGGCATTACTTTGTTCTTTTTTATGGCTGAGTAGTACTCCATTGTGTATACATACCACATCTTCTTAATCCGTTCATCTGTCAGTGGACATTTAGGTTGTTTCCATGTCTTGGCTGTTGTGAATAGTGCTGCCATGAATGTATGGGTGCATTTTTTTTCATTACTTAATGAATTTTGTTACAATTATAGGTGTACAAAAATCACCACAACTCAGTTTTTATAGCATTTCCATCCCAAACTCTCAGTGCATCCTCCCACCCCCCAACTGTGGCACAGGACATTTGGAAACCATAGATTTTCCGAAGTCTGTGAGTCATTATCTGTTCTGCAAAGAAGTTCATTGTGTCCTTTTTTTAGTTTCATTTGATGTTGGTGTTTAATTGTATGACTGGTTTCACTTTGCATGATAATTTCTAGGTCCATCCATGTTGCTATAAATGTTATTTCGTTCCTTTTAATAGCTGAGTAATATTCCATTGTGTATATGTACCAGATCTTCCCTATCCACTCCTCTGTCGATGGGCATTTAGGTTGTTTCCATGACTTAGCTATTGTATAGAGTGCTGCAATGAACACTGGAGTACATGTGTCTTTTCGAGTCATGGTTTTCTCTGGATAGATGCCCAGGAGTGGGATTGCTGTTTCAAATGGTAATTCTGTTTTTAATTTCTAAGGAATCTCCACACTCTTTTCCACAGTGGTTTCACCAATTTGCATTCCCACCAACAGTGTAATAGGGTTCCTTTTTCTCTACACCCTCTCCAGCACTTATTGTTTGTAGACTTTTTGATGATGGCCATTCTGGCTGGTGTAAGGTGGTATCTCATAGTGGTCTTGATTTGCATTTCTCTAATAACGAGTGATGTTGAACATCTTTTCATGTAGTTTTTGGCTCTCTGTATGTCTTCTTTGGAGAACTGTCTGTTTAGACTTCTGCCCATTTTTTGATGGGGTGGGTGCATGTGTCTTTTTCAAGGAAAGTTTTATCTGAATATATGCCCAGGAGTGGGATTGCTGGGTCATATGGTAGTCCTACCTTTAGTTTTCTGAGGTACCTCTATACTGTTTTCCATAGTGGTTGTACCAATTTACATTCCCACCAACAGTGTAGGAGGGTTCTTTTTTCTCCATACCCTCTCTAGCATTTGTTATTTGTGTACCTATTAATGATAGCTATTCTGACTGGTGTGAGGTGGTATCTCATGGTAGTTTTGATTTACATTTCTCTAATAATCAGTGATGTTGAGCATTTTTTCATATGCTTGATGGCCATCTGTATATCCTCTGGAGAAATGTCTATTCAGGTCTTTTGCCCATTTTTCAACTGGGTTGTTGGCTTTTTTGCTGTTGTTGTATAAGTTGTTTGATTATTTTAGAGATTAAGCCCTTGTCAGTTGCATTGTTTGAAACTATTTCCTCCCATACCATAGGTTGTCTTTTTGTTTTTTTTTATGGTTTCCTTTACTGTGCAACAGCTTGTCAGTTTGATTAGGTCCCATTGGTTTATTTTTGCTTTTATTTCTGTTCCTTAGGGAGTACATGCTATTCTTTATTTTATTTTAGTTATTTATTTATTGCCTTTTTGTCGTTTTACGGCCCCACTCGCAGCATGTGGAGGTTCCCAGGCTCTAGGTGTCTAATCGGAGCTGTTAGCTGCCTGCCTACACCACAGCCACAGCAACGCAACACAGGATCCAAGCCACCTCGGCGACCTACACCACAGCTCACGGCAATGCCGGATTGTTAGGGATCGAACCTGCAGCCTCATGGCTCCTAGTCCGATTCAGGAACCACTGCGCCACGACGGGAACTCCTTGCTATTCTTTAATATATTTTAAAATATAACATTTGATACAAAGTAAAAAGTGTATATAACTAATATCTAAGTTTAAAACATAGTTATGATCCTATATTCTAATAATGATTTCATACTTACAAATATTTTCAGGTAAACTCATTTATTGGATGTAATTTCTGGATTCTGGAAATAACTCTTCCATTAGAATGTGATGGATATGAGGGGTGGGAGGGAATGGGGATAACTAGTGCTTTAATGATGGAATAGCAAGGAGCTCCAACTGTATTGCACGGGGAACTATATCTAATTACATGTGACAAATCCATATATGTACATGTAATCGGGTCACCACATGGTGCAGTTGGATAATCTGACAGAAATCTGTAAACCAGCTATAATGCAAAAATAAAAAAAATAAAAAAAAATAAAAAAATTAAATACAGAAAAAAAAAAGAATGTGATGGATAGATGTAATGAGTAAATCAGCTGCAAATTCTAAAATATTAACATTACAAATGTAACTATGCAAAATAGAACCCAAATAACATGCATTTGGATTTTGCCTTGCAGGTAATGATTTACATGTGTTGATTACCAGATTTTTTTTCCAGTTATTTTTTAATGTGGTAAAATACATATAATATAAAATTTATCAAATTAACATTTTAAAGTGTACCTATAATTCAGTGATATTGAATACATTAATAATGTTGTGTGACCACCCCTCTCATCCATCTCTGGAAATATTTTTATCTTATAAAACTGAAACTACCCATTAAGCAGTTACTCCCCATTTCTTCCTTCTCTTAGCCTCTGGAAACCACCATTCTACTTTCTGTCTTTATGATTTTGAACACTCTAAGTGTCTTATATGAGACATCATGCAGTATTTATCTTTTTGTGGCAGGCTTATTTCACTTAGCACAATCAAGTTTCTTCTGTGTTGTAGTATGTGTCAAAATCTCCTTTTTTAAGGCTGAATATTATTCTATCTTATGGATATACCACATTTTACTTATCCATTTATTTATTTATAGCTGCACCTGTGACATGTGGAAGTTCCTGGACTGTAGATTGAATCCCTTGAATCTGAGCCACAGCTGTGACCTGCACCACTGCAGCAATGCCAGATCCTTTAACCCACTGTGCCGGGCCAGAGATTGAACCCATTCCAGAGCTACCCAAGCCACTGCAGTTGGGTTCTTAACCCAATGAGCCACAGTGGGAACTCCTCTCCATTAATTTATCAACGTACACTTGGATTGCTTCCACATTTTAACTGTTGTAAATGCTGCTGTGAACATAGACATACAGATATCTCTTTGAGACTCTTCTTTCAGTTCTTTTGGGTATATACCCAGAAATGGAATTGTTGGATCATACAGTAATTTTATTTTTAATTTTTTTGAGAAACTACTGTACTGTTTCTGATAGTAGTTGTACCATTTTACTTTTCCACCAGAGGTGCACAGTAGTTATAGTTTTTCTCATCAATACCTGTTATTTTCTCTTTTTTGTTTTTGATAGTGGCCTACCTAATAAGTGTGAGGTAGCATCTCCTTGAAGTTTTGCTTTTCATTTCTGAAATGATTAGTGATATTGAACATCCTTTCATGTGCTTGTTGGCCATTTGTATAACTCCTTGGATAAGTGTCTACTCAAGTCCTTTGCCCATTTTTGGGGGGGGGTTTTGGGGGGAGGGTGTACTTTTTACAGTCATACCTATAGATTGTGGAAGTTTCCAGGCCAGGGGTCAAATCAGAGCCACAGCTGGGGCCTACACTACAGCCACAGCAACACTAGATCTGAGCTGCATCTGCGACCTATACCTTAGTTTATAGCAGCACCAGATCCTTAACCCACTGAGCAAGGCCAGGGATCAAACATTTACCCTCACAGAGACAATGTCCGTAACTCACTGAGCCACATTGGGAACTCCGTTTGCCCATTTTTGAATCAGGTTGTTTTATTTTTTGTTGTTGAGTTTTTACAACTTCTCTATATTTTGGGTGTTAATCCTTTATCAGATAAATGAATTGCAAATTATTCCCCTCACTTTATGGGTTGCCTTTTTACTCTGTATTGATATTTAGAACTCTCAACTCCTTTCAATTGGATTATTGTTATTTCCCTCTTAAGTATTTAAAAATCCCATTGACATTTTAGAGTCTTCTACCTGCTGTTTGAGGTGATAGTGGCAAGAGTGACTGTAATCCTAAACTGCTGATTAAATTTTATTGCTTTAAGCTAATTAAGCACTATGCTGTTTTTAATAAAGAAAAGAAAAATATGAAATGAGAGGAAGAGAAATAACTATTTTTTTAAGGATTTAGATTTTCAGAATTTGGACCAATCAAGCATTTACTATGGTTTAAAACATTATTTAAAAGAGAAGGCAGTAATCCTGGTTTAAGTTGTTATTGCTAAATATAGACTGGAGCTTTCTTTTTTTCTTTTCTTTTCCTTTTTGTCTTTTTAGGGCCTCACCTGCAGCACACAGAAGTTCCTAGGCTGGGGGTTGAATCAGAGCTGTAGCTGCCAGCCTACGCCACAGCAACAGCAACGCAGGATCTGAGCCGTGTCTGCAACCTACACCACAGCTCACAGCAACACCAGATCCTTATTAACCCACTGAACAAGGCCAGGGATCGAACCCGCTTCCTCATGGATACTAATTGGACTCATTAACCACTGAGCCACGATGGAAACTCCTAGACTGGAGCTTTCTCATGTCCAGTACCAACCTGCATTTTCAAAGAACAAAGAACTAGACATATAATGGATGTAATCTGCTGGGCAGTGCTTAAATAAAGATGAAATACTTTTCCACCTAGATCCTTACATACGTTTATTTATATACATGGGCATATGTTTTCCTTTACATAAGTGTATGTCTGTATGTATATAAATCTTCAAATGAAAGAATGCATAAATATACACGGTATTCTAGTTTACAGAATTAGAAATGTAATTCAGTTTACTCCCATAGAATAAGATTGAAGATAATGAGAACTGAATTAAAGCTTACTTTCTTTCACAGAATTCCTCAGAGAGAGAAGACTGTAATAATGGCGAACCCCCTAGGAAGATAATACCAGAGAAGAATTCACTTAGACAGGTATGAAATTCAGTCTTACTTAAAATAAAAAGCTACCAACAACAAAACAGAAGACAGGAAACCCTCAATTTGCAACTTGTTAAATACTGGAGCTTAATTTAAATTAAGGTTATGCTGGATATAGCCATCAATTTCAGTCAGTTAACATTGTTTTCCCAGTCATTTAAAAAATATCCTAGGTATACAAGTACAGGGCAGTCATTTGCTTATGTGTAGTGAAAACAAAACGAGAGAAAAGTTTTCTTGGAAAACCTTGAAAAATAACTTGAAATGCTTCTTAAGTGCAGGTAGTAGAATAGTTGACTTATTTTTTTATTTTTAATTTTTAATTAAAATATAATTGATTTACATTATTGTGCCAATTTCTGCTGTATGGCAGTGACTCAGTCATTCATATATATATATATATATATATATATGTTCTTTTTTTATATTATTTTCCATCATGGTCTATCACAGGAGATTGAATATATTTCCCTTTGCTATACAGTAAATGACCTTAGTCAACTCGTTGACTTACTTTTACTTTTCTATTAAGATTCTTCATACATTAAAAAATATTATTCTAAAGGGATTAGTTATCTCCTTTTAGTCTGAGCAGTATTTGTTTGCATTTTCTAGAAGGCCATTATTGATAACAACTTTAAAATAATTTTTACTTATCAAATGGTGCCCCCCACTCCCAAAAGGTAAACACATTTTTCTTTGAAAGTTCAATTCCACGGTGCTCTCTTTTTAAAAATTAAAATGTTCAAAAACATTTGGTCAGAAAAGATGGTTCTCCTCACTACCTGTAGCAACCTCTAACGTAGCTTCCATCTCCCACTGGCGAAAAAAGCAGTTTCATACAGTGTTGTCAGAAACTGGAGATACAACTATATATTTTAACTATAAAATTGGGTTAGATGAGTATCAGCAGTAGTGAAAAACAGTTTTAATTTACATGCATTTATGGCATTATTCTAGGAAAAAGAAGATATTGAGTATTCGTTGTGTCCACCATGAACCTGATACTTATTTTAACTTAACCCTCATAATAACCTTGTAAAGTTGCTAGGTATGATTTCCAGTTTATAGATAAAAAAGTGGCTGAGCGAAGTTCAATGACTTGTTTAGCTTAGTCAGTGATTTGAAGCCCAGATCTCAGTGTTGCCAAAGCATTTCTA
Source organism: Catagonus wagneri (assembly GCA_004024745.2). Classification (NCBI taxonomy): domain Eukaryota; kingdom Metazoa; phylum Chordata; class Mammalia; order Artiodactyla; family Tayassuidae; genus Catagonus; species Catagonus wagneri. The sequence goes on along the minus strand of PVHT021183705.1, from coordinate 27,984,836 downwards.
CTTCTGCCTTCTAACTCTGCTTTGTAGACATTGTTAATTTAGGGGAAAAGTAGTTGAAATTGTGATACATTCATTTTTTTATTTACTGTATGTTACACAAGTTTTGGATGGGCATTTTTCCTTTTTTAAAAAAAATAAAAATAATTGTTTAATAGGTAGAATTGAACCAGTTCAGGAAGATTTGTTGAATAACCAGATGATCAAGGATTGATACTGTTCAGTTACAGCTTTAACTGTTTGGAGATAAACATTTGATATATAAATCTAAATACATAGACAGTATTGAGTAAGATAAATTTGGAGGTGGAAACACTCTACCCACTATATAGAAACAACTGTCAGAAAACAATGACATGACAAAAAGTTTTGGCAACTTTATTTAAGCTAACAAACGAATTTTCACTCTGCAAAGTTATAAATTAATTTTAATAGGCTGATCCAGATGGTCCATTTGGAAAATGGATAGGCTGATCTGTTGAAAATTAAACTAAATTTATCTCTCTCATACTTCAAACTGAAGCAAGAGAGAGAATCATGCCTATTAAGTCCAGCACATACAGATGGACCAGCAGGTCACACATGGGACTAATCTGATTCATTTAAAAAATAAATGCATACATTATTGAATCATTTTCTGTTTGCAAGATCTGTTGTATGCACTATTTGAAAAGATTTAATGTTGTTTTTTCCATTGCTTTTTAGCAGGTTCTTTTCACTCCCCCGCTTTAATTTAACAGCCTTTTTTGGGTTTGTTTTTATTTGTCCTCCTGGTGCTCCAAAATGATTTTTCTAATATCTGTCATTTGGTGTTGAGATCCAAGCTCTGGAGATTAATTAGGTCATGAGGCTTCCATCCCCCCCCCCCTTCTTTGTAAAGGGTTTTTATCTCCATTCTTTTTGTGAAGAGCATGAACTCAGTGTTCTTGGAAAGAGAAATGGCCTTTAGAAACAGGGAAGTAGGAGATCCTCCTGGGGCCTCTGGAGTCTTTTAGCTTCTGGGTGTTTTAACAGCCCCATGAATGCAGATTTGTAAATTTATTGCAGTGCCATCTGTTTTTTTGCTCGAACCAGATTACTGTTGGCTTGTGTCTGTCTATTGTGGTGGTCACTCCCTAGGAGCTTGCCCTCTCAATCTTAGGGATGAGTGATGAATAGCAGGGTTCAATAGAAGCGGGTCACAGGGCAGATGTCCAGGACTGCCCTGAACTTGATTACCCCATTGCCAGTTTTTAAAATGTAGGACATAATATATAAGCTGTTTAAACTCCCTCTTTTCTCTAATGCACATGACAATAATGAGGTGCCATTTGCTCCACCCCCAACCCTGCTTTTAGTTATGTAGATAAAAAGATGTCAGAGCTGCATTTTACCTAGTGTTGATGTAAGTAGGATTTGCATCATATAGGCCAGTCCCTTAACTTGAGATTCTTTTGCAGACTATTTGTTTTTCTTTTTTTGGATTTTTTTGTCTTTTTTTTTTAAGGGCCGCACCCTCGGCATATGGAGGTTCCCAGGCTAGGGGGTCTAATCAGAGCTACAGCTGCCGCCCTACACTACAGCCACAGCAATGCCAGATCCAAGCCATATCTGCAACCTACACCACAGCTCGTGGCAACTCCAGATCCTTAACCCACTGAGCGAGGCCAGGGATCCAACCTGTGTCCTCCGGGATGCTAGTCAGATTCATTTCTGCTGAGCCACGATGGGAACTCCTTTGCAGACTATTTCTAATAGGGTTTCAGGAACTCTTTCACCACTGATTTTTAAATGCTATGTTTTAATAAATTTAGTATTGCTTTAAACTAATTTTAGAATTTACATGTATTCTTCTAAAGTGCAATTTTACCATTGTTGATAGGATATGATCACTGCCTGTTAACTTGGAGTTATTTAACTATTGGAGGAGCTAAAAGGAGGATTATCACTACAGTACTTAACAGATATTAAAAGGGTAATAAGGGAATATTTTAAGTAACTTCAACCCCAAAATTTGGCATCTAAGATGAAATGGGTGAATTCCTTGAAAAAGAGAACTTATAGGAGTTCCTGTCATGGCTCAGTAGTTAACAAATCCAACTAGGAACCATGAGGTTGTGGGTTTGATCCCTGGCCTCGCTCAGTGGGTCAAGGATCCGGCCTTGCCGTGAGCTGTGATGTAGGTCACAGACGTGCGGCTTGGATCCTGTTTTGCTGTGGCTGTGGTGTAGGCTGGCAGTTACAGCTCTCATTAGACCCCTAGCCTGGGAACCTCCATATGCTGCAGGTGTGGCCCTAGAAAAGACCAAAAAAAAAAAAAAAGGACAACTTACAGAAACCAGGACAAAATTTGAAAGCCTTATATGTCTGTTTAAAAAATGAATTATCGGAGTTCTCTGATGGCCTAGCGGTTAAGGATCCGGTGTTGTCACTGCTGTGGTTTGATTTGCTGCTGTGGCGTGGGTTTGATCCCTGGCCGAGGAACTTCCTCATGCCCTGGGCGCAGCCAAAAAAAAAAAAAAAAATCGAATTATCAAAAGTCCCATGTTTCCTGGTGAACTCTATCAAACATTTGAGAAATAAATAAAACCAAGATGGAAAACTGGGAAGGAAAGAACACTGCCTGACTTGTATTCTACCGTAACTGTAATTCCAAAACTTGACAAAGACATTAGCAGAAAAAGGAAATAATAAAGGAGAAAGACATTACTCCTTATGTCACCAAGTCATTTTGTATATCTGCTTTCCATTTTATTTCCAATATCAGAAGGCAAGAGAATTGGAGGGAAAAATAAATGTAATATATTCTTTTAATTTTCTAAGTTTCTGAATAATCTTATGATTTCTTTGCATCAAGTGTATACTTTTATTTAAAGGATGTACGAAGTAGCTACAATCTTCTTTTTACTTTTATTCCTGGAACGTGTAGCCAGGAAAACCATGGGAACTTCATAGCTTTTATTCATATCTGCAAACACCGGCAAAGGCTTGGGAGGATACATGAAAGTACTCATTACTTTTTGAAAATGTAGCCTTACAACATGCAACTCCTTCTTTGCTTCACAGTGGTGCTAATAGGATCTGTCAGCCCAGCCTTTCTCTGTAATTGAGTAAATTGTGACCTCCATCTAATCCTTCCCCCATCCCCCATCCCCTTTGTGTATGTGTCCACTTACCATCCTGAGAACGTGGGCAGTGATAAATAAAGCATTCAGTAGAACTCTCTCAACTCTTTGAAAGCAGCGTGATGCCAGCCCTCTAGTTATATTTCTTTAAGTGTTTACGTTTTCTGTATTCTTTCTCTTGTGTTGCTGGAACCCTGGGGATGCAAAGCCATGAGAGAGGCCAAGAAGCTAACAAAGTAGCTGTCTCCCTTGTTAGCTTGTTCCTTTATTCTTTAAAAACAAGATAAAAACCATCTGGCTCAGGGCATTACATTTTCCTCCCCCATGCACCTCTATAGATGGAGACTTCACCTGCAGTGAGGGTTTACATTGATTAGGGAGGGAGCAGTAATTCAAGCTTCCATCCTCTTCAAGGATACTTTGCAGTCTTTAAAGGTGCTGACCCACTGAGTTAAACTGTCAAGGGAGGATAAAAAAGTATCTTCATCCCAGGAGGTAACAGCTGCCAGGTTTTCAACACCTTGCACGCTGCTGGAAAAATGTCACAATTGTCAGCTGCAAGAAAAATGACTCAGTTGTCATCTTCTGTTAATGACTGGGCCATATAAAAGGAACTACACATAAGCCTTTTAGAAGGAGAAAGTAGTTTTTTCCGTCCCTACCACCTCCTCCCACCCCTCCCCCAAATTCCTGTGTTATTCTAAACATTACCTTGGAGAAGATGCACAAAAATAGCAGTGAAGAACTTAACCCAGTGTAAGCATGGAGGTCTGATTGGCATAGCTCCTTTATACAGTTGGATGAGTAGGAGGAAAAAGCACATCACTGACACGGAAAATGACATTATTGTGTGTATTAACAAAACAACAACAACAACAAAAAGTCGTTCATAAGCCAGTGAACTGAGAGAAAACATACTGTATTTCTGCTCTTTGGAGGACAATTTGTTTTCAAGCAGCATCCAGATGGGTAAATACCATGACATTTCTTTTTTTCAGGAGAGCCACTTCTTTTCTTCCTTAAAAAGAAAAGAAACCCTCAATTTGCTTCCCTTAACAGCTCTGTAACATTTATGTATAATGGCATTCCCTTCTTTCTGATTTGATCGATGAGGGGGGAAGGTTTAATGAAGTCCCTGATATCAGGCAGGCACTTTTTTTTCCTATTTGTTTTAGGTTAGTCATTTTAATTGTATTGAGTAATTAGAAGGTACACACAGCCAAGGGAGCTTTGTTCTGATAATTGCTCAAGAAAACCCATTCCCTATCTGCCTTTGCTTTGTGTTAAGACATTTCTCCCCCTAGTGGCAATAGTAAGCACTTTGACTTGGCAGTAGGCAAGGTGTAATTGTAATATGACAAACTATGCTTAAGGGACTATCTTGTAAATACTTTAGTTTGGAGTTTGGCATTATTTCATTATATATGTGTTTTTTCCCCCCTATGAAACTTCCTACCTCTTTTTCTTCCCGAAGTGCTTTGGGCTTTGGATGGGGAAAAAAAAATTGCCTATGTTTATTAAAGAAAAAAAAAAAAACACACACACACACACACACACAATGCATCCTGGGTAATGTTTTGCAGCTTGACTTAATTTTAGTCATCTATTTTAATTACCTATTTATAAAAATGCCTTTGCATTTGTAGACATTATTTAATACTTTGGAAGAAGCACCTCATTTGAAAGAAATAAATAAATTGTACTTATTTTAAATAGTCCATGTAAAAGACCTTAAAGGTAATTAATGTAGGTCTCTTAAGTAACACAGAAGTGATCTTTCCAAGTCTGATGAAGTGATTTGTTTATTTAACTTCCCACTTTGGCTGAATTCTTCAGAGTATAATAACTTTTTTTTAAAAAACATGGTTTTTGCAATTTGTGTCTAGTTACAAAAACCCTTCTTCAAAAAGAGGCAATTTAATAACCAGCTTTCTTAAAATTACTTTGAGGAAGGAAGACTATGTAGGGGCTTGGTGTTTTGTTTTTATTTTTATTTCAGTGTAATCATTCTTTGATAAGTTGTGTAATCACTGACTTAGTAGAAAAAATATTATTGAACTCCTGGGTTGCAATGACCATAAAAAGTGTATTTTCATATAGAGACTTGGTATTGTGAATAAATTATAAAGGAAGCAGCTTATATGCTGGTCAAAGTCCATATGGGCCCAATTCATTTTGTGTTCAGTGCTTAAGCTGAATGTACCATTAAAAAAAAGAAAACATTTTTAAGGGGGGGGCTATCATACCCAGTTGTGTGAGCCCTTAAAAAATCTGCTCTAAAGTAACATGGAATGAGAGCATATACGGCTTTGCATGTATTGAATGAAATTCAGTAGTATTCGGTGTAGCATTTTTAAAGCTCAGTTCCACCTTCCCTAGATGGCACTTTGTAGTTTGCTTTTTCTATCCCATACTCTTGCTGGGGACTTGATTTGATATTATCATATATCTGAAGGTCCCTGTATCTCCTTCCCCAACCCCCAGTAGTCACTAGCCATTTTCATTATACTATGTCTTATTTTGCTATAGAGCTGCTGAACAGATTTCTTAAGCAGCTTTTTGCAAGGTTAAAAGAATGCAGCCTGGTAACAAGTTTGTGTCATTTTAAATATATACCTTCTAGTAAATAAGGAGAAATCTGGCAATCAATCCCTTTTAGTGTGTTATATGTTTCACCTGACAACTAAACCTTCTATTGATTAGCCATTACTTTGTTAGATAATCCTATGTCATTGAATCCATTGTAAAAAATTAAACTCTTTAAAATGTTTTACCCTAGCAGCAGTGTGAAAATTGAAAACTTGTTCAGAATTACAGCCTGCTTTCACAAAGAAGGTAGTTTTCAGCAAGGCGTCTTACTGGTTTATGCTTATGTTCTTTATATGCAATATAAAAATGTATTAAAGTACTCCAACGCAAAACTCTCTCTGTCCCTGGTTCAGCAGTGAAGCTACCTTTTCAAATGTTGTATGGGGACAGAACCTATCTTGCCTGTGGCTATTATATGCACTAGTTTAATATTAGCTGGAAGGGTCTTATAATAGGTAAGGTAAAGTATTTGATTCTTCAGCCTTGTAATTCCAGAGTGATCTAAGGACTGTAACAAGTTTTAGTTTACTACTCTAGTGACTTCCTTTGGAGATAAACAAGATCTTATACCCATTTTACAGATGAAATAGCTAAATAAAAAAATAAAAGTCTATATATAGCCTTTTTCTAGAAACTCCAATAGTTTCTTAAGTCTACCTAATGCTCCCCTAAGCATGTTATACTCACTTCTGAGGGGAAGAGGAATTTTGGAGGAAAAAAAAAGTAGTTTTCTTCTTGCCATGACTATTATTTTCAGAAAAACAAAATAACATTTTTATTAAGTAAACAAACCTCTAGTACTTTTATCCCCTAAGTATTAACTGCATGCTTCTTTTGTTATTGAAATAAAATTTTCACAGTGAATTATGTTGGTATTAATTGCATAAATCAGTAAATTTTTGATGTCTTTCGCTCTATGTAACCATCACCCCAGTCAAGCTATAAAACATTTTCATTACCCAAGAAAGTTCCCTTGGTCTTCCCAGCCAGTCCCCCCCCACACACACACAATGAATCAAGCATTAATCAGCTTGCTGTCATAGGTCAGTTTTACCTCTCTTGAATTTTATGTAATAGAATCATCCATTTGGGGGTCTCACTTTCACTCAGCATAATGTTTATGAGATTTATCTATGCTGCTCTGTTTCAGTAATTTATCCTCTTTTATTGTATAGTATAGTCCATTGAATAAATACACTATAGTTTGTTTTCATCTTTTGATGGACAACTGAGCTCTTTCCATTTTTATAAATGAAGTTACTATGAATTCTCTTATGTAAAGCTGTTTTGGTGAACATGTGTTAAATTTTTCATGTGCTTATTGATTCTTCAGGTATTTTCTTTTTCTTTTCTTTCTTTCTTTTTTTTATAGCTGCACTAAGGGCATATGGAAGTTCCTGGGCCAGGGATTGAATCCGAGCTGCATCTGTGACAATTCAGGATCCTTTTACCTAATGAGCTGGGCAGGGGACCAAACCCACATTTCCATGGAGACCAGAGCCTCTGCACTTGGATTCTTTTTTTTATTTTATTTTTTTGTCTTTTTAAGGGCTGCACTAGTGGCATATGGATGTCCCCAGACTAGGGGTCAAATTGGAGCAGTAGCCACTGGCCTACACCACTGCACAGCCACAGCAACACCAGATCCCAGCCGTGTCTGAGACCTACACCACAGCTCGCACCAATGCCAGATCCTTAACCCACTGAGCAAGGCCAGGGATCAAATCTGCGTCCTCATGGATGCTAGTCAGATTTGTTTCCACTGAACCACAATGGAAGCTCCTCCTGCACTCAGAGGGCTGCATGCACGGCATATGGAGATTCCCAGGCTAGGGGTCGAAACGGAGCCACAGCAACGCCAGATCCCAGCCACATTTGTGACTCACCCCACAGCTCACACCAGTGCCAGATCCTTAACCCATTGAGCAAGGCCAGGGATCGAACCTACAACCTCATGGTTCCTAGTTGGATTCGTTAACCGCTGCGCCACGACAGGAACTCTGCACTCGGATTCTTAACCCACTGTGCCACAGCAGGAACTCCTCAGTTTTTTTTTTTTTTTCTTGTTTGGCTTTTTAGGGCTGCACTTGTGCCATACGGGAGTTCCCAGGCTAGGGGTCAAATTGGAGCTGCAGCTGCCGACCTACACGACAGCCACAGAAATGCAGGATCCGAGCTATGTCTGCAACCTACACCACAGCTCATGGCAATGCCAGATCCCTTTAAGCCACTGAGGGGGGCCAGGGATCGAACACGAATCCTTATGAATAGTAGTCAGATTTGTTTCTGCTACGCCACAATGGGAACTCCTCAAATATTTTCTTTTGTGAAGTATCTGTTTAAGTTTTTTTGCCATTAAAAAAAAATTCATTTTTTATCAATTTGAGTTCTAGGTAACAATCTTATGTCAGATACGTATTCTGAATATTTTCTTTCTTTTTTGGTCTTTTTAGGGCTACACTCGAGGCATATGGAGGTTCCCAGGCTAGGGATCGAATCAGAGCTACAGCTGCTGGCCACAGCCACACTGGATCCAAGCCATGCAGCAATCTGTACCACAGCTCACTCCTTTAAGCCACTGAGCGGGGCCAGGGATTGAACCCATGTCCTCATGGATACTAGTTGGGTTCATTACTGCTGAGCCATAAGAAGTTTCTAGGGAGTTCCTTTTGTGGCTCAGTGGGTTACTAGCCCAACTAGTATCCATGAGGAGGGAGGTCTGATCCCTGGCCTCAGTGTTAAGGATCTGGCGTTGCTGTGGCAGAATCCGGTAGCTGCAGCCCCAATTTGACCCCTAGCCTGGCAACTTCTTCAGTCCTAAAAAATGAAACAAACAATTCAAATAAAAAGAAGTTTTTGGGTTTTTATTTTTTGTTTTTTCTTTTTATACCATACCTAGGCACATGGAAGTTCCCAGGCTAGGGGTCAAATTAGAATTGTAGCTACAGTCCTACGCCATAGTCACAGCAACACCAGATCTGAGCTTTATCTGTGACCTACACCACAACTTGTGGCAATGCTGGATTCTTAACCCACTGAGCAAGGCCAGAGGTCAAACTCACATCTTTATGGATGCTGTGTCCAGTTCTTAACCCACTGAGCCCCAATGGGAATTCTGAAGTTTCTAATTTTTGAATGAAGTGCAGTGTGTCATTCCTTACCACATGATTATGAAGATGTTCTAGAAGCTTAAAAGTTTTAGCTTTTACCTTTAAATCTGATCCACTTCAAATTAATTCTTAAGTGTGCTGTGAAGTAGAGTTGGAGCTCATTATTTTCCACATTTTTTTTGACTGAAAATTATTAAGATAATTTATTTTTTTCCTACAGTTTATTAACATTTTCTTATGCTTATTTAAGTTACAAGTATATAGTATAGTGATTCACGATTTTTTTTTTTTCCATTTGTCGACAGGGCAGCATGTGGAAGTTCCTGGGCCAGGGATTGAACGCACACCATAGCAACAGCCCAAGCCACAGCAGTGGCAGTGCTGGGTCCTTAACCCCCTGAGTCACAGAGGAACTCCTAATGATTCACAATTTTTAAAAGTTATACTCCACTTAGAGTTATTATAAAATATTGGCTATATTCCCAACACATTTTTTTTTTTTTTTTTTTTTTGCTCTTTTAGGGCTGCAGCCTCGGCATGTGGAAGTTCCCAGGCTAGGGGTCGAATTGGTGCTACAGCTGCTGGCCTACACCACAGCCACAGCAATGCCAGATCCGAGCCACATCTGCGAGCGACACCACAGCTCGGCCACGCTGGATCATTAATCCACTGAGCAAGGCCAGGGATCGAACCCACAACCTCACGTTTCCTAGTTGGATTCATTAACTACTACACCACGACGGGAACTCCTCCCTGTACTTTTTTATTCAGTTGTTTTGGAACCCTTGTTGACAAGATTTTCCTTTCCTCCATCAAATTACATGGATGCCTTTGTCAAAAATCACTTGGCTCTGTAAGAGTAGTCTATTTCTGAACCTCCTAGAAAAGAGGGTGCTTGCTGCTGGATGGAGAGCAAAGGATACCAGTGGCTGAGGCACTGACCAACTCCTACTTCATTTCCCTGGATGACACACAGGACAAACACAAGGTCCTCTGTCTTTTTAGAGATGCTACCCTTGCACCAGCGATTACACTGTTTAGATTATTGTAGCTTTCATTAAGTCTTGAAATCAGGTAGTGTGAGTCCTCCATATTTTTATTTTTAATATTGTTTTGGCTATTCTAGGTACTTTGCACTTCAGTTTAAATTCTAGAATCAAGTTGGAATTGCTGTTAAGTCTGTGGGATGTTGATTTAAATTTTTTTGAAGCTGTACATCCATTTGAGTAGAATTAACCTCTTGGTAGTATTGTCTTCTAGACTGCAAACATAGTCTATATCTCTTTTTAAAATTATTCTAAGCAATGTTTTTTAGTTTTTAATGTATATTCTTTTTGTTTTTTGTTTTTTTTTTTTGTCTTTTTGCCTCTTCTAGGGCCACACCCGTGGCATATGGAGGTTCCCAGGTTAGGGGTCTAATCGGAGCTGTAGCAGCTGGCCTATGCCACAGCCACAGCAATGTGGGATCCAAGCTGCATCTGCAAACTCCACCACAGCTCACGGCAACACCAGATCCTTAACACACTGAGCAAGGCCAGGGATTGAACCTGCAACCTCATGGTTCCTAGTTGGATTCATTAACGACTGAGCCACGATGGGAACTCCTAATGTATATTTCTTGCACATGGTTTGTTAGATTTATTCCTAAGTATTCAGTGTTTTTCAGTGCTATAATAAATGTTCTCATCCTGATTGTTGTTAGAATATATAAATACAATTGTTTTTTGACCATTTGACCTTGTTTCCTATAACTCATATGTAGTTTTATTTCTTCTTTTCCAGTCTATTTTTCTTTAGTTTCTTTATTTGAAACAAAAAGGCAGATATATGTCTTGCTTTATTTTGAATGGCTATGGCCTCCAATATAATGCTGAATAGATGAAATTAGAGGACATCTTTGCCTTGTTCCTAGTTGAGACAACATTACATCTTTCACCACTAAATATGATGTTAGTTGAAACTTTTTAGATGCCCTTTTTTGGGATTAAAGGAGTTTCCTTTTATTCCTAACTTGCTAAGTTCTTTTTTGTTTTGTTTTGTTTTAATTGTGAATGGGTATTTAATTTTGTCAAATGCAACCCCCTATTCTATTAATAAAGAGAATTACATTAGTTTATTAAGAATTTTTGTGTCGGAGTTCCCGTCGTGGCTCAGTGGTTAATGAATCTGACTAGGAACCATGAGGTTGCGGGTTCAATCCCTAGCCTCGCTCCGTGGGTTAAGGATCCGGTGTTGCCGTGAGCTGTGCTGTAGGTTGCAGACGCGGCTCGGATCCCGCGTTGCTGTGGCTGTGGCGTAGGCTGGCAACTACAGCTCCTGTTAGACCCCTAGCCTGGGAACCTCCATATGCCGCGAGTGCAGCCCTAGATAAGGCAAAAAGACAAAAAAAAAATTGTGTCTATATTCATGAGGGATAATTGGTCTGTAGGTTTCTTTCTAATGTTTTTATCATGTTTTGGTATCAGGGTTACGCTGATCTTATAAAATGGGTTGGGAAACCTTTCTTTCCTCCTCCGTTTTCTAAACATGTTTGTATATGATCCTGGTGTTTTTCTTCCTTAATATTTAATAGAATTCACCAGAGAAACTCTCTGGGCCAGAAGTTTTCTTTGTGGAAAGATTTTAAAATTTATGTGGAATGGTTTTCAATAATTTCAACTTCTTTAATAGACATAGAGCTATCTAGATTTTCTACTGTTGTGTTAGTTTTGGTAATTTATGCCTTTTAAAAAATGTAGCCTATTTTATTCAACAGATTGTAACTTATTATTATCTTTTATTTTAATACTCTCTTCTGTATTGGGCAAATGAGAGCCCATTTAGGCTGGCATCTGTGCCCCTCTGATATATGTCCATCATTCCCTGAGTATTTCCAGGTTCATCTTAGGTTTATTCTGTACAATCCTGGAATCAACCATTTCTCCAGGGAGCTATGGTTCTTTTTAGTGCAGAATGGTATTTAGAAGCCAAGATTTAAACACTAACTTATTTTCATCTATATTTTTATATGTTGGGGTTTTTTTTATTTTTAAATGGATTTTATTATATTTATAGTTGTACAACCTATATTTTTATATTTTGAAAAGCACAAGTTCACATTGATACCTCTAGTTCCAATATAATACCAGAGAATTTATTGTAGATTTCTCTCTTTTCATTCTCTTTTCTAATAATAAAAAACCTGATTTGAGTTTTTTCCTTTAAGCACTTTAAAAAAAATCTTGTTCGTTGTCTTCTAGCCTTCATTGTTTATGGTGAAAAATCTGCCATTATTTATATTGTCACTTCCATGTAGGAAGCATCCCCCTTTTCTTTGACTGCTTTTAAAGTTTTGGCTTTGTTACTGGTTTTCAGTGGTTTTGGCTGTGTTGGGCCTGGGACTTGGTTTTAACAGATTTTTTTATCGTGTATTGAAAATTTTTTTGTCTTTTTTTTTCGGTTTTTTTAGGGCCACACCCGAGGCATATGGAAGTTCCCAGGCTAGGGGTCTAATTGGAGCTGAAGCTGCTGGCCTATGCTACAGCCACAACAATGCCAGATGCAAGCCATGTCTGCAACCTACACCATAGCTTGTGGCAATGCTGGGTACTTAGGCCAAGGATTGAACCTGCATCCTCGTGGATACTAGTCGGATTCTTAACCCACTAAGCCACAATGGGAGCTCCTGTTTGTTTTTTGTTTTAATCTTTTTGGGATTTGCTTATTCTTAAACCAGTAAGCCAATGGTTTTCACTAAATTTGAGAAATATTTGGTCACTATTTTTGTACTTTTTTGTGCCCCTTTATTGATTCTCTTCTGCATCTCCAATTACACATAGGTTAGATCATTGAAAATTGTCCCACAGGTGACCGAGACTCTGTTCATTTTTTTCTTTTACAGTCTATATTCAGATTATCTCAGCTGATCGTCTTTTAATTTCAGCAGCCTTTTTTTCTGGCATCTCCAGCCTGCTTTTAAGCCCATCCAGTAAATTTTTAATTTGCGGTTATAAACTTTTCCAATTTAGAATTTCTGTTTGGTTCATTTTAGTTTCCATTTTAATGGTGAAAATTGCCATGTTTACTCATTGTGATCATATCTTTAAGTTGTTTAACATATTTGTTACAGCTTCTGAAGAGCCATTATTTACTTATTCACACAACTAGATCATTTTCTTGGTCATTTTTTATTGACTTCTTTTTCTCTTGACTGTGGGTCCTCTTTGTCTTCTCATGTCTAGTAGTTTTTTATTATAGTGGACATTGTAAACAGTACACTCTGGAGACTCTGGTTTCTCTATCTTTCTCTGATTGTCTTACTGGCAGATCACTGTGACTTCATGTAGTCTTGGTTTTATGTTTGTTAGGGCAGGTGTGTTTTGGTTTTGCCCCTAGTCTTGAGGCACATCCCTTAGTCCTGAAGACTTACTGTTTAGTCTAAATGCAAGGTTGTGAGTGGAAAATTTGAGATGCTTATTAAGCCCTTCTAATTTAGTAGGAATCAAATTCAAAACCTGAATCCTCCCAAGGGCAGCAGCTGGAATCTCTATTCAGATCTTTCAGTCTTCTAGCTGTTATTTCCCATTGGAATATTTGGAGCCCTCCATTCGTGTAAGTAGTTGAGGGTTAGCTATGGATTTGAGGGAAACATATGCATATTTTGATGCTTCCTCCCTGCCCCTGTGGCTGACTCTATTTTCTATTTTTCTTCTCAATTCCTAGCCACTATGGCAGCCCTGAACTCCATCTTCTGACATCTTAAGCCAATAGATTGTGGCTTTCTAACTGAATTTTAGTCACCTTGCACCAAGTAGCCTAGTGAGTACCCTCAGGGAAAATGTACATAAACGTGGATCTTACCCAGTATGGATTCTCCTCTTTCAAAGTCAGTCCACTTCTTCCCTATTTCTGCCTACTTTCAGCCACTCTCTAGTGTCTTTTTTATTTTAAAATATTTTTTCCAAGTTTATCTGAGAAAAGCTAATCCAATACATATATCTCTGCTGATATTGGAATCAGAATTCTTTGACTTAAAGCTTTATTTAGTATGTACCAATTGCTTCATAAATGTCTTAAAAACACAGTAAGTTTAATTTTTTAAAAATTGTGTTGTCTGTACATGAATAGTAAATGTTTGTGGTATTAACAGTTACAGGAGAAGTAGTGAACCCTGAACCCAGAATATACATGTACCAGTTGTCCCTGTACACTAATGTCAAATGATCCAGTTTATCCTTTTAAAATACATGTTTTGAAATAATTTCAACTTAAACAATATGAGAATAAAACAAGTGGGTGAATTTTTTAAAGTTTAACTTGTTTAAATGGAAAACATATAATGTTGTTTTTCTTCATTATCTTTTCTTTTCTTTTTTTTTCCATGCTCTTTAGGGCCAGCCCCTGTGGCATACGGAGGTTCCCAGGCTAGGGGTCAAACCGGAGCTACAGCCATCGGCCTGCACCACAGCCACAGCAATGCAGGATCTGAGCCACGTCTGCAACCTACACCACAGCTCATGGCAGCACCAGATCCTTAACCCACTGAGTGAAGCCAGGGATCGAACCCGCAACCTCATGGTTCCTAGTCGGATTCATTTCTGCTGTGCCACATTGAGAATTCCTCCATACCTTCATACTCTCAGAAGAATGAAAATTCCTATGCATCCATTGCTAATATAAATAAATATATAAATGAATAAATAAACTAATGGGGAAGAAATCTTATCTCTTCCTTAATAATTCCAGTTGGAGTTCCTGTTGTGGCTCAGTGGGTTAAGGACCCAACTTAGTCTCTGTGAGGATGCAGGTTTGATCCCTGGCCTCACTCAGTGGGTTAAGGATCCAGCATTGCTTCAAGCTGCGGCATAACTCACAGATGCGACTTGGATCCTGTGTTGCCATGGCTGTGGCATAGGCCTCAGCTGCAGCTTTGATTCAAACCCTAACCTGGGAACTTTCACATGCCTCGGGTGTGGCCATTAAAAAAGAAAGGAGTTCCCGTCGTGGCTCAGTGATTAAGGAATCCGACTAGGAACCATGAGGTTGCGGGTTCGATCCCTGGCATCGCTCAGTGGGTTAAGGATCCGGTGCTGCCGTGAGCTGTGATGTAGGTCGCAGACGCAGTTCGGCTCCCACGTGGCTGTGGCGTTGGCTGGCGGCTACAGCTCTGATTAGACCCCTGGCCTGGGAACCTCCATATCCCATGGGTGCAGCCCTGAAAAGACAAAAAAAAAAAAAAAAAAGGACAGAAGAAGAAGAATTTCAATAAATAGAGAAGGGAAGAAAAATTTTAAAATCACCGTCAGTAATTTCTACCAGAGTAAGAATCTACCAGTGATGCTAAAATAGTAGGCAAAAGTTGAAGCAGAAGCAAAATATTTGCTTGGTCTTAAGTATTCCCCCAGTATATTTAGTAATTCCTAAAAGAAAAATAAAAACTTACAGTAGAGAATCCTGGCAGACAGAACCTTAGGCAAAAGTGATCAGGGTTAACATCACCAGAAATACTTATCTGCGTACCTTCTGACTTGATGCATTGAGAAGGGCACATCACCTCTGTGATATCCTTGCCAGTAATATATAACCCCAGTCTGATCATGAGAAACATAAGATAAACCCAAATTGAGGGGCATTCTATGGATTAATCAGTACTCTTCAAAAGTGTCAGAATCATGAAAGACAAGACTGAGGAATTGTCAGATATCAGAGGAAACTAAGGATACATGACAACTAAATGCAGTGGGGATTTGGATTAGATATGGAATGGGAAAAGGATGTTAATTTCAACACACATATTTATACCAGTAGCACTCAAAGAGTGTTTTTAGACCAACAGCATTAACATCAATCAACTGAGAAATTAAAAATGCAAATTCTCAGAAGCTCTGGGACGGGACCCTGCAATCTGTGTTTTAACAAGTGCCCAAGATAATTTCGATGTGCGCTAGTGTTTGAAAGCCATGTGTGTACCATCAGTAAAACTTAAGACTAAAAGGAAAAAAATTTTTAAATATGTTTGTCAGTTTGATTACTAGTAACCAGTGGTTTTCTTTTAGTTGTGGTAAAATACATGTAATCTAATATTTACCATCTTAACTATTTTTAAATATAGTCTGTGCTATTAAATACACTCACATTGTTGTATAACTGTCACCACTATCCGTTCTGAGAACTCTTAACATCTTGTAAAACTGAAACTCTGTATTCATTAAACAGTAACTCCCCATCCACTTCTTTCAGCCCCTGGCAACCACCATTTTACTTTCTGTCTATGTAATTTTTTTTTTTTTTTTTGGTCTTTTCAGGGCTGCACCCACAGCATATGGAGGTTCCCAGGCTAGGGGTCTAATCTGAGCTGTAGCTGCCGGCCCATGCCACAGCCACAGCAACGCTGATTCCAAGCTGCATCTTCGACCTACACCACAGCTCACGGCAATGCCGGATCCTTAACCCACTGAGCGATGCCAGGGATTGAACCCGCAATCTCGTCGTTCCTAGTTGGATTCGTTAACCACTCAGCCATGACGGGAACGCCTGTCTCTGTAATTTTGACTAAGTGGAATCATACAGTATTTTTTTGTGACTGGCTTATTTCATCCATGTTGTAGTATGTGTCAGAACTTCTTTCCTTTCTAAGGCGGAATACTATTGCATTATATGTATGCCACATTTTGCTTATCCATTTGTCTGTCAGTGAACATTTAGATTGCTTTCACATTTTAGCTATTGTGGATAATGCTGCTTTGAACACAGATGTACAAATATTTCATCAAGACTCTGCTTTCAGTTCTTTTGGGTAGAAACCCAGAAGTGGAATTGCTAGATCATATGGTAATTCTATTTTGTGTGTGTGTGTGTGTGTGTGTGTGTGTGTCTTTTGTCATTTTTAGGGCCATACCTGTGGCATGTGGAGTTCCCAGGCTAGGGGTCTAATTGGAGCTACATCTGCCGGCCTGCGCCACAGCCACAGCAACGTGGGATTCAAGCCATGTCTGCAGCTTACACCACAGCTCACGGCAATGCCGGATCCTTAACCCACTGAGCAAGGCCAAGGATTGAACCTGTGAACCCACAACCTCATGGTTCCTAGTCGGATTCATTTCCGCTGAGCCATGATGGGAGCTCCGGTAATTCTATTTTTAATTTTTTGAGGAACCACCACCATACTATTTTCCTCAGTAGCTCTATCATTTTATCTTCCCACTAACAGTGCACAAGGGTTCCAGTTTCTCCACATCCTCACCAATTCTTATTGTTTCTGTTTTGTTTTGTTTTTTAAATTATAACCATCCTAATGGGTATGAGATGGTCTCTCATTGTGGTTTTGATTTGCATTGCTTTAATAAGTGATGTTGAACATCTTTTCACATGCTTGTTATCACATCTTAGGTAAATGTCTATTCAAGTCCTTTGCTCATTTTTGAGTAACACCTCTACCTTCACACATACATTGAAGTCAGTGCTACTCACATACCTCTTCATAGGCAAATCAGGAGCTCTTTTGGGCTCTCCCTTTCTAGTTATAGTCTTCAGTCAGTCTTAGTGCCTTAGGTTGAAGAGACCCTTTTTATTTTTTTTTAGGGCCGCACCTGCGGCATATGGAGGTTCCCAGGGGTCTAATTGGAGCTGTTGCTGCCCGGCCTATGCCAGAGCCACAGCAACGCCAGATTTGAGCCACGTCTACAACCTATACCACAGCTCACGGCAATACCAGATCGTTAACCCGCTGAGTGATGCCAGGGATCGAACCCGCAACCTCATGGTTCCTAGTCGGATTCATTTCCGCTGTGCCACGACGGGAACTCCAGCTCTCCCTTTCTTTATTCCCTCTATCTACCTTGTCCCTCAGCTCCCTGTAAATCTGGTATTTACACCTAAGAATCTATTTGTGTGTTAATTTTGAGAAATAGGGTAAAATTTGAAAAGTGTATGACAGTAGTTCAATATTTTAGACTTATCTCCAAAAACTTCTCTTTACAGACTTACAACAGCTGTGCCAGACTCTGCTTAAATCAAGAGACAGTATGTCTAGCAAGCACTGCTATGAAGACTGAAAACTGTGTGGCCAAAGTAAGTGATATTATACATCTGTGTATTACACCACATTATAACAATGGTTTATATATAGATGTCTTTACTCAATATTGCTATTAAAAACTATTACAGGATTTTATATTTAAAAAAGAATATAGTGGGCATCATTTTATCCAAAGTGGATCGCAAGTTGAAGTCTTCATCTCTTCAGTTGCAGCAGAATTTTTTGTGTGTTCTGGTCACTCTTTAGCGTAATTCACATTTGTTGCTTGACCCTACGTATGAATTACATTACAAATACGGTTTATGTAAAAAATATATAATTGTTTTCATAAGTTTGTTGGTGGCTTTTAAATGCAGTTAAGGGAGTTCCCCTCGTACCTCAGGGGTTAACGAACCTGACTAGGATCCATGAGGATGGGGGTTTGATCCCTGCCCTTGCTCAGTGGATTAAGGATCCAGCGTTGCCTACACCACCTACAGTGGTATAGGTTGTAGATGCGGCTCGGAACTGGCGTTACTGTGGCGTAGGCTGGCAGCTGTAGCTCTGATTCAACCACTAGCTTGGGAACCTCCATATGCTGCAGTTGCAGCCCTAAAAAGCAAAAAAATAAAAACAATTTTCTTTAAATGCAATTAAGTATGGAGTACACCATTATATGATTTTGAAATATGCTATCGAAAACCCAGTTATGTCACTGTTATTATTATTGAGTGGCAAAATAAAATATTGCTTTTGGTCATCTTGATCTGACTAGATAAATATGTTTAATCATTCTTATGGAGATACTTGCTTCTCATGTATAGATGCGTGCCATATCTGTAGCCTAGATAAAAAAATAATCTTATGTATTAGAGATCTTATAATTTAATAATTGTATTAACTATGCCTCAAGTTTCCATCTCTAAGTACTCAGAAACTTTGACCTAAATTTAGATATCAGCCATTTTGATTATTCTAGGAATAAATAAAATTCCAGTGTGGGCTATGTTTCTATACTTTCGCTTTGCATATCTGCAAAATTAACTGCCTTTTATAACTATTCAAGAATTTGTCACTTTACAATATTCCTGACTTTAACTAGTTTAATCTATTTTGTTATATACCTAGGCTCCCTGTTATATCCTGTTATTAGAGCCCGGCTTGTATCATGTAGTTTCCATTCTTTGCTAAAAAATTAAACAACAGCAATTATTTTGTATTTTATTTTATTTCTTTCTTTTTTTTCTTGGCCATACCTGCAGCATGTGGAAGTTCCCAGGCCAGGGATTAAACCCATGCCATAGCAGCAGCCTGGGCCCTTGCAGCGACAATGCCGGATTCTTAACCTGCTGTGCCACAAGAGCAACTCCTTGTTTTACTTAAAATGTGAAGTAGTCTTAATTGATAAAGGACCTGCTTTATTAACTGAAAATACATCGTACAAATAATCATTGGAAATGATCCATATAAGAAATGTCAGAATTTATGAAAAATTACAATGAAAAAAGGTAATCAGTTGTCTCTTAAATTAGAATATCTTAATAATTTGCTGTAAAATATGAATATTATAAATTACGTATATGTTTTTTTTTTCAGTCATTTAGTCACAACTAGTGCTGATTGACCCTATTTTGTATCCAGCATTTGTGCATTGAGATATGGGGGACCAATAATTTGGGCTTTTAAAGATAATCTTTTTCCTATTTGGCCATGCTGCTTTCAGTTTCATCATAAGTGGGTGACTTCTGGCTAAACAAGGTAAAATCTTAGCATGAGCACCGATCCAAGGACAGGGTGATGATTTTAATGAATTTCATTGAGAGCTAGCCAAGTGAGCATCTGTTCCTTTTGTTTTCACAATACTTTGTAAGCCAGGATCTCTAAGCTTACATAGTTACATTGATGTGTGTCTGTAAGCTGTTTTTGTGTGTGTGTGTGTGTGTGTGTGTGTGCATTTTTCCCCCCTTCAACCCTCTACCTCTGTGGTACATAGTTAGAAGTCTTGTGGCATTTGACACAAAGGCATAATTTCTTCTATGCTCTTAGGTGAGGAAATAAGTTTGCTCATTGCTACTACTTAGTCTGTTTCCTTTGCTCCCAGATGGTGAACCTCTTATCTCATTCTTGCTTATCTTAACATTATTCTGCCACCTGTATCCTTTCATTGTCACATTAAACACCGTAATTTAATAATTATTTGTCATTTTCTCTTGGAACCCACTTAATGGTCTGGTTCCTTTTATTGGCCATATCTGTGTCTTCTGGTTCATAACTTCAGATTTGTGTCAATCGGTTGGCCAATAGCAAATAAAAACGTGTAGCTGAAACAATTTCTTTCTTGCAACAACCTCCAATGAGGTACCAATAACATGGTAATAGGAAAAGAGTTTTCCCTTTTTTATTTGCATATGTTTTATCTTATGATTCTGTGCTGCTTTTGTTGGCATCATTTATTGCTTGACCTTCGAAAGGTAAAGACTTGCCATTATTTTTGTAGGTCTGTAAGCTTGTCCTTATTTCTTGCTCTTCATTTTTAGGCCTTAGCTGTATAGTTTCACATGCTACTTGATATGGCAGCAGTGGTTTTTAACTTGGTATAAATGTCTCTTGTTGATTCAGGTTGTGCTCTAAAGTGGCCTTGAATATCCAACTGTTTCCATGGAGAGCAGCAATAATATAGTGATAACCAACCATTTTTGTCCTCTAGTTCAAAGCAGCTAATTCTGACAAGAGTGACTTTGGTTTGGGTGGAGATATAACTAAAGTCTAAGACCTTAATATTGAACCCTGTTTATATGAATTTTAGAGAGGACATTAATACCAGTTAGTCCTTTTAAAAGCAGCAATATTGTTATGTTTGGCCCCCTGTGGTACATTGTATATGACTCTGTTTTGCCAGCTATATCTTACAGTAAATGTTTTATGGGGTCTGTGAAAAGAGACCCTTAATCCTCTTTAGAATATCGGAAAACAAAGTTATAAGGCAAACCGTGGCCACCCTAGGTTAATAATAATCTTTGAATCTCTAACTTAAATGAGTCTTGAGAAAATATTTTAAAATAAAAATAGAGCAGGGGTCATTTTATAGTATAACTTAATCCAAGTAATATTGGGAGGCATTGAGATTTTTGTTTGTTTCTTCTGAAGCCTTCCTTCTTACTAATTATAGCCCTGTAGTTCATAAGATTTGTGTTTGGAACATGATAAGCTCTGTGTTTATTGTAGCTTTAAATGGACAGTCATTATTGACTGCCAACTTAGTCTTTAAGATCAATAATCACGTTGTACCTAATTGTCAACCTTCACGATGTTTTTTTAATTGGTAAAGAAAACTAACTGGAAAAATGAAGAGCATTAATTTTTATGTTATCTTTTTATTGACTTTATTTAAATATTATTGAAAATTTTTGGCTTCAGGCTTTTCCCTAATTTACTCTTACATACACATGCACACATAGAGTTAAAACTGAGTTGTTTCAAACACATCTGCCTAGATTCTTTCAGAGGTAGGAGAAGTTCTGCCTCTTTATATTTAGAAAATGAACCCTTCTATAGTCCTTTGTTGATGTGTTCTCTATTGTAGTTGTTGTTTGTTGCTATTGTTTTTTACTTCAGACTAATAATCTGTTTGCAACTGACTGAGACAGAAAAATGTGATGTTCCTTTCCACTCACTCCAGATTTTGATAGAAGACTTGTTTTATTTATTTCCAAAATTATATCCGCAGGAAACAAGCTGTTTAAATTCAGATTATGCTGAAGCAAAATGGTCCTGGTATGAGAAGCAACGTGCTGTTTTACGAGCACAGAGTCCCTTTTCTCATAACTGATTGATAGTAAATATTTTCCTGAAGAATTATTGCCAACCATGAACAGTGCAACTGTTTCACTTTTTTTCCGTGCTACCTGCTGTACCAGCCATTGTCGGTAATTAAGATCTACAATTCACAATGCAGACGTTTGCACTTCCTCTGGGTCTGCGCTATTTATAAGGCATTTCAGCTGTTCAGAGTTTCTTTTGAGTTTTAAACTACGTGTTAACAGACTTTTAACATACTGTTCCACAAGTAGCATGTCAGATGGCCACTCTATGAACAAGCTCCTCTGTTGGGTCTAAATTGTAGTTTTGTGAAGAATATATTAAGATTTAACCATATCTGATGTGTTTGGAAAAACTGAAGTATTAACGTAGTACACATTAGGCTTATTCCTGATTTAGAGAGGTAGGAATAAAGTTCAAAAGTAATATTTTTCTTTCATATTTAAATATTCATATGAAATTATTTGATGAGTTTTAATGAGGGTTACAGAGAGGGTCTGAGAAGTACTAGTAAAGTGACTTTTCCAAGCTCACTTTGAAGTAATAGTAGATTCAAGGAGACCCTCATGATAGACAAGAGTTTGTGTGTCTGTCAGATTAAGGATACAAGAATACATAACCTTCTAGATGTGCATGATATTTAAGAATACAAACATGGGGCACCAAAATGGATCAGCAGATTGACTGCACATTTGTTGTGTAATCAGCTTCAAGAACCCAAAGTAGCATATGCCACTGGAGGAAAAGTGTAAACAGGAATCCTGGTCTTTATTAAAACCGGTTAAATTCAAAGTTATTTTCAGTCATTTCAAGAAAGTTAATTAAAAAAAAAAAATGTCAAGACCCCAGTGAGAATCTTCATGAATTATTGCTTAGCGTCAGAGTAACTACTTGTACAGTTCCCATGCTACGGGCACTCATTGTTAAACATACAAGAAAAAGAAACAAGAAGCTGAAAACTATCAACAAAATATGTTTAAAACTTTGCCCTGTGTGGGGATCAGACTGACTCTTTTGAAGCCAGAAGTCAGAGGCATTGATTCTGCACATTGGCTGCCAACATCTTCCAGCAGAGCAGTTCCGTGGAGAAAGGCAGGACATGGGTTTCAGTGCTGATTTCTTGATGGCCCCTTGAATAGACAGAGCTTGTAACAAAGCTTTTCCAAGGCGGTTTTGCCTTCCAAAACCTGAAACTTGATATGGTTCTTTTGAACTACAGTGTTTCTGTAAACTTTATTTTTCCTTTAGTGAACTCTTTATGAACCTTTTTTTAGATAGCAGCAGCAGTTCAACTGTTGGGATCCACTGATATATCTGACTGAGGCTCTTTAAGATGCTAGAACCTATTCACATTTCTATCTAGCCAGGGAGCTAATAAGATTGAGTTTGTCTTTGTGGATTGATCTAGATTAGCATGAGATGAGCCCAGTCAGTGTCTCCCTTAGTGAAAAAGGAAAGGTTGGGAGAGAGAGGGATGAAGGAAGAAAGTTCTTCATCAGGAACTGACTGCAGTATTGCCTGCTGATGCATGTCGGATCACCCGCACCGAGAGATCACATGGCTTCTCCAAAAGTCAAACGATCAATTCGCCTCGTTTTGGCTCTGTACTTAATGCACAAACAGTGCGATCTGCGGGGCTGTAATTGCATTGTTAGGGCCAAGGAACAAGCGTGTGCCTTTTCAGCAGACAGCTGGCAGGGAGAGAGGCATGTTGTTAGGAAAGAGAGAGGCAAGGCAAATAAAATTACTGCTAACGCTCAGAGATCGGCAGGAGTCCTACTTGCCTAATCTTACCGGTGGGAGCAAGCGGCTGTTGTAATCCAATTATAGCAGCATAAGCAATTTGTTAGACACTCCGCATAATGTAACAATTTCCCAATAAACTCTGACTTGTAATAACGTCGGCAAGAGTCCGCATAAATCTGCCCGAATGGTGGGGGCTGGAGCGTTCAGCTGGGGGCTTGTAATTGGCGCCATCAGCACGTTTTGCAGAGTGCATGCAGTATGGTGCAGTCTTTTAGTGCAGGAATTTTAAGGAGAAAAGCGTGGCACACGTTTCTTAGAAAAAGAGAAGTGGCCATTAAAAGGGGAGCAGCAAGAAGGGCTGCCTTCACATTACCTAGAAATCTTAGTATAGAAAGAAAACAGGAGGAAGCCATGTTTCCTTCTAATACTAAAGAGGGGAGTAAAGGATAGAATGTGTGAATTAAATGCTTTTATTTAAAAGGCATCAGTCTCTTATTATTTATACGTCCTTCAGCTCCCCCCAGCAATACTGTTCAGGCAGCATTTAGCTGACATTTTTTACAAAATGTTCTTAGCCAGGCAAGCCTAGAAATGCCAAATTAAAATCTCTGTTCTTCTAGAGTT
Source organism: Catagonus wagneri (assembly GCA_004024745.2). Taxonomy (NCBI): domain Eukaryota; kingdom Metazoa; phylum Chordata; class Mammalia; order Artiodactyla; family Tayassuidae; genus Catagonus; species Catagonus wagneri. The sequence goes on along the minus strand of PVHT021183705.1, from coordinate 27,960,852 downwards.
TACCATTTTCTTTACAAGAGGAAAATACATTTTCTTTGTGCCCAAGACAATTCATTCTTTTAAAGATATTGACTGTCGAACCTTTGTGTAGAATTCCATCTTCTGCTTTAAGAAACTCTCTCTCATTGAAGGGTTTAAAACCCATCTTTGTTGTTTGCTTATCTGGCTTTACTATGCTTCTTATTTTCCAATTCTGAAATATATTGTGAGTTTCTTTGATACTAGGATTAGTAATTTTCTTGTTGAACAGTTATACTGTATAAGAGTACAATTTTCATTATTTAAACCTATACCTATATGATCATTATAGAAATCATTTTGATTCCTAAGTCATAAGATCTGTTTTAGAAGAACACTTATTGTTTGGAACAAAGTACAACCTCCATTATTAATTGATTGATTGGCGTTTGTAGTCACAGAATAGAGTTTCTTACACAAGGCACAAGCGGTGTAGAGTACTCACAGATTTGAGTTAATAGATTTTCATGCTACTGCATGTGTTTTAAATGTTGTCTACCTTCTTACGCCAACCCAACTCTTCATTGTTGTTAATTTGTGTCAAAGCCAAGCTTATGAAATAAAAACAGGATTCTTCAAAATATCATGTTGCTGTGGGTATTATTAAAATAAATATTTACTTTGAGTATAAACATTTCTTTCTACTGAAGCAAATGCTGCCTTGTTTGACTGGAGCTACATCAATAAACTGCAGTGCCTCTAATAAAGCCACTCAGTGTCTGGGTTTAACTAATGGCTGATTTTCATGGCTTTGACAGTGAGCTGTGTGCGTTATTTTCTCCTGATATTGTAAAAATAATGAGAGCAAATTAGAACAATCAGTTTACACAGATAGCTCCTGATTGGAGGCGATGGGCAATATGGCAGCAGGTAATCCATCTTCAGGCTCCTGTCACATTAACTTCAGCAGTGTGAAAAGATCAGGTGGGGTAAGCAGGGATCCTGCCCAATCGGAACACTGAAATTAATGAGAAGAGCATTGTTCTGTGATCAACCTTTTAATTAGCAAGACTGTAAACAGAGGGAGTGATGAAGGCAACACCACAGCTGCACAATGCGAGGCACAATTCCCAAAAAGGGAAAGAAAAAGAAATCTTTGGGTTTTACATCACACTTTTGTTGCAGTCTATAGGCATTGTGTTTCCACTCTAGAGTTGGTTTATGGACTTTAAGAAATACTTGCCTGTACCCTTGAAACTAATATGTTATATTACCAATTTTGCCTCAATCAAAAAAAGAAAGAAATACTGCCTGCTTTCCAAGGTATTGTAACAAATATGATTGATGTATTTATGATCTATAGGATCTATAGATGGTAATTCTATTAGGAGTCATTTCTAACTTTTTTTACCAGCACACTTTCTTTGGCATTACACTCTGGGTTTTAACTTTTGATTTTTTAAAAATCAAGTAAATTAAAATTTGAAAGTAGATGATAAATTTAAAATCAGAGAAATAAAAAAATAAAATTTAGAAAGATCTGCCTTGTCAACCACATCCCACCAGTTTATAGAGTTTTTCTTGCAAATAGCATTTGAGTTTTCTGGTTCGGAGAATTTTTGTCACTTTGAATTGTTTAAAAGAGGATGCTAATCCAGGCAGTAAGCTATGGCATATTTAAATTATGTTCCCTTCCTGATTCTGTTTATTAGGAAATTCACTGTTTTTTTCCCCTATGCCATTGACCTCTCCGTGTTGGGGGCTGTGTTATTTCAGTTTATATAATTGAGAATTGAATATCAATGAATGGTGTCTATAAGAGGAAGAGGGGGTAAATCTGTGCAGTAACTGAGACTAAAGGCCATTTATCCATTTGAAGTTCAGTTATGCTGAAATTGAGTAACCTTGTTAATCATCCCTGAAATATTGGAAAATATGGTATAAGGCTATGGAAGACATTAATGAGTCAGATTTTCCCTACCAAATCAGTGCCTGTTTCTGGGCCGCTTTTGGCAGGCTTTGAATTTGGGAAAGTACATGAGGCTACAAGGATTTGCAGTTTATATCTTAAGTTTAGTGGCTTACTGTAGAAGCAAGTAATATAATATAGGCTATGTAAATAAGTCCAGATAGCTTCCAAAGATATATAAAATAAATCTGTTTTCTTGTTGTTAACAGTCAGTTGTCTTAGATATTTATTTAAAGTATTAATACATAAAAGCCAGTTATTGGGTACCCATTTGAGTGTAGAATTAGCAGGAAAGAGTCAGGTTAAGTATAAGATAATTTTTTCTCGTCATAGTTAATAGGGCTTTTTAAATAATATATGTAACTAATGGAAATTCTAGCCTTGCAGCTCTAAGATACTGTGTTTGCAGAATCTAAGTCCCTGATGTTATAGTTCTTTGCAAAACTCATAGAATAAAAGCATTTCCCTTCCTCTTAGTACCCATCATCACCCTACCTTCCTTCCCCTTCTAAATATCTTTAGCAGTTCTGTCAGAAGCCTGATTTTTTTTGAGGGGGGTGATAGCTGTTCTTGAACATGTTCATTAAGACTTATATGTGTCAGTATTTTAGGATCAGTAATACTAAATACTAATAATACCTAATAGTCTCTAGGATTTCCCCCTGATACTCTTTTTTAAGAGAATGGTGCTGCTGTGCATATTAATATTTTAAAGCCCACTTGTTATAATTTTGCCTGATAACTTTTCTGCATTCCTTCATCTGGAAGAAAAGCTTTCTTTTTTAAATGGCTACACCCGTGGCACACAGAAGTTCCTGGGCAAGAATTGGAATCCAGTTCTCAGCTACACCCCACTCTGCAGCTGCGGCAATGCTGGATCCCTTTAATCCATTGCACTGGGCAGGGGATCACACCTGCATCTCCATAGTGACCCAAGCTGCTGCAGTCAGATTCCCAGCGCACCTCGATACAGCGGGAACTCCTGGAAGAAAAATTTTTATTCTTATGGCTTTTATGGGTTTTTGTGGCTTTTCATTCTCCTCTCTCCTTGTTTGACAGTTCCATAAGCCTGGGCTGGTAAGCTCTCCATGAACAAGTATGTTCTTAGTCATATGGTGTAAATAGATCACTTACAAAGCTTGTGAAACCTGAGCTCTCCTTTTGAACCTCTCGGTACCTATGAGCTCAGTATCCATACATGTAAAACTTTATTCTTGTGTCATGACTTCAGCTTGTAGGCAAATGAGCTAAGAATTTAAGTTACTATTCTCTATACCAAGAATTTAAGTTACTATTCTCTATACTATTCTCTATACCAAATATAAAATTATATTTTTCCCTTTTCCTATGATTCTGGAATTCCATCTGACTCAGTGATCTTGCTGGTATTTGGTCTTACTGTTAGACTTCTTTCCCAGAGGATTTGTTTCTTAAGATCAGTGTTAAAATAGATGTCTCTTTTTTTGAGGGCGTCTTTTTATTTGTTTGTTTATATTAGTAATAACAAATGTCTAACTGGCTGAATGAACAAGAAACTCTTTTTAATTTCCTAACAGAGCTAGAGTTGCCAAGTCCCTTAAATTCTTCTAATCCCAAATCTCATCAATAGGTTCTCTTTAGAGAAATTTTTATTAGTGTAGTCCTTTGGTGCTCAACTAATACGCTCTTATTTAAAGTTCTTATGTATGGAACCAGTTGTATCTCTGAGGCTATTGTAGTCTTTTTTTGTTTTTTGGGTTTTTGTTTTTTTTTTTTTTTTTTGTCTTTTTGTCCTTTTATGGCCGCACCCGTGGCATATGGAGGTTCTCAGGCTAGGGATCTAATCAGAGCTATAGCCACCAGCCTACGCCAGAGCCACATCCAGATCCAAGCCGCATCTGCGACCTACACCACAGCTCACGGCAACGCTGGATCCTTAATCCACTGAGCAAGGTCAGAGATCGAACCCGCAACCTCATGGTTCCTAGTTGGATTCGTTTCCGCTGTGCCACGACAGGAACTCCTACTGTAATCTTTTCTAAGTTCCTCATCCCCCTTAATTTTTAGTTTGGTATATATTCCTTTATAAGGAATTTTTTAATGTCCTTCTTCTTCTTTCATGTATCTTCAGGATGGAAGATATTTATTTAATTACTTTTACTTTTGTACTACTCAAAAGTTTGAGGAGAGAATATGTTAATATATATTAAGACCCTGTGTTTGGTGCTTTTATGCTAGCCATGTTTTCTCTTTCAATCCTTATATGAACCTGACAAGATGGATGATAGTACTCCCATTTTACAGATGAGGAACCTGAAGCTTAGAGAAACTAAAACTTTTCACGTCCCTGTACTATAGCGTTTTGGATCCGATCTCTGACTTCATGGTCCTTGCTCTACTGCATCCAGTTGACTTTCAAATAGTATTGAGAGGCCCTGTACGTATCTCTTCTACCATTATACTTGACCTCACTACTAAGCACGTGCAGCTTTTCTTGATTTGATTTCTGTAGAACATTTGACACCTATAAATGTTATTTCTTCATCTTTCCCTACCCACCCTCCCCCTCCTTGCTACTTGTAAAATATGCTCTGACTGAACTGTGCCAAGACTGTTTCCAGAAAACTTAGCTATCTCTATTCCGGGTTACTTAGTAACTCTACTAAGCAGATTTAAATGCTCACTCAATAATAATCACTCACCTTATAAACATAGGTCTTTGAAGTATTTAAGATGACCTCATGTCTGTGTTCTGTTGTTATACATGTAAAATAAATAGGACAGTATTAGTCTAATACAGCCAGTTCAAGGTGGTAACTCATACCTTAGTAATTGTTTTAAAAGTTTTTTTGGAACACAGATCTCATCGTAATCTCTGTCAGGATTTACAGTGTAAGCGTATATTGGCAGTCTTTTTATTCCAAAAACTTGTTTTTCCTGGTTAAGCTTGGTAATTAATTTTATCAGTTAAGAAAAAATGTCCTGTAGGACTTCAAAGCCCAGGCTCTGTCTGATTGCACTTCAGGAAAATATTTTTTTTTAAGTATGCATGCTTCTAGATTGGTGATTGTGAAGGTATGATGAGGGTATTAGAACTGATAGTTGGAATTTGAAATCTGCTCTGTGTTTCAGACAGGAAAAAGAGACTTGGGACAGGAGTGAGTTATTAAGAAGCAGGTTCATCAAAAGCAAGTGAAAAAGGAGTTCCCACTGTGGTACAGTTGGCTAAGAATCCGACTGCAGTGGCTTGGGCCTCTACAAAGGCATGGGTTTGATCGCCAGTCCAGTGCAGTGGCATTGAGTGTTGCCACAGCTGCGGCATAGGTCACAGCTGTGGCTTGGAATCAGTCACTGACCTGGGAACTCCCATATGGGTGGAACTATAAAAAGAAAAACAAAAGCAAATAAAATAAAAAGCAAACAAATAAAAATATTAATCTGTGTGTTGTATATTTGTATATAAAACCTCCGTAGATATTCTCTAATGGAAAGAACAGAAGTTTTTAGTAGGTAAGGTCGACATATAAAAAATATGTAAGAAGCACTTATATGGAGCACTAAGATCATGACAAACAGAAATGTTGAAATATTTGTAAAAGAATGAACATAAATTTGATTATGTTTTATACCTCAGATATTAACTCTTTAACTTTATCCACGTTTTCTTGGAATATCTGATGGCTAAAGAAATTTAATTTAAAGATTAAAAAATAAAAATAAAAAAGCTTGGGAGCAAGCCAAAAGGGAAATACAGAGAGAAGACTGTTTAAAAAGAGAAGGTTCCTACAGTGTTAACTATGGAGTGTGTAGCGTGACTCTGTAATGGAATATCATGGCAGGGGGTATAATACTGTAAATAAGATGAATATGCCACTTGTGGATTAATGGGCAACCTAAAGAGTGGCTTTATTTACATCTATGTGTGAGGTTCACTTACAGTTTGTATATTTTCTCTTATTCTTGTGATTGGAATACTTACAGACCTGATTGTTTAATTAGGGAACTTTAAAAAAAAAAATCAGTTTCCTTGAATCTTTGTGTGTGTATGCTTGGTAGGATTAGTGTAGTGTCATTTTTAACTTTTTTTTTTTTCTTTTGTCTTTTTAGGGCTGCATCCACAGCATATGGAGGTTCCCAGGCTAGGGATCAAATTGGAGCTGTAGCTGCTGGCCTACGCCACAGGCACAGAAATGCAGGATCCGAGGTGCATCTTCAACCTACACCGCAGCTCACGGAAACACCAGATCCTTAACCCACTGAGTACCACCAGGGATCGAACCTGTGTCCTCAAGGACAAAATTACCCAATAAGGAAAGAATAGTCCTACACCACAACCACAGCCACAGCAATGGGGGATTCTTAACCCACGGAGTGAGGCCAGGGATTGAACCCACATCCTCACTGTTGCTAGTCAGGTTCTTTAAGCACTGAGTCACAATGGGAACTCCTCATTTTCAACTTTAAAACTGATAGATTGAAGGAATTTTCTTTAACTTTTTTCTCTGGGTAATACCTTTTTTTTTTTTAGGGACACACCCACGCCATATGGTAATTCCCGGGCTAGGGGTTGAATTGGAGCTGCAGGCTGCCGCCTATACCACAGCCACAGCAACACCAGATCTAAACTGCATCTGCGACCTACACCACAGCTCATGGCAATGCCAGATCCTTAACCCAGTGAGTGAGGTCAGGGATCGAACCCGCATCCTCATGGATACTAGTTGGATTCTTTTTTTTTTCTTTTTTTTTTGTCTTTTTGCCTTATCTAGAGCCGCACCCACGGCATATGGAGGTTCCCAGGCTAGGGGTCTCACAGGAGCTGTAGCCGCCGGCCTTCGCCACAGTCACAGCAACGCAGGATCTGAGCCGCGTCTGCAACCTACACCACAGCTCAAGGCAACGCTGGATCCTTAACCCACTGAGCAAGGCCAGGGATCGAACCCACAACCTCATGGTTCTTAGTCGGATTCGTTAACCACTGAGCCACGACGGGAACTCCACTAGTTGGATTCCTAACCTGCCAAGCCATAATGGAAACTCCTCTCTGGGTAATAAGAAGAGGTATATGTTCTGATTATAAGTCCAAGAAATAAAGCTATTTTTTTATATTTTACATTTTGATAATGAGTAGGTGTAGATGTCACATATATCTAGATTATAGTAGATTACATTTGCAATGATAAAAGGATATGTGGTACTTTTCAAAGGTTTGAGTACTGAGTAATATAAACTTGACTACATCTAGCCTGGAACACTTTAGGAGCCACTATCTCAACATTATAACATGAGAACGTGCACTAAGGGTAGATTCTAAATGAGAGCTTTATATAACTTAATTTTTTCGTCAGCTTTTTAAGGTTGCTGTTGGTTTCCAATTAATACTATTATTTAGTGCTCATGAACTGCAAAAAATTTGAGATTCAGACTACTTTTTATTCCATCCTTCCCCTCAATTGAAAATGTATGGTAAAAGTAAGAGCCTGACTGGTATCCATGAGGATGTGGGTTTGATCCCTGGCCTTGCTCAGTGGATTAAGAATCTGGCCTAGGTCACAGATGCAGCTCAGGTCTGGCATTGCTGTAGCTGTGGCAGCTGCAGCTCAGATTTGACCCCTAGCCTAGGAAGTTCAATATGCTACAGGTACAGCCCTTAAAAAAGCAAAGAAATAAAAAAAAAAAAAGAACAGATTTGTGATTGCCAAACGGGAAGCGGGTAGGTGAGGGACTGGCAGTTTGGGGTTAGTAGATGCAAACTATTACATATAAAATGGATTAAAAAAACAGGTCCTACTGTATAGCACAAGGAACTATATTTAGTATCCTGGGACAGGCCATAATGGAAAAGAATATCAAAAAGAATGTATATATGTGTATAATTGAGTCACTTTGCTGTACAGCAAAAATTAACATGACACTGTAAATCAACTATACTTCAACAGAAAAGTAATTTTAAAATATGCAGAGACTGTGTCATCAAATTTGACAGCCTGTTTGCACTATTATTTATTGAATGTTTACAATGTGCCAGACACTAAGGGTTAAGGGTTTTATATACATTCTCAGTTAAATCCCCACAACAATCTCAGTAAATATACAACTCCTTTAAAGACAGATTAACTAGAACTCAGAGATATCAAGCAGTTTGCCCAAGGTATGTTCCAGAATTGGAATTTGAACCCAGCTTGTCTGGCCCCATAGCAACATGCTTTCAACCACTGTGTTTTGTTAATTTTAGTACGTAGAAATTAGGGTAGATGTAGCAAATGTGGGGGGATTATCTAAAAAGTTGTCTGTGGTACCTATTAAATGATAACAATTTATTAGCAAGTAGTTGTGATTTGGAAAACAGGAGTATGCAAATTGATTGTATAAAACCATGATATAGTAATACACTTTAGGTTTATGTTCTCCTTTTACACTTAGAGTATTTTCCTTTTTAGCATTCCATATGAGATGATTAAAATTAAAAATACCTCAATTAGCAGCCACAAAAAAGTAAAACTTTTAATTGAACCTTGTAATGTCCTCTTGCTGTCTGTTAGGCTTTTCTTTTCAGGCTTTGATTGTGTGTAATAAAACTACTGCATTAATTAATGCCAGGGTTCTGAAGCCTTTGGATGCCACAAAAGAGAGTGAAGTGGAGAAACTAAGAGGCAGCATCAAATAGCTTTTCTGTTGTGTTAATTTAGATCTGTCATTCTGGTTCTAGTTCATGATGTATGGCTCCCAGCAGATACAAGGTGAACTGAAATAGAAGTGGTAGTGGATCCTGTCTTAGGAAAAGCACAGTTCACAACTGAAGTTCTCAGTAGCTTAATGAATGATTGTTATCAGATAATATTTTACTCCTAGTTTGAGCTGCCCATGGCCATGTTTATGTGACCAGCAGACATGATGCAAAACCAAACTAAGTGGGAACATGGCATCATGGCTTTGTGGTATGTGCGGGAAAGATCCAGGAATGATGTCCATGCCATACTGTTTTTGGCAGAGTGGTACATGTGTGTAACCAGAGCATGAGAGAGGAAGTTGTACTGACTTACATTAATCTCCATTTAGAATGCTAAAAAAGGAAATGGTAAAAATTTCCTTTGGAAATTGCTAAGTTTTCCTATAATTATGGACACACTTTTTAAGAGATCTGAATGCTAAAAAAAAGGTCAATAGAAAATGTTTGTTTTCTTATTATAGCTCAAAAAATACTGTTTCTTAACTCTAGAATGCAGAATAATCAATAATACATAATAACCTTGGCTAATATGAATTTACTTTTAAGGTGATTCTTTAGATTCTCTTCTTTTTCATTATCTCTCCTTATTCAAGGAACTTATTAATTAGCTGGGTTTGTGTTAGTTTTAACAAGAGTGTTGAAAAGCAGTGTTTCTTTCAGGGTGGGAAAGATTTGAAATCCAAGAATGAAAAACAAAACCCTTTATTTCTGGCTAAATTCTCAGATGGTGTGTATTATAATCATTGAAGTTTTAAAGCCTGTTCAAACTCTGCCTGCAATGTGTAAGATTACATTATAGCTAAATTATACTTTTGAAAAATGACATAGACATTGCTGACCGGAAGCATTGATAACATAATTTCCAGTGGTTAAGGTATTAGTGGAGAAGGGAGTTTATAAGTATCGAAAAGAATACAGGCTTCAATTTGAATAGGTCTCTATTGTCTAGATCAATTTGTCATTTAATGCTAATAAATACTTGTTTTAGAATGGATGGAACTAGGTGAAGTGTTTATAGCCAACCCTTCTTCTTCTCCACTACCAAAGAGCAAGGTTCTCGTAACACTGACCTACTTGGCTCTTACGTGGTATTATAGGTACAATGATTCTGAAGCCATGAAGAGAAAAATTGATGAAGACCAGATGAATTTTTTTAGTAGGAAGTGCTTGGTAGCATGCTTCTTTGTTAGTGAGACATAATGTTGCCACAAATCATGAACAAATGTTCTGAATTCTCTAATATTATAGCAGTTATAACCATTTTTAAACCTCCTTTCTAAGTAGATATTTCTCTCCTGGCTTTCTGTATTGTGAACTTTACGAAACTGGCTTAGGCAGCCTATTAATTATTCATATCATAGCAACAATTAAAGCAAATTAAAAATAAAAATCGCCATATTGCATTTAACTGTGGGCAGCACCAAACTGTGTCAGCTCTGTAAGGGCCTGTGGTGTTTCCTTAGTTAAAAGTGCTAGAGGGAGCTCTAACCTTGTTCACATTAGTGGCTTATGGGAACAATTGTCTGTATGTGGCCAAAGGGTTGCAAGTGAAGGTAGAGGCTAAGGCTGTTCCATGGCAAAAGTTTAAATCTTTTTTATAGAACTCCCTGTTTCCTTTATATCAGAAAATAAGGGTTTGGACTACTATTTGTAACCAGACAGGACTTTATTCATCCTAATTTCTTTTTTTATGAATATAATAATCTGTTCCTAATACAGTATCTAGGAGACCTTGTGTTTGGCTCAGTGAATTTTCACAGAGTGAACACATCTTTATAACCACCACTAAGATTTTTTTTTAAGAAAAAAGGAAAGAAAAAGGGCATTACCAGAAACCCGCTCCTGCCTTCTTTGTCAGTCCTCTCCCAAGGATAGCCATTATCCTCACTTCTAACATTATACATTTGTTCTGCCTGTTTTTGAACTTGGTCTAAGTAGAACCATACTGTACGGATTCCTTACTGTCTGACTTATTTCATTTGGCATAATGTTTTTGAGAGTCATTATTGCACATGGCTATAATTTGTTTATTCTCATTGATGTGTTGTATTTCATTATATAAACTAAACATATCCATTTTACTATGGGTGAATATTTAGGTTGCTTTCTGATTTTGATAACTGCAAAAAATTTGGGGTATGTATCTTTTCGTCAGTATGTGCAATGAATAATGTATTCTGCTGTTGTGTATATAACTAGGAGGGTAATCAGAACTTCCTAACTAGTGGTACCCATTTATACTCACTCTGTCCATCAGTTAATGAGAATTTCATTGTTCCTTTTCCTTACTATCGACACTTGTTGTCTGGCTTTTTCATTGTAGCATTCTGGGGTGTATAGCAATATCCCATTGTGGTGTTTTTTTTTTTTTAATTGTGGTAAAAAAGATTTTTGTATAACATAAAATTTACCATAGTCAAAAAATGGTTAAGACATTTTTAAGTAGTAGAGTTCAGTAGTGTTAGGTATATTCACGTTGTTGTCACGTTTCTAAATTTAACTTTACCATAACACTTAAAATTGAGCATTTCCTTTTATGTTGATTGACCGTTTAGATGAAAGGTGGCCGTTCAAGTCTTCTGCCCATTTTTCTGTTGGGTTTTATATTTTTTTTCCTAACAATTTGTAGCAGATTTTATAAAGTCTGGATATAAGTCCTTTGTCTGATACATATGTTATGAATATTTTCTCTTACTCTGTGACTTGCCTTTCATGTTTAAAGTGATGTCTGCTGATGAACAGACATTTAGTATAGTCCAATTTATCAGTCTTTGCCTCACATAATTCCACTTAAGAAATCTGTTCCTGCTCCAGTGTCATGAAGATATTCTCTAATGTTTTCTTCTAAATTTTTTTACTGTTTACATTTAGATCTGAACTCCATTTGATTTTTGTGTGTGATGTTAAGTAGAAGTGAGAGTGCTTTTAAAACAAAAAATGATATTCATTTGACCTAGCACCATTTATTAAATGTATATACGTCCCACTATACTACTTTGTTTCCTTTGTCATAAATTACCTGTCTTTGTCAGACCTTGAACTCTTATAGTAAGCCCTCTAGCTTTGTTGTTATTCCTCCATATTACCTTGGTTATTCTTGGTCATTTGCATTCTTATATAAATTTTAGGATCGACTTGTCAATATTTACCGTCTATGGGACCTTTGCATCAGCTAATATAGCACTTGCACATAGGAAGCCCTCAATGTCTTTGTTTAAATGAGACAACTCAGTACACACAAAAATTCCCTAAGTTATAACTTCCTGTGCTTTCGTCCAGAGCCTTTGAACCCAGCTCTACTGAACTGTTCTTTACAATCTAATCACACCTTAAATTTTCTTTCTTTATTCACAGTTCTATCTTCAATCACATCATCTTAACTTGCCAGACAAGTTAGCATATTTTTAAATATTCCAGTTAATAATTCCCCTTCCTGGGGAATTTGGTATGGAGTTTCAGTTAAAACTGTACTTTCAAATTTGGTGGGCAAGTCCTGATACAGCCTGAATTGCTGAGATGGTTTCTACATACTAGCAAATGGTATCAGCTACCTTTATTAAGTGTTTATGTTCCAGGCTCTGTGCTTGGCATTTTATACCTAATCTATTATTTCTTTTTCTTTAAATTTATTTTGTTGAAGAATAGTTGATTTACAGTGTTGTGTTAGTTATTATTTCTTTTAACAACCCTGGGATGTATGTGATATTATACCCCCTTGCAGGTGAAGAAATTTGAGGCTTAAGAGAATATCTAGCTTGTATATAGTATATACATTACAGACACAGGACTTGGACCTAGGCTTGTCTGGTGCTAGGTAGTATGGTCTCTAGAATCATAATTCCTTTTACTTAATCCACCCTGTAATGCCCAACCTCCTTGCTCTTATCCCTAAGAATATATTCTCCAAAATGTCTTGATTCTGTATTCTTCCAACCCACCCCATGTAGTCACTGCTACTTTCTTAGTCCATGCCCATTCTTATATCAGCCTACTCTTCCAGCTTCACTGGGCCTAATTACTATGTAGGCCCATTAAATTGCTCACAATTGAAAAATGCTATCACCATGTAAGGTGATACCACAGTTATGTTTGTAACTTCCAATGAAACTTAATCTTTCAAATGGAAATTGAGGTGCAGTTCTTTGCCATGTTTATTTATTACAGTAGTTAATATATCACCTTGGCCTTTAGGACACTTGATGGCCTTTGGAATCTGACAGAAAAAGGTGTTTAAGATACAGCAGGCTGTGGGCTATAATGGTGAAAATTAAACTGGCAGAGAACAACAGCCATCTGATCGTGACCACTATAACCTTGATAAAGCATTAAGAGGGTCCCAGTAGGTTTTTTTCCTATCTATTTTCAGACTGTTCATGTAACTCTACTACTTTGATTTGGTTCTAAGTAAGACAAGTTAGTATATTAAACTGATAAAATAGTTTGCCTCCATGTGAAGTAAAGAATTTTTAATAGTGAGATACATTCAGACATTGACAGTTTTCTTGAAAAACCTTCCCGTAAATACTGGGAACTATGGAGACGGATGGGGAAATGAGAGTAAATTATGAAAGAACTGAGGTATATTGAGACAGAAAACTTCAAGACATTATTAAGTCTTCAGATACTCGTGTCAGCCCTGAGAAGGGTTAATGCCATGAAGTGTTAAGTTCTTAATTATGGAATAGTTTAGCATGTAGAAAAGTAAGAGAATAATATGTTATCTCTGTACCTGCCACACACAGAATGATAGCATTTCTTTTTGCATTGAAAACTCAATTGTTGCAGAAAATTTTGACCTGTTCTTGGGATTTTGGAATATATTGCTAGTCCACATATTACTATGAAGAATATTTCTTTTTACTTGAAGTATGTACTTAAACTCTAATATGTTGGTTTTTTAGTAAGAAAATGTGTGAAAAATGATTCTATTTTTAATTTACTCAGCTCTGATTTACCATGGAACTGAATCATAAACTCAAAATATGAAAGCCGCACTGAGCCTCAGATTATTTCATCTGCTCACTCATTTTTCAGATGAGATCCCAAGCAGTAGAGAATTGTCCAAGATTACATAGCTAATTAGTGATGAGACCAGGCCTTGGTGCTGCCTCACCTTTGCTGTGGGGCTGTTAACATGTGAGTCAACTATAAGAAAACTTTTCGGGGAGTTCCCTGGTGGCCCAGCAGTTAAGGACTCAGCGTTGTCACTGCTGTAACTCAGATTTGATCCCTGGCCCAGGAACTTCTGCATGTCACAGGTATAGCCAAAAGAAAAAGAAAAGGGAATGAGAAAACCTTTCATAATGGTTTGTTTCCAAAGCATCAAATTTCCAAAGCCTGTGTTTATTCATTAAACAGAAAATGGAAATAGAGTAACTTTAAAAGTTTGGCACATAGAAAAACTCCATTGGAAAAAGTTGTTACCTTTGTGTTTCATATTTATAGTGTGCCATGTGAGCTTAAGCCATACCCAAGTGAAATGAAAAGGTTGGCTAGTAAACCAGAAAATGTGTTTATAGAAATTATTTCATCCTTAAAGAAAGCCAAGTTCTGCAAAGAAAGGATACAGTCCTATTTCTAAATCGAGCACAAAAACATTATGGAAGTAACTGTCTTCCTGATTTTCATTTTCTTTTTTTCTTTTTTCTTTTTTGTCTTTTTGCCTTATCTAGGGCCACACACGCGGCATATGGAGGTTCCCAGGCTAGGGGTCTAACAGGAGCTGTAGCTGGCAGCCTTCGACACAGCCACAGCAACGCGGGATCCGAGCCGCGTCTGCAACCTACACCACAGCTCACGGCAACACCAGATCCTTAACCCACTGAGCAAGGCCAGGGATCGAACCCGCAACCTCATGGTTCCTAGTTGGATTCATTAACCACTGAGCCACGACGGGAACTCCTGATTTTCATTTTCTTATCCCACTTTCACTGTCAACAAACACACAAAATCCCTGGTAGGGATTTGTCCCGTTCTGAAAAAAAAAAAATTTGGTGACACTCAAGATTCAGTATTTCCTCAAAAACACCAAAAATCTGCGGTCTCTAGCTCATGAAACCCCATAAAAATAGTGTCTATGTGGGGGAAATGTAAATAACCTTCAGACAAAATCACAAAGTAATTGTTTTTTTTGCCAGTTTTGAGAAAAAGGATGGGTGCTGATGACAGCTAGAATTTTAGTCTGGTTTCTGCCCTAGCTCTGTCTTTGCTGATTACTGAAATGAAGTACAAAGTCTGAAGGAAGCAAAATGTACTATGTATCCTATAGGATGTAGGAATCATCCTGTACTTACTATAGAGATGAGTAAAGTGGATTTTTCAAATCTAGGGTATTGCATTGAGAATCTTGTTTCCATTCTAATAATTTCCTTACTGTTCTTTGATCACTAAATTTGAGTATTATGGGAATATATATTTTGGCAATTGCTCTGAAGGATTGAAAATGAAAAAAAAAATCGATGTTCGGATGTCTTTTTTTTTTTTTTTTTTTTTTTTTTTTTTTTTTTTTTTTTTTTTTTTTTTTGCTTTTTAGGGCTGTACCTGTGGCATATGGAGGTTCTTAGGCAAGGGGTCGAATCAGGGCTACAGCTGCTGGCCTACGCCACAGCCACAGCAATGCCAGATCTGAGCCTTGTCTGTGACCTACACCACAGCTCACAGCAATGCTGGATCCTTAACCCACTGAGTGAGGCCAGGGATTGAACCTGCAACCTCATGGTTCCTAGTCGGATTCGATTTCACTGTGCCACAATGGGAACTCCCAGATGTCTTTTATTCCGTACCATAAAACATATTTTGGAGTCTTCATTTTGCTTTTCCCTACCTTCTCTAGTTTTTAAATGTCAGTCATCGTTAGTTCAGTTTTACTCTCAAACTATTAAATTTTTTACATGATAATATTTTACGTATTTTATTATGTAAAAACATTAAAACCAGGAGTTCCCATTGTGGCTCAGTGGGTTAAGAACCCAGCTAGCATCCATGAAGACCTGACTTCGATCCCTGGCCTCGCTCAGTGGGTTAAGGATCCAGCATTGCTGCAAGCTGCAGCATAGGTCTTGGATGCAGTTCAGATCTTGCATTGCTGTGGCTGTAGTGTAGGCCGGCAGCTGCAACTCCATTTCCATCCCTAGCCTGGGAACTTCCATATGCTGCAGGTGCAGCCCTTAAAAAAAAAAGTTAAAACTAATCTTAGAAAACAACGGATTTAAGGTTACCATGTTAGAGTAATATCAGTGTAGTGATAGTAGCATCCTTGTTGGTAAGAGAAGGGACTCCAAATATGTTTATACTACAAAGCAATTTACCCCGTACTCCCAAAAAGCAATATCCATTCCTTAAATTAGCTTGGATTAAAATTTTTGAGTCATTGCTCCATATCTATGTAGGGCTTATAGTACATATCTAAAAGACTTATGTCAATCTCTGATCTTCAGAGTTTAAAATCAGGTTTCAAAGTGAAGGTTTCTGGGCGTAAAATTGTAAAAGTGAAGAGTATATTTAATAAAATTATTAAGCTAATTATAATCAGCAACTATGTACATTGTAGTGCTCACTAATGAAAAGTGTAATGACAGCTAAATCACTTACTATGTGCCAGATACTCTTCTAAATGCCTTTTCATGTATATTATTTATATCCTGAAGTTAACCATTCCTGTTAAGTACTATAAAAGTCACCATTTTACAGATGAGAAATTTGAGGCACAGGGAGGTTAAGTAACTAAGATCACACATCAAGTAAATGGTAGAGCTTATCTAGAATCAATGCCAAATCATGGCATTATTTTTTATAATACATTTACATAAACATAAAACTCTGTCAGAAGGACATTTGAACTGGCTTCATTGTGGCACTTGTGGTTTTTGGTGCTCATGTAAACTGCTTTCAGCTATAAAAAAATGTCTTTATCCTTTTATACAAAGCAGTCTTGGTCTTTGCTATTTAGTTGTAGTCATTGACTTGGAGCTTCATTATCGTTAGCAGAAGGTCTAGACTATCATTTTAGAAACACTGTATACTTTATGTAACAACTACATTTTGAAATTTAGTCTGGGAATTCCTATTGTGGCCCAACTGAAAAGAACCTGACTAGTATCCATGAGGACACAGGTTCAATCCCTGGCCTCTCTCAGTGGGTTAAGGATCTGGAGTTGCCATAGCTGTGGTGTAGGTCACAGACGCGGTCCAGATCCCACATCGCTGTGGCTGTGGTGTAGGCCAGCAGCTGTAGCTCCAATTAGACCCCTAGCCTGGGAACTTCCATATACCACGGGTGCGGCCCTAAAAAGAAAAGAAGAAGGGGAAATTTAGTCTGAACTCTACTAACTTACGTGAATTTGAGCAAGTTATTTTGATCACCTCTGCTAAAAAAAAAAAAAAGATGCTGCATCCAAACTAAGCCTTTCCTGGATAAATTGAGAAGACAATTACCCACATATTCCAGAGAGAAATGTCTTTAGTCCCTTGGTGCTCCAGGGGTTATTAAAGTTTTACCTGCAGATAACCAAGACTTCCAGAAGTTACAAGTCATTTACTTCATTCACTGCAGCTAAGAGAGGCCTGTGCCGCTGCTGCCTCATAGGATTATTTCTTGCTGCATTTAACATGCATTAACAAGCCTTTGGAAAGAGTTGAATTTCTTCTAGCTGAGTTGGCTTCTTGAGATCCTATCCCAAAAAACTTTGTGTTTTCCTAATCAGGGTTTTAGATATAGGTTCTCAAAGACTTTCTTCAGGAACAAGTTTTTACCAAGCCATTGAGACCTTTTTATTGGACCTGAAAATGTAAGGATTAGAGCACAAAGAGGAGGGTAGTTGTTTTTTTGGTCTATATTTAAAACTGACTATATTTTTCCCATGTCCTTTTAAATTGCATTTTAAGTGTGTCTCTGTGTTTTCCTCTGGCAGCAAGTGCTTCCATCATTCCCTGTTATTTATTGGTAGAACTTAACTTTCTGATGCTAAAACAAAGGGAAGATGTGAGGGGGGAGTCAGGGAGAAGACTCTTAGTTTAATCTTTCTCCATCACAGAAATTTCATTTTGGTAATATTAACATTATTTAACATCCAGATGAGCAACCTGTCTGAGGAAGTTTACAGAAAAGGCAACCAGATTCCAGACAATTAAACTTTATTACTCTGCCTAAAACATTAAGTAGTGGTTTAGAAAAATAGTTTTTCATCCCCTCTCCCTCTTGGTGTTTATTGTTTATTGTGTGGGAGAGGACCTTTTTGTCCAGCAGGCATATTGCTTCTCTTGGAGCAGGTGAGCTTGGTAATGCTGTGTCCCTTTTGCATTTGGTCATATTTATTCCTTCCCCCCTTATCTCTCTCTAGCTCTTTCTCACTCTCCCCCTCCATATCTCCCTCCATGTCTTTCCTAGCTCGTTCTCTCTTTCCCCTTTGCCATCTCTTCATGTCCATGCTTATCCTTCCCATCTCTTTCCCACCTCTCTCCTTTCCCTCATCCCCAGTCACTTTCATCATTCCTCTCCCTTCTCCCCTCTCCTCTCCACCTTGCTCTCTTCCTTCTCCCTGCTTCCCTCCCCTTTCTTCCCCTCTTCCCCTTCCTTCTCCTTCTTCCTCACTCCTTCCCTCCTCTCTCTTCCTCTTCCTTCTCTTATCTCCTCTCCTTGCCACACTCACAGTAACTTGTAATTCTTTGTCCTCCAGTATCAGATCTTGACTTCTCTAAGATGTTCACCAAGGGAGATAAATTCTACCTGCCCTGATTAATTTGATGTTATAGACAAAGAATTTTCTAGATGACACAGAAACACCCTCTCCCACATTAAATAATTGACTAATAATTTTTCAAGCCTGGAAATATATATATACCTACCAAAATGTGAGCATTGTTTATTTGTTGTTTGTGGAAATTATGGGCAATTTTATGTTTTTTGTGCTTATGTATTTTTCGTATTTTCTAAAGTTTGTCTATTATAAACGCTTTTTTAAATTAATGATCTTTCTTTGCTTGATCTCAGTAATCCTTATTTAAAGAAAGCAAAAATAAAAACAAAATGAGAAACCAAATTAGATCCTCCAATGAATATGAATTTGATTTGCCATTTTGATGTTCAGTTTTCCACATCCTTTCAACTTTCAAAATGGTGGCCCCTTGATTACAGCATGTAACTTTTGGCTGTTGGTATTAACATAGATAATGGATGTTAGATACAGTCTCACAAATTAGGCTTAAACTCAAGTCCTTCAAGATCTTTTCTGCCTTAATCTACCTTCCCCAAAATTTAGTTCATATTTTGCTTTTTGTAATATTTCTATACTGTGAAGGTGGTCAGTTAACAGACAGCAGTTTATATACAGATTTGCCTTCAGTCTTAGGGAGTAAAGGGAACTAACACTGGTGAGCAGCCGTTCTATTTTTATTATACCTTATTGTTAATACATTGTTGTCCATGGTACTGTCGGTTATACAAAGCTTAAAATACATACTATATGAGGGCATGTTACCTACTCTTTCACAGTTAAATGTTGAAATTCCAAGTTAGCTCAAGTTTGACCAAAAGAAAAAATTCCAGACTCTTCACTTTCCAGTTAGCTACCTTTGGTATGGAAGGTGAATGTGAGACTAGATGATGTGTTCTAGACAAAGTTATGCATTTCCTAGCTAAAGTGTTCTTGTTTTAGAAAGCGTTAAATAATATACTGAGTGAATGGTTTTCTAGCTGCAGGATCTTTTAAAAAGAGATCTAGGAATTCTGCTGTTAATTGGATTTCTTGGGCATGGATTGAATGAGTGGAACTGCCTTGCTTTGCTCCTAGATATAGTTCATACGATATCTTAGAAGTCCAGAATTATTATCATTTTTTAAAGATTTTATGCCTGTGTGTGCTGTTTGGATATTTTATATGATAAATATGACATTTTAAAAGATTTTATACAATATATTCCCTTGCTTTGCCCTTCTCTCTGTTTTTTCTTCCTTCTTCGCTCCTTTCCCCAAGTCTGTATCACAGTGCTTTTTCTCATTTTTCCCCATCTTGTGAGCAAAGTTTTAACAGTGTGTAGAAAGTTAACTGCCTGGAGTCTTTTAAATATAAGTAACACGCAACCAGTAATAAGCTGTCGGTTGTTTTTTTGCTGCCTGCAAAGAAACATAAACACAGCGCTCATTTCTGGCAGGTTTTTACTGTCAGAGTTTCTCCTATTATATTTATCTTACAATTTGCCAGGGGGTGAAGTTATTAAGTTTTAGCAGCAACCATCGATCAAGTTCACAAGTTAACACGATAAAGGCTCTGTGCCGCTCCGATCCGGGGAAATGATGATCCTCACTCGGTAATTAACTAAATGAGAAAGTTAAATCTTACTTGAGAGCTGGGAGAGATGAAAGAGAGGTGTTTGTCAGTTTCTCAGTGGAAATTAGAAGCAGTTTTCTGCAATTCCCTAAGCTGCTGCTCTGTCATATTTTACATAAGCACTGGGAAAACGTCTTGTAATTAGTGCTGTCATGGAGGATTTTTTTTTTTTTTTTTGCTGAAGGATGTTGGAATAATTCATTAGATTATCAAGAAAGGCTTGTGTCCTGAAATGATTAGCACAGTGAAATTTAAACCATTAACGATAACAAGTTTAGAGCTTGCTGCAGTGCAGAGGCACCCGGGGTGTGTCTGTGCCTATTTCAATCATTTCTTATAATTAAACATTATGTCCTTTTTTCCCCCTACATCACTAAGACCCATCCAAAAATCCTTTTAAGGTGGCACTGTCTACATCAGTGGGCTTACCAGCCTTGAGGTGTGTGTAGTTAGTAGCTATAATAATGCCACAGTAAATTAAACTGCTGTGAGTTTCTTGGTTTAGAACAAAAGAACCTATCACCCTGGAAGCTATGAAGTTGCGTGAGGGAACCCACTATAGAAACAAGAGCCCCGGTTTGAAACCTAAAAATGTTAAGGGACTATCCTATCCCTTTAACTACTTCAAAAATTTGGAAATAATAAAAATAGCTTTGTTTTGATTTTGATGAATTTTTATATGGCTTTTCCTATAATTGGTAAATAGAAAAAATTATTGTCAAGTGTCCAGTCTTGAATAATCATATATTCTGGGGCATTTCTGAGTTCATTTCCTGGTGAGTTTTATTTAAAAGAATTGGAGTGATTGCAAGCTTTTTCTTGCGGGTTATTAGAAACCAGTCAAATTCATAATGTGAACTTCCCTTCCGCTGACAAATCTGCCTCTTCCTGTCTTCCACATTCACTAATCAGATCTGACATATTTATGAGTTCACCTAATATATAATCATATTTAGTAGAAGCTGTTAAAATATTAATGCAATAATCCCACTGAGAAATGTGATGTTTACTTCTGTTGAATTGTTTGTCCCATTCTCTATGTATAGCCACCATTTTCTTTTCATTTGTACTCTTATCCGCCCTCCCCAAAAGATAATGGACTACTTCTTGGGTCACTGAAAGTTACAATAGAGTTTTTTTAAAAATGAAAACTGAAAATGTTAAAAGTTTCAGTCCCGCTTTTAAGCATTTATTACCTTTTACTCTGCATGTTCAATTTATGGCCAAATTCTTGCAGTTTCTCTTGAAACTTCTTTGTTAAAAGATGTTCATATACCAGTGGACTTTGTTGAACCTTCTGGTTTCCTTTTTCTTTTCTACCCTAGCTCTTTATAAGTTCTAGAACTGTGCTGGATCTCCCTGCTCTCACCATCTCTATCCCTAGGTGTGCTACTTACTTTCAGTCCTAATCAAAATGTAGACAATACCATTTCCTCTTAATTTAACCGAGACAATGTTGACCTTTTTTTAAAAGAGATATTTTTATAAATAATTTAAGGGAAAACAGTAGGAAAAAAAAACCCTTTAAAATCCATGTTTTTGGATTCTTCTTTAAAGCCTGGCAGTAGCCAGTAGGGAATAGTATAGAACTTTTTAAAATTTCTCCTTTCTTTCCCTGCAGTATTCTTGAATGATGATGTTGTACCTTGTTTCTGCTGGATGCAATGAGCAAGAACCCTGGTTTTAGCCCTAATAATCTGGTTAATGTATCAGATTAAATATTTGAAGAATAAGCCCTACTGAAGAAGTCAATCACTAAATGCATAGTATAACCCAAATTATGGTAAAATACCTTTCTTCTATGTGCTTCTTTTTTTTTTTTTTTTTTTTTTTTTTTGGTTTTTAGGACCACACCCATGGGGTATTTATGGAAGTTCCCATGCTAGGGGTCAAATTGGAGCTGTAGCTATCAGCCTGCACCACAGCTCACAGCAACACTGGATCCCTACCCACTGAGTGAGGCCAGAGAGAAAACCTGCATGCTCATGGATACTAGTCGGATTCGTTTCCGCTGTGCCACAATGGGAATTCCTAAGAACTTCCTAATCTGCCTCTTCTAGCGTCAGCCATGATAACTTCTTGCCTGGATTATTTTATCAGTTCTGATTAGTCTTCCTTCCTCTACTCTTTCAGCTTGTTCTTGTTATCTACCCCTTACCCCTGCCTTCCCCAGATTCCTTCCACCCCCTTTCTCTATGTGGTACCTAGTGTTAAGTATTTCTAAAGCATAAATCAGATGATGCCATATTTAACTACCTCAGAACCTCCAGGGGTTCTCCTTTAACACTTCAGAAGAAATCCAGACTCCTTCATGTGACCTAGAAGACATTATAAGATCTGGCCCTAGGCCACCTCACTAACCTCATTTTCCAGCGTTTTCCTCTTCTTTCACTTTGCCCAAGTCAAATCAACCTTTCTTTCACTTAGAACACCTTTGACTTGCTTTTTCTTCTGTCTGAGGGGCTTTCACCCCTGATCTTAACAAGGCTTGACTCTCATCTTTTATTTATTTATTTATTTATTTATTTATTTATTTATTTATTTTTGTCTTTTTGTCTTTTATGGCCACACCGGCAGCATTTGGAGGTTCCCAGGCTAGGGGTCAAAGTGGAGCTGTAGCCGCTGACCTACTCCAGAGCCACAGCAACGCGGGATCTGAGCCATGTCTGCGACCTGCACCACAGCTCACGACAACACCAGATCTTTAACCCACTGAGTAAGGCCAGGTATCAAACCCATGTCCTCAAGGATGCTAGTCGGGTTTGTTAACCACTGAGCCATGATGGGAACTCCGACTCTGATCTTTTAGATCTCAGCTCAGATATTATCCACTCCAGCCTCATTTCATAACCATCAAAGTAGGCTGTACTGTTCACTTCCTATTTTATGTTACCTTATTTTGTTTTCTTCACAATATTTATTAGTTTCTGAGATTTAAATATTCATTACATAGTCTTCCTCTGCTCCCCGCCAGAGAACGTAAGGAAACTTTGTCTACCTGTTTACCCCAGTTTCCCTAGCACCTAGAAAAATGTGCAGCTCTGACTAGTCATTCGATAAATGTTTGTTTGTTGATTGATAACTCTGAAGTTCTAGCCTCAGTCAAAATTTTTGTCCTATTCCTCTTAGGCTATGGACTTATCCCCAGCACAGCCTTTGCCCATTTTATTCTTATGTTCATTCATGATCTTAATCATTATATCCCCTTTCCCCCACCATGGTTTTCAATGCCAGAGTCTTTCCTCAATGTCTTTCTTAAACAGAATCCTTAAATGTCATTTGCATCTCTCTGGCCATAAATATTGTTCTCTTTATCTAGTTCTTACATCCCCAGTGCCAAATGATGTCTTATGTCTGGAATATTTTTCTTTCTCTACTTAACCATACCCTTCTTTGTGATTAAAGCAGAGTTTACATGCAAACTGGAAACATCTGTCATCTCCCCATCAAGTTCAGCCAGTCCATTTTGTATCTTTCAGCCTACACATGGTATGGTTAGCAAGGTCAGCACACTTGATATTGCAGTAGTGGTGGTTAGGCTAATTGGTATCTGCATGTGTAAGTTTGACCCAGGCTGCAGCTTCTGAGAAATTTGTGGTAATTTTGAAAGCAGTGCTTTTAATATTTTCAGGCAGGAAAATGTTAGCCCTTGGCCTTTGAGGACTAAGCGGAGGACAGTTGTATAAACACTTAAATCCTTTCATTTTGTGCACTTGTCACCCGACAGCTTCTTTCTTTCTTTCTTTTGGAGATAACTGTTCATTGTAAACAGAAAAACAGAAGAGGAGATGTGCAGGGGTGGCAGAAAGTTAGTGTTACCATTAAACTGAGGTTGTTTGTCAGCTCTCCTAGACATTTGAACAATAGTGGTTGAGTCATCAGGCTGTTGCTGGGAAAACCAAATCAATTCTATTGCCACAAGTAACCATTACCCTCTCACATACACTCTAATATACAACCTTTTGATTTTTTTAATAATTGAACTTTTTCACTGTACCCTTGTGAATTTTTTAAGGTTCCCAAATTGAAATTTTGCTGCATTTACTTTAAACATTAGTAGAAAAGTCTGTATGGGAGAATGATAGAGGGAAGGGGCTTGATAACAAAGACCTTTATCTCCGGAGTTCTCTACAAATACCTTAGTTACAAAGGAAATTAATACTACAGTGACATTTATCCTTAGGCTTACCCTATCCTTAGAAATTTTTAAAAATCAATTTTATTAAGATACAATTTACATACAATAAAATACACATTTTTTAAGTATACAGTTTGATGAATTCTGGAAAATGTACACATCTGTGTAACAGTCAAGCTTTAGAACATTTTCATTACCCTAAAAAACTTCAGGAGTTCCTGTCATGGCTCAGTGGTTAACGAATCCGACTAGGAACCATGAGGTTGCGGGTTCTATCCCTGGCCTTGCTCAGTGGGTTAAGGATCCGGCGTTGCCATGAGCTGTGGTGTAGGTTGTAGACGCAGCTTAGATCCTGCGTTGCTGTGGCTGTGGTGAAGGCTGGCAGCTACAGCTCCTGTTAGACCGCTAGCATGGGAACCTCCATATGCCGTGGGTGTGGCCCCAGATAAGGCAAAAAGACAAAATAAAAAATAAAAATAAAAAAAAAACTTCGCTGGTGTCTTATCCAGTTAATCCCATCCCCACATCCAGCCACAGGCAACCACTGATTTGTTTTAATTGTTATAAGTTTGATTTGTTGTTGCTAGAGTTTCATATAAGTAGAATCATAAAGTATGTACTCTTTTGTGCTTCTTTCATTCAACATGTTTTTTAGATTCATCCTTGTCATTTTGTGTATCTGTAGTTCATTCCTTTGTACAAATTTATCACAGTTTGATTATCAGTTCAACTCTTGATGGGCATTAGGATTCTTTCAGTTTGGGACTATTAGGAGCAATCATAAAAAAATTTTATGTAGAAATTTTTTTTTCATTTGGAGGGGTGTAAATATCTAGGAGTGAAATTGCAGAGTCATATGGTCATATATATAAATCTTTATAAGAAACTGTCACTATGTTTTCTAGAATGATTGTGCTATTAATATTACTGCCAGCAATGTATGAAAGACTCTGTTGCTCCTCATTATTACCAGTACTTGGTATGATCAGTCTTTTAAATTTTAACCATTCTAGGTGTTTCCGTTGTGGCTCAGTGGTAACAAAACCAACTAGTATCCATGAGGATGTAGGTTCGATCCCTAGCCTTGATTACTGGGTTAAGGATCTGGGTGTTGCTGCAAGCTGCAGTGTAGGTTGAAGACACGGCTTGGATCCTGCCTTGCTATCTATGGCTGTTGTGTAGACCGGCGGCTATAGCTCCAATTTGACCTCTAGCCTGGGTACTTCCATATGCTGTAGGTGTGGCCCTAAAAAGACAAAAAAAAAAAAAAAAATTTAGCCATTCTAGTAACTGTGTACTAGTGTTTCATTGTGGTTTTACCTTGCATTTCCCTAGAAACTAATGTTACTGAACATCTTTCTGTGTGTTTATTGGTCATCCCATACTTAGATCTTTTTTTTTGTGGTTTCCAAGTCTTTTGCCCATTTTTTAAAAAAAGGAAAACAACACGGTTACTTGTTTTCTTATCAAGTTCTAAGTTTAAAAAAAAAATTGTTCTTGGAATTCTTGTCATGACTCAGCAGCTAATGTATCCAACTAGTAACCATGAGGATGTGGGTTCGATCCCTGGTCTCGGTCAGCAGATTAATGATCTGGCGTTGCCATGAGCTATGGTGTAGATCGCAGAGATGGCTCAGATTCTGGGTTGCTGTGGCTGTGGCATAGGCTGGCAACTACAGTGCCCATTGGACCCCTAGCATGGGAACCTCCATATGCCGCAGGTATGGCCCTAAAAAGACAGAAAAAAAAATGGTTCTTTTTTATGCTTTTTTGCCCTGTGAAGTGTATGCCTATCCCAAGAACACCAAGATTTTCTGTTTTCTTCTAGAAGTTTATCTCCTATATATAAATCCAGAATCCAGAGTTCCCCTTGTGGCTCAGTGGTTAAAGAACCCGACTAGGATCCATGAGGACATGGGTTCGATCGTGGCCTTGCTTAAGGATCTTGGTTAAGGATCTGGCGTTGCCGTGAGCTGTGGTGTAGGTCACAGACACCACTTGGATCCCATGTTGCATGGCTCTGGTGTAGGCCACAGCTGTGGTGTAGACTGGCAGCTACAGCTCTGATTCAGCCCCTGGCTTGAGAACCTCCGTATGCCATGGGCATGGCCCTAAAAAGATAATCAACCAGTCAGTCAATCAATCCAGAATCCACTTATGTTAATTTTTAAATAAGATATAAAGTAGAGAACAAAGGTTTTTCCTAAATGAATATCCAGTTGCTTCAGCATCATTTGTTGAAAAAGACTATTCTTTCCTTATTGGGTAATTTTGTCACCCTTCTCAAAAATCAACTGACTAGGAGTTCCCATTGTGGCTTAGTGGAAATGAATCTGACTATCGTCCGTGAGGATGTAGGTTTCATTCTTGGCAGTGCTCAGTGGGTTAAGGATCGGGCATTGCCGTCAGCTGTGGTGTAGGTTACAGACACGGCTCGGATCCTGCATTGCTGTGGCCAGTGGCTACAGCTCCAATTCAACCCCTAGCCTGGGAACCTCCATATGCTGCAGGTGTGGCCCTAAAAAGAAAAAACAAAAAAAAGCAGCTGACTATATTTGAGTCAATTTGTAGATTCTCTGTTCTGTTCCACTGGTCTACATGTTTGTCCTTACACCAAAGCCATACTATCTTGATTACTGTTGCTTTATTGTTAGTCTTGAAATTCAGTAGTATGGATCCTCCATCCTTGTTTTTATTTTTCAGAGTTATTTTGGTTGAAGTTTAGGTTCTTTGCATTTCCATACAGATTTTAGAATCAGCTTGTCAATTTGCCTGCTAAGATTTTGATTAATATTTTGTTGACTCTATAGATGAGATGGAAAGAAAGAATGTCTTAACAATATTGAGTGTAATTTGTGAA
Source organism: Catagonus wagneri (assembly GCA_004024745.2). Taxonomy (NCBI): domain Eukaryota; kingdom Metazoa; phylum Chordata; class Mammalia; order Artiodactyla; family Tayassuidae; genus Catagonus; species Catagonus wagneri. The sequence goes on along the minus strand of PVHT021183705.1, from coordinate 27,933,894 downwards.
TATAAAGCATTTCCCCATTTATTTAATTTTCCCTCAGCAATGTTTTACAGTTTTCAGCAATGTTTTGTAGTTTTCAGTTTACAGGAATTACACGTTGTTAAACTTATTTCTAAGTATTACATGGGTTTTGTAAAAATTGTATAGGTAGTTTTAAAAATACATATTTTTTTAAAAAATGAAATGAGTATGGTGGTTACCCTTAGGGCAGCTAGCGACTTGAAAAAGGGAGCACGAGGCAGGTCTTGTGAGGCTTGTAATAATTTGTTTCTTGATCTGGATGCTACATAGTATGTTCACCTTGTGGAAATTCATCAAGCTGTGCACTTAAGATTATGTATTTTTTTAAGATTATGCACCTTTAGTATATTATACGTCAATGAAAATTAAAATAGAAAAAATATAACATTACATAGTGAGAAAAAAGAGTGTATTTCCAAAAAGAGAGAGAAAGCCTAATTCCAGCAGTGTCATAATTTTTTTTTTTTTAAAGGGCCAGAGATGCGACATATGGAAGCTCCGCTCATAGGGGTTGTGTCAGAGCTACAAATGCCTGCCTATGCCACAGCCACAGCAACGTCAGAGCTGAGCCACGTCTGCGATCTACACCCAAGCGCAATGCTGGATCCTTAACCCACTGATCAGGGCCAGGGATTGAACCTGCATCCTCATGGATTCTAGTCAGGTTTGTTACCACTGAGCCACAACAGGAACTCCCAGCAGCTCCATAATTTATTGAGCACTTTACTGTGTGCCAGGTGGTAACTTAAGCATACTTTTACTTAGATTATTCTATTTGATCCTTAGAACATCCCAATGGAATATATTCTTTAATTAGCTCCATTTTACAGACAAGGAGAACAGAGACCCAGAAAAAAATCAAGTTATTTATTCCATGTCACACAGCTGATAAATTGAGGAACTAAATTTTTTTTTTTTTTTTTCGCTTTTTAGGGCCTCACCTGCAGCATATGGAGGTTCCCAGGCTAGGAGTCAAGTTGGAGCTACAGCTGCTGGCCTATGCCACAGCCACGGTAATACCAGATCCGAGCCATTGTCTGCAACCTACACCACAGCTCACGGCCACACTGGATCCTTAACCCACTGAGCGAGGCCAAGGATCGAACCTGCAACCTCATGATTCCTAATTGGATTCATTTCTGCTGTGCCAGGATGGGAATTCAGAGAAACTAAAATTTGAAATCAGGTCTTTCTACTCTAGGACCAATGTTCTTAAAACAATGTAGTTTGATGTAGTGGTTACAAGTAACTCATTTTATTTTATTTTTCATTTTAAATAAAAATTAAATAGGAAAAAAAAAGAGTAACTCATTTATAAGTGATAATGGATCTGAAATGTATGTCTTTCTACTTAAAAGGAAATACCCTGTTTTGAGGGTCGGTGACTAGAATGTAGTACCTGTGGACGGACAGTTGGCAAATACATGAACTCTCAGGTTATACTTCCTTTATTTTATTTTCTTTCTTTCTTTTTCTTTTTTTTTTTTTTTTGGTCTTTTTGTCTTTTTAGATCTGATCCTGCGGCATGTAGAGATTCCCAGGCTAGGAGTCTAATCTGAGCTGTAACCACTGGCCTGTGCCACAGCCCACAGCACTGCCAGATCCAATCTGAGTCTGCAACGTACACCACAGCTCACGGCAGTGCCGGATCCTTAACCCACTGAGCGAGGCCAAGGATCGAACCCAAACCTCATGTTTCCTAGTCAAATTCGTTTATTCTGCACCACGATGGGAACTCCTATACTCCATTTCTAATAGCCAATGTTTTAGGTCCCATTTATGATTGGATCATTGAAAGTATAAGAAAGTCTTGACTGAACTTTAGCTCCTGCAGTGGGATAATCAATTTGTGAAATTTGTATTTATCTGTTAATGGTCTGATAGCCACTGATCAAAGTGTGATAACCCTAACCCCATGGTTATAAAAACATCTGATTCATTAAAGTGTACAGAATAATTTCATTACCTTTCTGATTATTGTTCTCTGTTACTGGCATTTCTGGTGGCATCCAACTTCAGTCCATTTCCATCTTTTAAAAGTCAAAGGACAAATATATAAAAGATGATGGAGTGGGAGATTTTGGTTGTTGGGGTAAGAAGTGACATTTGGTCATGCTTGTAAATGCACCTGTTTATTAGCTCTCAAAATCTTACTCACTATTTCATAAATTTTCCTTTTCTGAAATGCAAACAAATAAACTGTACAATAAGCAGCCCTGAAGTCCCCCAAGGCCTGTGTCTAGCAAGGTTCTTATTAATCATTTTTGGTCTTATATATAGAAAACAGTAGCATTGTGCTAGAAAACATCCAGCTCAGTGTACACCAGGACATGCTCTTTATAGCATCTGCTCCTTCAGTGTAAATAAAATGGATAATGCCATTCTTGGAAATATAATTTCACCTGTGTGTCTGGAATCATTTGTAAAAAGTCCTGCATGTATGTAAGAGTTAACATTTAGAAATTAAGGCAAGCCGATCCCTTTAATAGCAGCAGTTGATTATCCAAATTTGATACAGTTTTATGGCACATTCAGTATGTCTAGGCAGGATGAACTCCATAGTAACACCAGTCTCCTTGCCACATTGTCATTAAAATATGCTGAAGATGCATCAAAATAATTTGAAAAGTACAAGTACCCGGTTGTACCTACCACTTTCTGGTTATCCTCTAAAGAAAATCAACTTTCTTCAGAGTATCAGAAGTTTCCATTGACTTCTGAATCTCCTCCTAGTGTTCCCCAGCTTCAAACCTGAGTATGGTCCTTATCTCCTTTTCTCCCCATATCCCATATCCAGTCTATCGGCAGATTCAGTTGGCTCTGTCTTCAGAGCCAAAATTATACGTTGAATCCCACCATGTCTACAGCTACCATACTAGTCCAAAAGATTGTTATTTCTCACCATGTCTGCAGCTACCATACTAGTCCAAAAGATTGTTGTCTCTTCCATGGACTGCTGTGAAATAGTCTGTTAATAAATCTCCTGATTTCATATCCCCAACAGTCTATTCTCCACATAGTGGTTGATCCTTTTAATAAGTGTCAAATCATGTCATGCTTAGGCTTCTCCATGTGACCTCTTTCTCTGCATAGCTTCTGATCCTCCAGGCTTCCCTTTGCAAGAGCACAGTGGTCTGAATTTCTTAGATGATGTCTCAGGGGTTTAAGATGGAGTAAGCAGAAGTTGTCTGGGCTCAGAAGTCCTAGAATATCACTTTCTCCATATTCTTTCTGTTAGTCAAAGCCCAGATTCAAAGACTAGGACAAGACTAGCTACCACCACTCAAATGACCTGGGTCATCTGTCTTGTACTACTTCTCCAACTCTGTTTTTCCTTGCTCACTTGGTTCCAGCCACCTTGAGCCCTCTTGTTCCTTGAACGTGTCTGACAGATTGCCACCCAGGACCTTTGCTCTCAAAATGCCCATTGCCTAGACCACTCTTCCCCATGTAACAAAATGCCTAACTCCCTTGTTTCCCTCGTGTGTCAGTCCAAATGTTATATACCTTTAAGGAAACTACCTCTGACCCCTCAGACTTAAATAATTATTAAGTTTATTTTTTTAATTGCCTCATAACAACCACAATCTTAGCAAGCTAAAATAACACCCTCTGCTCTCTACATCAGAAGTCTGGGGAGTTCTCTGATGGCCTAGCAGGTTGAGGCTCCTGTGTTCTCACCACTGTGGCACTGGTTGTTGCTGTGCATCATAGGTTCAATCCCTGGCGCAGGAATTCCCACATACTGCCTGTGTGTCAAAAAAAAAAAAAAAAAAAATGCAGAAAATAAAAAACCAAGAGAGAACCTGAAATAAACATTGCAGCTCTCATTTGGAGTTCCCGTCGTGGCTCAGTGGTTAACAAATGCAACTAGCATCCATGAGGATGCGGGTTCGATCCCTGGCCTCGCTCAGTGGGTTGAGGATCCGGCATTGCCATGAGCTGTGGTGTAGGTCGCAGACATGGCTCGGATTCTGGGTTGCTGTGGCTGTGGTGTAGTCCGGCAGGTGTAGCTCCAATTAGACCTCTAGCCTGGGAACCTCCATATGCCATGAGTGCGGCCCTAAAAAGACAAAAGACAAAAAAAAAAAAAAAAAAAAAAAAACCTATGACATAGCATGCCTGAGTCCCCTGCTCAGAGTATCACAAGGCTGAAATCAAGGTGTTGGCTGGGTTGAGTTCTCATCCGGGGGAAAATCCTCTTCTCAGCTCGTTGTTGGCAAAATTCAGCTCCTTGCCTTTGTAGGTTTGAGGTCCCCATTTCCATACTGGTGC
>PVHT021183705.1:27873640-27929501 GCA_004024745.2 Catagonus wagneri | reverse complement strand
TGTCAGGGACCAAGAATTTCTTGGGGGACCATCCTAGGATTTTACTTGTTACAGAAACATTCATTTATTTTTCTGTCCCTTTATCTTGCTTTATTTTTTCTCAAAATCTATTTGTATTGTATTTTCTGTTTACATGGTAATGTTTTTAACTTGCTGTACGTAATACAATTAAGGTACTGATAGTAGAGACTGTGTTATTTTTGTTCAGTGTTGTATTCCTAACAGCTAGGACAGTGTTAGACACATTTCAGATGCTCAATTAATATTTTTTGAATGAACCAACTAATATAAAAGACTTTATTGCATATAATTTTGAATACCGTGGATGTAGGATCTTTTTTTTAAGGAAAAGGGTATATTGAGCATTGAAGTTATTTAAGTCTTATCTTCAAAGGTACCAGGGTCTCAAATTATTCATTGACTTTTCTTTGTATGGAAGATTTCTTACTTGACTGTTAAATAAGTTTTGAGTGGGAGATCCTGTCATGGCTCATTGGGTTAAGAACGCAACACAGCTCCATGAGGATGCATGTTCAACCCCTGGCCTTGTTCAGTGAGTTAAGGATCTGGAGTTGCAACAAGCTGCAGCGTAGGTTGCAGATGCGGCTCAGATCTGGCATTGCTGTGGCTCTGGTGTAGGCCTCAGCTGTATCTCTGATTCGACCCCTAGCCTGGGAACTTCCATATGCCTCGAGTGCAGCTGTAAAAAAGAAAAAAAAGTCGTGAGTACTTGTATAAATGTCCGGTAACTGGTGTATACAAGAAAAAGCAAGTTAGCTTTTTTGCTTGCTAGTAATAACATACTTTCAGCTTTTGGTTTTTATTCGTATGTCTTGAAATAACATTTTCATATGAACTTTTGGAAATGGATGCCTAGTCATTGAATAGTATTCCTAATTTACAAAGTTAACAGTGGTATTTCTGTGGTTTTCCATATTATTGCTGTGTACAAACATCCAATTACTAACAGAGTAACAGAGTGAGCTCCATCATATAGACATAACATAGCATGCCAGACTGGAAAAGTATATATCTCCCTTATTTTCAATACTTACTGTTATATGTTTCTTTTAATTCACCTACAGACAAAACTTGCCAATGGCACTTCCAGTATGATTGTGCCCAAGCAACGGAAACTCTCGGCAAGCTATGAGAAGGAAAAGGAACTGTGTGTCAAATATTTTGAGCAGTGGTCAGAGTCTGATCAAGTGGAATTTGTGGAACATCTTATATCCCAAATGTGTCATTACCAACATGGGCACATAAACTCGTATCTTAAACCTATGTTGCAGAGGGATTTCATAACTGCCCTGCCAGGTATGTCTACGGGTATTTGGAAGTCATTAATTTGCTTAGAAGATATGTTACAATGAGAATCATATTGAATTTTCAGCTATTCATCTCTCTTTTATTATTATTATTATTATTATTATTATTATTTTGTCTTTTTAGGGTCACAGGTGCGACATATGGAAGTTCCCAGGCTAGGGGTTGAATCAGAGCCTCAGTCGCCAGCCTACGACATAGCCACAGTCACACCAGATCCTAGCCATGTCTGTGACCTACACCACAGCTCACTGCAATGCCAGATCCTTAATCCACTGAGCAGGGCCAGGGATCAAACCTGTGTCCTTTCCTCATAGATACTAGTTGGGTCCATTACCGCTGAGACACAGTGGGATCTCCTACATCTCTCTTTTTACAAAACCTTTATTTTATTATTAAAACACTATTTTTACAAATAGTGTTTTAATCATACCTTCTTAGGATATAAATACAAAAATCAAACTCTGTAAAGAGACTTCTCTTTTCCTTCTCTTCTCCCTATCTCATGCCCTTCTATTCATCCTGTTTTTACTCACACATAGGTTTAAATAAAATCTTGTCTTATTATCTGGCTGAAGATGTGTCTTACTTTATATTTATAGCCTCATTGGTCAGTAACTAAATGAATATTCTAAAGTATATATTTTAAAATATTTATGTTTGTGCATACACATATATATACATATACACACAAATATATGTGTATATTAGGTGTATACACACACACAGAAAATAATTTGAAGAGTGCTGTGGTTGTTTTACTGAATGTTTGTTAGTGATCTGGGATACTTCATTCGCATCAGTATTTGGGGGAAATGCTGTCTCAGGAAAATACAAGGTTCTCACCTGTGATAAAAGTTTATTTTAAAAGAAAGATTGTCCACAAAGGAGTGAATCTCTAAAATAGCATATCTTGCTTTTATTTTTTTTCAGTTGTTGTTTCCTGATTATAACAATAAAGTTATAGGAAATTTAGAAAATCAAAAGAAGTTTAGAATATAAAAGTAAAATTTCCCAGAACCCTACCGTTCAGAGAGAACTACTAAGGTGCTCTTAACATTCTTTCTAGGTGTGTATATTTCCCTCTAAAGCCGGGGAAAGTGTTAAGTAACATTTTTTAAGTGTTTGTAACATTTTTTCTTACTATGTTTCCTTAATATATTTTCCTAAGTGTTGGTTCTTCTAAAACATAATTTTTTATAATATTGTATATTCTTTATGATGTTTAAAACACATTATTTAGTGCCTTTATTGAACATTTAGGTAGATCAAAATATTTTTCCATTATAAACCATTCTGTGCTTGACGTTCTTATTTATTTATTTATTTATCTTTTGTCTTTTTAGTGCCATACTCATGGCATATACAGGTTCTCAGGCTAGGGGTCAAATCGGAGCTGCAGCTGCCGCCCTATACCACAGCCACAGCAATTCAGGATCTGAGCCGCATCTGAGACCCACACCACAGCTCATGGCAACACCAGAGCCTAAACCCACTGAGCAAGGCCAGGGATTGAACCCATGTCCTCATGGATACTAGTCAGGTTTGTCAACCGCTGTGCCATGACAGGAACTCCATAGATGTTCTTTTTTAATTTTGTTTTTATTTATTTTTGTCCACACCTGAGGCATGCATAAGTTCCCAGGCCAGGGATCGAACTCTTGCCACAGTAGCAACCCAAGCTGATTCACAAGAGAACCTGTGGACCTGCTGCTCCACAAGAGAACTCCTACATTGGACGTTCTTATTCATTAATCTTTTGGGCACCCTAGGAAAAAGTACTGGAAGTAGGGTTCCTATATTAAAGAATTATGAACATTTTTAAGGCTTCTTTTTTTTTTTCTGTTCATATTATTATTATTTTTTTTTTTTTGCATTATAGCTGGTATTTTTAAGGCTTCTAATACGTGTGCCAAACTCTCCTCTAAGAAAAATATACCAGTTAATACCCTCCCCCAGGTTGCATATTACCACTTTGCTTATTAATCTTTGTCAATTACATCTTTTTAAAAATTTGATTTTTCAATGACTTGTGATGATTTATGTACACCTATAATTGAAATAAAATCCATTAAGGAAAAAAAAATTGTTTTTTCAAAATTGGAATTTAAATTGCCCTTTAAAACAAAGAAAATGCCTATTTATATCTTAAAAAAAACATTTTAAAGCTGAATTTTTACCTATATCCTTTGTTAAACAGAATAGATTTCTGCCCCTTCATCACTCATTGGATTTTATTTTAGCCATAGGCAAACAGTCTTCCTTGTGCAAACAATCTGTGTGCACCTCATTACTGTGTTTTCTCCAATCACTGAGACATGCTACTGTCTCAAGCATATACCGCTAAGAATTGAACCAGAGTTGATTAAGACTTGTGTGTTCTTTGCCTAATAGTGATCCCAGATGTGTATCTGCTGACCACTTTATAAGATACTAAATCATCAGTCTAATGCTTTATGACCACTTTAACTTATAAACCTACACCATCTGGCTACATTTCGTAAAACCAAACTACTTCAAAAAATGCCTGTAATCCATTAATGTAATGGGTTTGTTTGGAATGTTAGGTGAAATTACTTCCAAAGACTTATTATAGGGACACAGTGGAAGATCAGGAGCAATTTGATGCTAGCCATTAAAAACACAGGAATGCATTTTGGGAACTTCTGATGGTGTAGAAAGTTTCAATATAAAGAATCAGAAATTGTACCATTACTGTATTTTGCATGAAGAACTAATTATTATATCTTTAATTGGCTTATAGTCATGTTCCTTTAATGAGAATTAGGTGATAGATGCCTCCATCTGCTTGTGCTTAAATATGAACGTGATGCCGGCCAAGCAAGATCCATGTAATGCTTTATTTTCCAAGTCTGCTGAAAAATATGACTGATATCCATACACTCTTTATAATTAAAATAACATTTAAGCACATTTGGGTTGTTAATGGCTTCTAAGTGTGTCTTTGTATGATTCAGGGGAAAGGCACAAAATGAAATGTGGTGTTCTCTTTCCTGTTTAAGTTTGTGCTTAAGGAAGTCAGAGTATACAGGAATCCTTCTGCACTATTTTAAGCCTTTAGTGAACCTCTGATATGTAACCTATAAAGAGAAAAACTTTGAATGTTTTTGTCTCACTTTTGAATTAGCACAGCAGCCAAAAGATTTATTCATGCGAGCATCCTATTTTATAGGATCTATTCCTCTGAGTCCTCAGTACAGATTTGGGTGGTAGAGAATTTTAATTGGGGAACCCATCCAGTTTACATGGCCAAGATCTGCTTCTACTGTTTTTCTGTGTACATCCTACAAAATAGTCTCTGAAATTCTAACCAAGTTATCTCTTGACCTGGGATTTTTTTCATTTTTGGCCAACTGTCATTTAGGCTTTATAGCAGCAACTGTTCTCAAATATATTTTTTAAACATCTGAAATTAAACTCATCCTTGAACTTAAACATACCTCTTTTTCTTTCCTCTTGGGATGTTCCTATACCAATCTGTATTTCCTTCTCTGCTTCCTACATGCCCAAAATTCTATAACCCAGAACATTCTGACTTAGTGGCCTCTCTCTCCGTACATTTAAAGGATATTTCTTTCACTGAACAGCTTTGGAACTTCAGCAGTAATAGAAATAGAATGAGAAATGGACCTAATATAGAGATGGGGGGGGTCTGAATCACAGAATTTGAGATACCATCCATAGAACATCCCCTAGTGCTAAAATCCATATAGATAGATGTGAATTGTTTTCTGGAATCCTTTTTATTTTTAATGTCTTGGGGGGTTTGCTGGTTGTTAGTTTTCACTTCCTTATCTAAAGGAAGATGGCAAATACTGTTCATTTCTGTAACCTTATGGAAAAATTATTGACACTCATTTTACCCAAGTCTCTGTTTGAAATAGAAACTGGACCACACTAGGGATAGGGAAGTGCCTTCATAGCAAAACAAATGCTGTTCTGGTTTAAAGGACCTTTTGTAAAAAATCATTCACCACCATCTATGTTCTTTTTCTTTGCCTCCTCCCCCCACTGAAAGCTCGGGGTTTGGATCACATTGCTGAGAACATTCTGTCATACCTGGATGCCAAATCACTATGTGCTGCTGAACTTGTGTGCAAGGAATGGTACCGAGTGACATCTGATGGCATGCTCTGGAAGAAGCTTATTGAGCGAATGGTCAGGACAGATTCTCTGTGGAGAGGCCTGGCAGAACGGAGAGGGTGGTGAGCCTATTAACGTTCTTACTGCTTATCATTTAATACAGTGATTTTGCTGATTTTAGCTAAAAACATTAAATACTTCACATACTCAGTTTTTCTTCTGATCTGTCAGTCATAATTGACATGATAATGTGTTAATACTACTTTGCAAAAAAATAACGAAAAAGTGATGACCTCTAAATATTATACCAAATGTTTCAAGAGATTTCTGTTGTTCTGGCTATTAAGAAGACTAAAATTTCTCCCAAATTCGATTAAAGGAAGCAACTGCCAATCAGGGTTTGGGTGTTTTTTTTGTTTTTTGTTTTTTGTTTTTGTATATAAAAATTGCAGGAAGAGTTCCTGCTGTGGTGCAGTGGGTTAATAAAATGACTTGTCTGTGGAGGTGCCAGTTCTATCCCTGGCCCGGAACAGTGGGTTAAAGGATCCAGCATTCCCGCAGCTCTGTAAGTTGCATCTGCAGCTTGGATTCAGTCCCTGGCCCGGGAACTTCCATATGCCGTGGGTGTGACCATAGAAAAAAAAGTTGCATAAGTGAAAGTATGTTGTGTTTCCTCCTCCACAAATGTTTTCCTGATTCTTACTTATTTAACTATATAGCAAAATAGAAACCTTATCGTTTATAACATATTTTTCATACTTTGGAAATAAACTCTTTATATAGTATAAAAACAAGAAATTATATAGTTATATGGCATTCAAAGTCCATTCTTTTGTTAAGCATGCCAGGACTAGCCTTAGAAATAGAGGAGGCAGTTGCTTACATGGGAGAATTTTAGGGCAGCTAGGATAATTCCTCTGTCCCTCAGGGGGAAAAAAATGAAAAGAAACTCTCCTCCAAATAACTTCTAGCCTGAAACTTCAGTTAGAGAGATTCATTCCCTTAGCCATAAAAGTTTTGTTCCTATGAAAATGTACTTTGTTCCCATTTGGACTATAAGTGACAATAAACCTTTATCAGACATTGGGATTTATAAAGTCTTTTTTTTGAAGGCAGGGAGAACAAGATATAGGTGGACAGATCTTGACAGATGCATGTGAAGATACCAAAAATAAACGTAGGCTTTACAATTTTGCTTAGGGTTGGCACTGCACAGCAAGGCCTATTATGTTAATTACAAGGGGAGAAAAAGTAAGATCATTGAAGAGATGGCTTTTTTTTTTTTAAGGATATGTGAAGTAGCTGAGAAGTAATTCAGAGTTCAGCACTGTCACTCTTTCCCCTATCACTCTTTCTGTTCTTGAAATACAGAACCCCATTCCTGCTCTTCTGAGGATCCTTCAGAGTTATGACTGGATTTCTTTGTGTTTGGCCATACTATCATCTTAGGTTGATAAAGACCCATGAAATTACAAATATTTGTTCACCTCACAAAGACCTCTACTAGTATCCCCTTGACTTTCTGTGACTGCTTGTTTTTACGTGTTGCCTTTCTTCCTCTGTTAGTTGTCTTTCCCCACTTAAAAAAAAAAAAAAAATCGATGATCACCTTTTCATTTTTCTCTTGCAAGTTGTCTTACCAAGTCTCATTTATCAGTAAAGTCCCTCTGTGGTGCAGTGGGTTAAGGATCCATCATTGTCTCTGACGTGACTCAAGTTTGATCACCAGTCCAGCACAGTGGGTTGACAATGCAGCATTGCCAGAGTTGTGGCGTAGGTCATGGCTGCAGTTCAGACTCAGTCCCTGGCCTAGGAACTTCCATATGCCATGGGTTCAGCTGAAAAAAAGTTATTCTGTTCTACTACCTTTCCCCAAATACTGTCTTTGAAAGTTTCTTCCATTTTCTCCAACCATCCATAAGTAAACAAGTAATTAATAAATAAATAAATAAATTTTGGGGTTTAATTTCTACTCTACTCTTGTATTTTATATCTAGATGAATTTGGCATTCTGCTCCTAGGATATGAGCTGTTGTTTCCTCTCTTGAATAATACTGAGTATGCTCTCTCTGTTCAGTAATGGTAATCTTAAAAGTATAATAAAAGATCACTTGATGAAAGTCCATTTTCTTTTTTTTCTTTTCTCTTTCTTTCTCTCTCTCTCTCTCTTTCTTTGCCATAGGTACAGCATGTGGAAGTTCCCAGGCTAGGGTCAAATTGAGCTACACTTGCCAGCCTAAGCCATAGCCACAGCCATGGCAACCCCAGATCCGACACGCATCTGCTGCCTACACCACAGCTCACAGCAACGGCAGATCATTGACCACTGAGCAAGGCCAGGGATTAAACCTACATCCTCATGGGTACTAGTCAGGTTCATTTCCGCTGCACCACAACAGGAACTCCCAGAAAAGTCCATTTTCTTAATCAGCAGATCACATTTTATGATAATATTCTAAATTTAATATTTAGCATTTATCACTCTCAAAAGTACTGTTAGGCATTTTACATAGAAGTGGTCCCTGTTGTCCAAGAGCTTCCATCATAAAAGGTTTTGACTTAAAACATATAGACTAAGAAACATATAGACTAAGAAACCAGTTTTCAACACCTAGCCACCCTTTTTTGTATCACCTTTAATTTGAAGAAATTCAGGAGTTCCCGTCGTGGCTCAGTGGTTAACGAATCCGTCTAGGAACCATGAGGTTGTGGGTTCGATCCCTGGCCTTGCTCAGTGGGTTAAGGATCCGGCGTTGCTGTGAGCTGTGGTGTAGGCTGCAGATGCGGCTCGGATCCTGCGTTGCTGTGGCTGTGGCGAAGGCCAGCAGCTACAGCTCCTGTTAGACCCCTAGCCTGGGAATCTACGTATGCCGTGGGTGTGGCCTTAAATAAGGCAAAAAAGACAAAACAAAACAAAAAAATATGAAGAAATTCAGATACTTTAGCAAGTCATGCTACACACAGTGAGGTAGAAAATGAGATCAGAGGTTTATATCTATATCCTAAGGAAAGAGAGGTTTTCTCTTTCCTTAGGACATAGAGATGGTTTCACTGCATATGAAGAAAATTCTGGGGTGCCTGTATATGATTGCAGAGGTTAAAAGGAGGGCAGCAATCTCTGAGGAGTGGTGGGCATTGATTTAAATTCCAGGTCTACTCACTAGCTGTGTGAGCTTGGGCAAGCTACTTAATCTACCTAACATTTGATTTCTTCATTTGCCAAACGAATGTAGTGATTCTTACCTCTTTAAAAGATATTGAAGCTGAAACTATTAAATTGTAATTATTTCTTAGATTTAGAACCTCTTCATTTAAAATCTGTTTGCTTGCAGTGTGATTTTAGAATAAGATTGTTCAGAAAAGTGTATCTTGGAGTTCCGTTGTGGCTCAGCTGGTTAAGGATCCAACTAGTACCCATGATGCAGGTTCAATACCTGGCCTTGCTCAGTGGGTTAAGGATCCAGCGTTGCACAAGCTGCAGCCTAGGTCACAGATGCAGCTCGGATCCTGCATTGCTGTGGCTCTGGCGTAGGCTGCTGGCTGTTGCTCCAATTAGACCCCTAGCCCAGGAACTTCCTTATGCCACGGGTGCGGCCCTAAAAAGACAAATAAGTTTTTTAAATTTTTTAAAAAAGTGTATCTTGAAGCCCGAATCATTTCATAATGTGTCTTCTCTGCCTTTTTCTTTATGTCAGTGTATCATAGTTCTTGCTCCTGTTAGTCCCTTTTTATAAACTATTATTTTAGACTCTCTGCAGATTTCCCTTTCTGTATTATCACAGAAGTCAGAGCCAGCTACCTTCCTGATAGGAAATTTTCTCAACTAATTTTCAAGGTGTATAATAGGAAGAGGGCAGGGGAGAAGTGTTCCTGGAGACATTGAACAATTAATTATATTGTAATGGAGCTATAGAGGGAGGAGTGGATGACTGGCCCAGAGAAAACACAATTTCTCTGGTGCCAGGATTACACTCAGAGGCATTTCTGCCTGTCTCCACTTTGCAAGGCATGATGCCAGTGAGAACAGCAGTTAGTACACCCATAGTGGGGTTTACTAGCTTCCACACCGTGTTTGGTGGGTTCTTAACTTCAGGATGAGGAATTAAATTTTTTACCCAGCAGGAAGTGATTGCCATTTACTGATTTTTTTTTGTAGCAAAGATCTAGCTTGGGATATGAGTATTCCAGAGATGTGCTGTCATAAGGAAGGAGATGCTAACAAATGTTGCTCACTGGAATCAAGGAAAGGCAGTAAAATCCATGTATGTATGTGCATAGACAGGAAAACACCTGTGAAAGTCAATTTCATGCCTTAGACTTGACAGCACAGTGCTCCTAGGCATTGCATTTTTTTAATCTGCTTCCCTACTTGCCACTGGCCACTCCTGTGATCCCTTTGTTTTCTGTCAAAATTGTTCCTTTTAAAGCATAGCTACACCGATCACCAGCAGCCTGGGTGCCTGAGCTGCCAACACACTTTACCCCACATAAACAAAGACTAGAAAATGTGATCTCTGTGGCAGAGGCATTCCTGCTGCCCACGATGCTAGGCTCCAGCTGACACTGACACTCAGTGAAAAAAAGGCTGTGGGGCATGTACTAGTTCAAAGATGGTAGTATCATCACTAACAAAATTTTCAAAGATACGGCCAGTGACTGTCTTTACAGAGATCTAATAGACCAGTAGGTGAATTCTGACCATAAGCATTCCATTTGTCTATTGACGTAATATTCCTGAGGCCTGACACTCTGATGTTCTGCATTGGAAATCATGTTTTACCAAAAACAAATCCTTTGAGCCCAGAAAGTTCCTCCTGATGTGGGGCTCCTGAAGTCAAACTTAACTTCATATCTCTCTAGAGATTATAACTAGAGAGTATATGGAATTGTAACTGTGAGAACACTTTAAAGAAATATGAAGTTCCTTGTAAATGTATAATGTTATTATTTTTATTGGGAAATATTTATTGTTTTTTTAGGGGACAGTATTTATTCAAAAACAAACCTCCTGATGGAAATGCACCTCCCAACTCTTTTTATAGAGCACTTTATCCTAAAATTATTCAAGACATTGAGGTAAGAATATATGTGTATTTGGGTATTTGCCTAGTACTAGAGAATCATCAGCATTCTTCAGTAACGGCAGTGTTATATCAAACCCATTAAGGTTTATTGATGCGGGTTAAAAATCAGTTTCTTCACAAGGGAATAGGGTAGATAAAATACAGTAAATTGCCAAGATAAATTTTAAAGCTTTTAAGTTATTTGCTGATGAATACATGAAAGAGAGAGTATGAAAATAGCTTTAAAACTGTTGAAGTTGCATTTATAAGCTGTTATTCAAGTATCCTCTGAATTGAGCCTCTGTGGAAGTTCACTGGTAGAAATGGCTACCACAAATGTAAGATGAGCACTGAGCAGGTAACCTCATATGAGTCATAGCTTGTCTTCTTGGTGAACAGTCTCTTTCCACCAGGTTTATTATTTAATTGAACAAGTTATATACAGGAGAGTTTTAGGAAATAAATCTTTAATTACTTTGCAAGTGGCAAATGTTTTACAACTTTAAATAGGGGCTTTTAAAAAATGTTTTTAGGGCGTTCTCTTGTGGCGCAGCAGGTTAAGGATCCAGCGTTGTCATTGCAGTGGCTTGGGTCACTGCTGTGGCTCAGGTTCGATCCCTAGCCCAGAAACTTCCACATGCTGTGGGCGTGGAAGAATTTTAAAAATAAGAAAGTAAAAACAGTTTAAGTGTGCCTTAAGTTCTGTATATTCAGTAAAGTAGAGCACTGAGCTTTTGTCATTGGTTGCCATGAAATTCAGATGAGAGTTTAGTTCCCTAGAACTAATTACTGCTTCTTTATCCATTCCTTCCTCTCAGACAATAGAATCTAATTGGAGATGTGGAAGACATAGCTTACAGAGAATCCACTGCCGAAGTGAAACGAGCAAAGGAGTCTACTGTTTACAGTATGATGATCAGAAGATAGTAAGTGGCCTTCGAGACAACACAATCAAGGTGAGGTCTCTTCAATTATGAGAAGGTGGCTGAAGGGGCAAGGGAGACTATAATCATAAAGCAATCCAAAGCATAAACTCTAAGCAGTATTTCCAGAAAGTAAGTGAGAGTTTTAGATTGTTTCCAGTCCCAAAGCCAAAAATCATTTCCTTCAAGGAAAAAATACCTGCTTCCCCTAGAAACACATGCAGATGGATAGTGCTAAGGTTAAATTCTCTTCTTGAAGTGCTTGAATGGGCTATTAGTCTTTTGGCCCTCAGGTAATTATAGGCTACCCCTGTTTCCTTAATGAAAAGGATCAAGTCTGCATTAGTACTGAAGCCAGATATATATAGGTGCTTAGCTATACCTATAGAAAAGAATGCATTCCACACTACTCTGGTCTTTGATTCTTTTGGGGACTCAAACACAAAATAGAGCCAGCAAGTCTCTGCAGCACCCCATTATCACAGTGATCAAAAGGGTCTTGTTTGCCATCCTAGATCTGGGATAAAAGCACATTGGAATGCAAGCGAATTCTCACAGGCCACACAGGTTCTGTCCTGTGTCTCCAGTATGATGAGAGGGTGATCATAACTGGATCGTCGGATTCTACAGTCAGGTAGAAAATTTCAATAATCTTTTGAACTCTGAAATGTCAGGTTTACTCTGTTCTGTCTTAGTAATTTTGTATATATCTGAATGAACACAGTTCAAAAAACTTCATAACTAAAGAATAAACCATCAGATCCCTCCATCGTTGTGTTAATCTAGGACTAGAAACCTTGATTTAGGAATGGTTATGATAAGTTTGCATTTCTGTGCATTTAAGAAACTATATATTCTGTTTTAATTTGGGGGAATCATCTGTTATAGAAACTTGGTAAACCTTGCACTTCTTACGAAAACCACCTCACAGGGGAATGACATGAGTGGGATGAAGCCTTCCTTTCAGGTGGTTATAGCTATAGTGCAGGCATGCGTTATCTCCTTTAAAATGTGTACAGGTGAGCAGTACTCTCTCTTTGCCAGCCCCTCCCCTGCTGTCCCTGCAGTTTTTAATTGCAAGCTTCACTCAGAGAGGGGGCTTCAATTTCCAGAGGCATTAGTAATTTGATGACACAGCCATTATGCTGCTGGAGTCCGGTGTAGCTTGAGTTCTGGGTACCGGCAACACTGCTGGAAACCTCTGTTAGGAATTTTGCCTTGAGGTAAAGGGTTTAGCAAACATAATGCATCAAAAGTAACTTTTAAAAAATAGAAAAAAAAAAGGGTAGTTAGCTGCATTGTTAGATTCTCTGAAGTTAAAAGTTTACCATTCCAAGTTATCCTCTATAAATAGAAAAGGCCATTCCTCTTTCTTGTCTTTTGACTTAAAGGCATAGCAAACTCAGTTCTTAGAATTATCAACATTTAGCATTTATTGGTGCTTATGCAGTGCCTCAAGGAAGCTGAAAGATGGTAGAAGCTAACATCATTTATAGAATAAGGGAAAAATGATTTTCTGAAAGAGGGGGTTAAACTGGAAAAAAATAAAGTGTATTATTAAAACCAAAGTAAACATACAAAAGAGGAGTGGTCAAAGTAAAATATATCCTCACACAATATTCTCAAGCTGTTCAAGGGTCCTGCCCTCTGCTGTGAAACCTATATGTATATTGGGATGGCTATTCTTGATCCCTACCCTCATTTAAACACAGAAATGGGGCCTTAGATTTAGGGTCTAGGTGATCTTAGGCCTTGACCTGTGTGGTAAAAACTAAGATCCAGGGTCATCAAGCTCAAATCCATAGTACTAAATCATCTGTTACAGAAGCTTCTTGGCTCATATCTGTTCTAAGACCTGAGAGCTGCCTCTGGGACCACCAGTGCTGAAGTTATTAATCAGATTCCCAGTTTTAAATATATCAGATTGTGGAGTTCCCTCATGGCCTATTGGTTAAGGATTTAGCATTGTCACTGCTGTGGCTCAGGTTCAGTCCCTGGCCTGGGAACTTCTGCATGCCGTGGGTGCAGTCAAAAATACATATATGTATGTATTTCTTAAATTTTTAATTTATATAAGATTGAGTGTCAGAAGCTTTATAGTCATCTTGAATTCTGGGACCAATTAGCTGGTGACTGGGGCTGCAACCTCATTCCTGCCCCGAAACAACTAGCCCAGATTTCAAGTAGTGTGTCTTAAGGATTTCGTATTGGCAGCATCCCATCCCCTTCCTCTTCCCACTCTCGTAGTCCACTCGTCTACCACTCCCCATGCTCCATCAATGCGCTTTACCGCAGCTTAACCTCAAAGCTACAAAAGGAGAGTAAGGCGCAACACTAACTATGAGAATAGTGTGGGAGGGGCGGGGAGTGGGTGGTCTAATACTTGAAATAGCTTGTAGCTTGAGTACCATTGCAATCTCAGATAATCTTAATCCTGTTTGTTCCAGGGTGTGGGATGTAAATACAGGTGAAATGCTAAACACATTAATTCACCATTGTGAAGCTGTTCTGCACTTGCGTTTCAATAATGGCATGATGGTGACCTGCTCCAAAGACCGTTCTATTGCGGTATGGGATATGGCCTCCCCAACTGACATCACCCTCCGGAGGGTACTTGTTGGACACCGAGCTGCAGTCAATGTTGTAGACTTTGATGACAAGTATATTGTTTCTGCATCTGGGGACAGGACTATAAAGGTAACAAGGCCTTTTTTAATAAGTCCCCAACTTGAAATAGAGGAGTTCACGTGGAGATCTGATCAAGGGCAAAGTGTTTAACCATCACTGTAGAATACTTAATATTCAAATCAGATAATAGGGAGTTCCCTTTGTGGCTCAGTGGTTAATGAATCCGACTAAGAACCATGAGGTTGCGGGTTCGATCCCTGGCCTTGCTCAGTGGGTTAAGGATCCGGTGTTGCCGTGAGCTGTGGTGAAGGTTGCAGACGCGGCTCGGATCCCGCGTTGCTGTGGCTGTGGCGAAGGCCTGCGGCTACAGCTCCCGTTAGACCCCTAGCCTGGGTATCTCCATATGCCGCGGGTGCGGCTCTACATAAAAGGCAAAAAGACAAAAAAATAAAAAATAAGAAAAATAAATCAGATAATAGTTTATGTTTAAAAAGTAATGAGAGATAAGTTGTGTGACAATTTTGGTTAGGTATTTTATTCCTGTAAACAATGCTGAGTATGGAAAAGACAAGTGTAAATTTAGTTTTAAGAATTAGTCTGCAAGACCAGACTAACCCCATAAGAGTACATCAGTTTGAGGAATTCTCATGTAATAGCAGCCAGCTACAAATTAGCCCTTTATTACTTTTAATTAAACCTATCATTTTTTGGTTTGATTTGGATTGGTTTGAGAAGTTAAATTCTCCCTATTAGTCCAGTTCTATTTTTCTGCTTTCCTAAGGCTCCATTTTGCCTTAGCTTTTACTAGTAAAAACAAATCAACTGCCAAGTGCTATTTTTGTTTTAGGTATGGAACACAAGTACTTGTGAATTTGTAAGGACCTTAAATGGACACAAACGTGGAATTGCCTGTTTGCAGTACAGAGACAGGCTGGTCGTGAGTGGCTCATCTGACAACACTATCAGGTGAGCAGCAAGTGCCCTTGCCCAGAAGGGATCAGTATTATCCTGCCGTTCATTGTTTGTGAGATCAAACAAATCTCCACTGTGTTATGTTTATGATAAAATGTTTTCCTTTCTGTAGCTCCAAGCAGAGAGGCAGCACAGCAAAGACTTTTGTTGATGTGTTTCCTCCCTGTACAAGGTACTGCTGGGAGTTCTCTTGTGGCACACTGGATTAAGGATCCGGCATTGTCACTGAGGTGGCTTGGGTGGCTGCTATGGTGTGAGTTTGATTCCTGGCCTGGGAACTTCCGCATACCAAAAAAAGAACTGAAAATAAAAAATGAAAGGTACTGCTTGAATAAAGAAGTAGGCAAGAGAGATTAAAATGGAGACCTTGCTCTTTAAATTTCTCCTGTCTGCAGTGAAAAGTGATAATAAATAGCTAAAGGCCTTTTCTCTTTGCCACTGTTCTTTAAAAAAAAAAAGAGAGAGAGAGAGGTGTTTTCCTATTTGAAATTGCGCATTTTGAAGTTCGCGTCGTGGCTCAGTGGTTAACAAATCTGTCTAAGAGCCATGAGGTTGCGGGTTCGATCCCTGGCCTTGCTCAGTGGGTTAAGGCTCCAGCATTGCCGTGAGCTGTGGTGTAGGTTGCAGACGCGGCTCGGATCCCGCATTGCTGTGGCTGTGGCGAAGGCCAACAGCTACAGCTCCTGTTAGACCCCTAGCCTGGGAACCTCCATATGCCACGGGTGTGGCCCTAGATAAGGCAAAAAGACAAAAAAAAAAAAAAAAAGAAATTGAGCATTTTGTTTTCTTAGCATTACCTAATTGGCCAAGGAGTTGCCAATCTTTAAAATTAGGAAGAATCCACAAATTAAAGTACTTTTTGGGAGTTCCCGTGGTGGCGCAGTGGTTAATGAATCCTACTAGGAACCGAGGTTGTGGGTTCGATCCCTGGCCTTGCTCAGTGGGCTAATGATCCAGCGTTGCCATGAGCTGTGGTGTAGGTCACAGACGCGGCTTGGATCTGGAGTTGTTGTGGCTGTGGTATAGGCTGGCAGCTGTAGCTCAGATTAGACCCCTAGCCTGGCAACCTCCATATACCGCAGGTACGGCCATAAAAAAAAAAAGGTAAAAAATAAATAAATAAATAAAATAAAGTACTGTTTGGTGTTTTCCCTTCAGGAAGATGAATAACACACATAAGAATTTAGAAAACTCATCAGCCCTCTCGCCTCTTTCAAAGAAGTACTAAGGGAATGAAAAGGCCATTGAAAAAATAGCAGAGCTATTGTTATATCTAAGGGAATTATTCCTAGAAATCAGTGGAATTAGTCACAAAGCATACATAATTTAAATTAGTATATAAAACTTTTTGAAAACTTAACTTTGCAATTTCATTATATGAGAAAAACTGTCCTAGACAGTAGGATGAAAGCAAAGTGTCCTCTGACAGAGGTGGACATACTTTGTGAGGGCAAGACATCATTGATACTGTGTTTCTTTTTCTTTTTTTTTTTTTTTTTCTGTTTATGGAGCATCTGTAGCATATGGAAGTTCCCAGGCTAAAAGTCGAATCAGAGCTGCTGCTGCCAGTCTACACCACAGCCACAATGCGGGATCCTAGCCGCATCTGCAACCTATGCTGCAGCTCACGACAACGCCGGATCCTTAACCCGCTGAGGTAGGCCAGGGGTCGAACCTACATCGTCACAGATACTATATCGGGTTCTTAATCCACTGAGCCACAATGGGAACTCTGGGTGTGTTTCATTCTTACTAACTTCTTTTTTTCTCTTTTTGCCTTATCTAGGGCCTCACCCGCGGCATGTGGAGGTTCCCAGGCTAGGGGTCTAACAGGAGCTGTAGCCACCGGCCTTCGCCACAGCCACAGCAACTCAGGATCCGAGCCGTGTCTGCAACCTACACCACAGCTCAGGGCAACGCCGGATCCTTAACCCGCTGAGCAAGGCCAGGGATCGAACCCACAACCTCATGGTTCTTAGTCAGATTCGTTAACCACTGAGCCACGAAGGGAACTCCCCAGTCTTACTAACTTTGATTTCAGGAAACATTATTTTTCTGGGCTTAGCCGTTTCCTTCATAGGCAACCTACATATTGAATTCATCCTCTACATTTCTTTTTTTTTTTTTTTTAATTAAATTTTAGGGCCGCACCTATAGCATCATCCTCTATATTTCTTAATGGCCCTGATTTCAGAATTATATAAGGCTTGATGCTTTGAAAATGTATACTACGTATTTGAATTAAAGTGTACATATCTCTGCCCCAAGTTATATGGCAGAAAGGAAATAGGTTACATTAAAAGCAGTAAGTTTGGAGTTCCCTTCATGGCTCAGTGGTTAACGAATCTGAGTAAGAACCATGAGGTTGCAGGTTCGATCCCTGGCCTTGCTCAGTGGGTTAAGGATCTGGCGTTGCCGTGAGCTGTGGTGTAGGTTGCAGACGCGGCTCGGATCCCGCGTTCCTGTGGCTGTGGTGAAGGCCGGCAGCTACAGCTCCTGTTAAACCCCTAGCCTGGGAACCTCCATATGCCGCGTGTGCAGCTCTAGGTAAAAGGCAAAAAGACAAAAAAAAAAAAAAAAAGCAATCAGTTTGTGTATGTGTTGATTTTATTTTGTGGATTGTATAAAAAGATATATGAAGTATTTTATTATAACTTTCCAAACTTAGAAAAGAATACATTAAAATTTCCTTGATTCAATTTTCTCTTTTAGGTTATGGGACATAGAATGTGGTGCCTGCTTACGAGTATTGGAAGGCCATGAGGAATTGGTGCGCTGTATTCGATTTGATAATAAGAGGATAGTCAGTGGAGCCTATGATGGGTGAGTTTGCCAACAGGGTTTTTAAAAACATCTACTTCTTAATCCCTCCTGCCTGAGGATGTTTAATATTGCCTTTCCTCATCTCTAAAAGATTACAGATATCACAGAATCTGATATAGTATTTCTTACGTCTTTTATATATTCACCTCTCCTTTGTTTACTCCTTTCCAAAATATTCTTCCCAATCATTTAATTGTACTTGTTTGCTCATGATTTTCACTTGTATTTTTTGTGTGTGGGGGGGGGAGTTGTTATATATTTGTCTGTTTTGCCCTATAAAGCGAAGAGCCAGATAAACCCAGTATATCAGGGTATGCATATAAAAATAGTGACTTATTAATAAAGCTGAAATGTTGGCAGATATTATCTTTGAAGGAGCTTAGGATGATAGGGTCTTGAAATTTCATCCCTTTGAGTGATTTCTAAAAGTATAGTTCGCTTGTCTTCACAACATTTCATTCACAATGAGTTCAGTAATCCTTACTTTCCTTCAGTCTGATTTCCAGTGGTTATAGAGTCCATTCATGTTGTGTATAGATCCCATGTCCAGCAATGCCAATAAGCACACAGTAAATTCTTACAAAAGTGTATTCACTTATGAAATCCTCTCTTATCATTTCTTCTCTTCAGGGTGCCTAATTTAGGGGAGTAGAAGGCCATAGTTCAAATATTGGCAGCCTTGTTAAATATCAGAAACTAACTTGCAATGTTATCTCAGTTTATGAGCTGACTGTATTGATATAATAAGACAACACAGACAGCAGTAAATGTTAACAGACCCACTTCGTTTGAGTCAGCCATCACTGTCATACCCTTGGGGAATTAATTGTTCAGGGTGTGATAACATGTCCCAACTAAGTCCAAGATTGTATTTTCTCATGGCCCTGGTTTTGATCTATAACCACTTTTTCTTGGGTTTTGTCTGTTACTTAACCTTGAGGAGACATGACCTACAATTGATTTTTAGAAGGGCTAAACTTTTCTTACTTAAATCAAAATATGAGGATTTGCTTATATAAACTCCAGAGCTCTTGAAATGGACCCCCGTCCTCTGGCACGTGTGACCTGGGCCATTCTTAGACTTGACCAAGGGAAAATGCCTAAGTTGTAGGTTTCTAGGTCTAAGTGAACTCATATCATGAAGAGTTCTAATATATAAGAACTCCTCTTGGCCACAGAGTATGGTGTAACTTTACCATTCACTGTGTTCAGTTTGGTTTAAGCTAACTGTTTCTCGTTTTCAGGTCAGTCATGTACATTTTCCCCTTTTAAGACCAATAAGCTCTATCCAAGAATGAATACAAGAACCGAGTCTCCAAAACAAAAAAGTTTTTGTATATTCCTGTGAGCTACATTTATCATAAATTATCTTGACTCTACATATTTACTGCTGTGACTTTTTGCTATTCTTCCTCTGTTCTCTTAATTTTTCTTTTAACTAGGGTTTTTGTCCCCTTTTTGATCTTTAGAAAAATTAAAGTGTGGGATCTTGTAGCTGCTTTGGATCCCCGTGCTCCTGCAGGAACTCTCTGTCTACGGACCCTTGTGGTAAGAGCCTTGTTCTTCAGAGTGGTTTGGGGAACAGGAAGAGGAAGAAATTAACATTGATGTGCTGTGGAATACAGATCTGGATTTGATAGTTAGAACCTCACAAAGCTTACTACTAAGTGGAAAGGCAACCAATACATGACAATAAAATATGTTTATATAGCTGCCTTTCATCCAAAAGTACTTTAGAGACTGTATATGGAGAGGAATGTGGCAGCTGTTCAACAGCTGCACAGCAACTCTACACAACAGTTTAGTACAGGAAGTGAATAAGAATTTTGTATCCACCAGAAACAGTAGGGAGTACTTAGGTAGAGAGAACATAATTACTCAAATTGGAACCTGTCCAGAATCTGAGGACCTGCACACCTGTGCCTGCAATAAGTGCCGTGGGAGTCTGCACAAACCCCGTGGTCATCCCCGAGTTCCACTTCCTATTTAAGGCATGCTGCTTCCAGCAGTTTGAATCCTGTTTCTTTTATTCTAATATTCCCTCTTTCCTGAACATCCTGACATTTAGGGAAAGAAGTGACTCAGAAGTAAGAATGTCACCTCAAGTGCCAAGTTCTTTATCATAGTGTTAGCCAAAGGCCCAGATCAGAAAATAGCCTAAGGTTGAAAGCTGCTTCTATTAGTAAAAGATTAGGTGGAGCGCCAGGGAGGACAGAATATTTTACACAACTCAGGAAAAAGATGAGAACAAGCATTTGAAGCCCAGTGTTCTGAATCCTGACTCAACATCTAGGCAGCCTCTGCTCTGGAGAAGAGAGAAGTTCATCTTTTTGTCTTCCTTGCTGGATTTAAAACTTGCTGTTTCAGCACCAGACCTGTTTTACCTGCATGTCTCACACATTTTTTAAAATACATACTTTCAGGGGAGTTCCCTGGTAATCTAGTGGTTCAGATTCAGAGCTTTCACAGATGTGGCTCAAGTTCAATCCCTGGTCTAGGAACTGATATCTCACATCCGGTTGCCGCACGCCAAAAAAGCAATTGTAAAATATGTACTTTCATTCATTTACAATTAATCAGTGAAGTTCCCATCGTGGCTCAGCAGTTAACGAACCCAACTAGTATCCATGAGGACACATGTTCAATCCCTGGCGTCGCTCAGTGGGTTAAGGATTCGGCGTTGCCGTGAGCTGCTGTGTAGCTCAGATCCTGTGTTGTGTGGCTGTGGTGTAGGCTGGCAGTTGTAGCTCCAATTGGACCCCTAGCCTGGGAACCTCCATATGCCTCAGGTGTGCCCCCCCGCCAAAAAAAAACCAAGTACTCTAAACCTGGATTTTGAAGTATAATTTACCTACAGCAAAATTTGTCCTTTTTTTAGTGTACTTTTATGAGTTTTTCAGTTGTATAAACACCACAATCAAGATGTAGAACATTCCCGGAGTTCCTGTCGTGGTTCAGCAGTTAACAAACCCACCTAGCATCCATGAGGACAAGGATTTGATCCCTGGGCTCCCTCAGTGGGTCAAGGATCCGGCGTTCCCATGAGCTGTGCAGCTCAAATACCACGTTGCTGTGGCTGTGGTGTAGGCCAGCAGCTGTAGCTCCAACTGGACCCTCCATATGCCGCGGGTGCGGCCCTAAAAGACAAAAAAGACATCCCCCCCAAAAAAAAAAGATGTAGAACATTTCCGCCACCATAAAAATGATGCCCCTTCATATTAATCCCCTCTCTCCAATCCCTAGCAAATATCGCTACAGTTTTACTATCTTATGAATGTCATGTAAATTAGATCATACATGCTGTATTTTTTTTTGCATTTGGCTTTTTTCACTTCATCTACATTGTTGCATGTATTAGTATTTTGTTCCTTTTTATTGCTGAGTAGTATTCCATTGTATGGATGAACCAACTTCTTTATCCATTCACTAGTTTAAGGACATCTGGAATGTTTCCAGTCTTTGGTAATACTGAAAACATTCTCCATACAGGTTTTTCTTTGGGTTTTTTTTGGGGGGGGGGTTCGGTTTTTTAGGGCTGCGCTTGTGACATATGGAAGTTCCCAGGCTAGGGGTTGAATTGGAGCTGCAGCTGCTGGCCTGTGCCACAGCCACAGCAATGCTAGATCCGATCTGCGCCTGCGAACTACACCATAGCTCATGGCAACGCCAAGTCCTTAACCCACTGAGCAAGGCCAGGGATTGAACCTGCATCCTCATGGATACTAGCCAGATTCATTTCTACTGAGCCATGTTGGGAACTCCCCCATTCAGGCTTCTGTATGTACCTTTTTTTTTTTTCTTAGGTAAATACCTAGGACTATGATTTCTGCGTAACTACTAAGCTATTTCCCAAAGTAGCATTTTGGGAGTTTGCAAATGCAAATCATTTTACATTTCTACTAACATTGTATGAATGTTCCATTTTTCTACATCCTTGACAGGAATTGGTATTGTCAGTTTTCTTAAATATTATAGCTATTTGAGTGAGTGTGTAGTGGTTGTAGTCTAATTTGCATTTCTGTGATAGCTAATGGTATAGAACATCTTTTCATGTGCCTATCTTCTTTTGACGTGTCTGTTCAGATCTCATCCTTATTTACTTATTTTTTATTTAAAAATTAATTTTTATTTTATGTTTGCATATAGTTGATTTACAATGTTGTGCTAGTTGCAGGTGTACAGCAGAGTGATTTAGATACATATATATATATATATCCATTGTTTTTCAGATCTTTTCCTATATAGGTTATTACAGTATATTGAGTAGAATTCCCTGTGCTATATAGTAGGTCCTTGTTGATTATCTGTTGTATATATAGTAGTGTGTATGTTAACCTAAGCTCCTAATTTATCCCTCCCCTCCATCTTTCCCATTTGGTAACCATTCATTTGTTTTCAAAGTCTGTTTCTGTTTTGTAAACAAGTTCATTTTGTATATCATTTTAAAAATTAGATTCCACATATAAATTATGTCATGTAAATTTGTCTTTCTCTGACTTACTTTACTTCGCTTGGTATGATAATCTCTAGGTTCATCCATGTTGCTGCAAATGGCATTATATCATTCTTTTTATGGCTGAGTAATATTCCTCTGTGTGTGTGTGTGTGTGTGTGTGTGTGTGTGTATGCACGTGCGCACGCGTATTCTTTATCTGTTCCTCTGTCAGTGGACATTTAAGTTGCTTCCATGTCTTGCCTGTTGTAAATAGTGCTGCAATGAACAATGGGGTGCATACATCTTTTCGAACTATGGTTTTCTCCAAATATGTACCCAGGAATGGGATTGCTGGATCATATGGTAGTTCTATTTTTAGTTTTTTAAGGAACTTCTATACTGTTCTCCATAGCAGTTGTATCAATTTACATTCCCACCTACAGTGTAGGAGGTTTCCTTTTCTCCACACCCTCTCCAGCATTTGTTTATATACTTTTTGATGATGGCCATTCTTACTGGGGTGAGGTGATGCCTCATTGTAGTTTTGATTTGCATTTCTCTAATACTTAGCGATTTTGAGCATCTTTTCATATACTTTTTGGCCATCTGTATGCCTGGAGAAATGTTTATTTAGATCTTCTGCCCATTTTGATTAGGTTGTTTGTGATTTCTGTTACTGTGCAAAGGCTTTTAAATTTGGTAAGGTCCCATTTGTTTATTTTTGTTTTTATTTTCATTACTCTAGGGAGGTGGATCTGAAAAGAGATTGCTGCTGTTTATGTCAAAAAGAGTGTTCTACCTTTCTTTTCCTCTAAGAGTTTTGTAGTATCCGATCTTACATTTAGGTCTTTAACCCCTTTTCAGTGTATTTTTGTGTATGGTGTTAGAGAATGTTCTAATTTATTCTTCTACATATAGCTGTCCACTTTTCCCAGCACCACTTGTTTAAAAGACTATCTTTTTCCTATTGTGTATTCTTGCTTCCTTTGTCTAGATGAATTGACCATAGTTGGGTGGTTTATTTCTGGGCTTTCTATCCTGTTCCATTGATCTATATGTCTGTTTTTATACCAGTACCATACTGATGACTGTAGCTTTGTAGTATAGTTTGAAGTCAGGAAGGCTGATTCCTACAGCTCTGTTTTTCTTTCTCAGGCTTGCTTTGGCCTCATTTTTTTATTGTTTTACTAAGTTTTTAAAAACAGATTTATTGTGATATAATTGATATACATTAAAGTGGGCATGGAGTTCCTGTCGTGGCTCAGTGGTTAACGAATCTGGCTAGGAACCATGAAGTTGCAGGTTCAATCCCTGGCCTTGCTCAGTGGGTTAAGGATCCAGCGTTGCTGTGAGCTGTGGTGTAGGTTGCAGACGCAGCTCGGATCCCGCGTTGCTGTGGCTGTGACGTAGGCTGGCAGCTACAGCTCCTGTTAGACCCCTAGCCTGGGAACCTCCATATGCCATGGCTGCGGCCCTAGATAAGGCAAAAAAGATTAAATAAATAAATAAAGTGGACATATTTAAATTTTGAAATATGTACAAAGCAGTGGAAATATCACTTCAACCAAGATAATGAACATTTCCTCATGCCCCCTGTTACATAGTAATCCCTCCTTCCCATCCCACCCCACTTTTCCCTAATCCAATCCCCAGGCAACCACTTATCTGCTTTCTGCCAATATTGATTATTTTGCATTTTCTAGTGTTTTATAAGTGAAATCATAGAGTATGTACTCTCTTTTGCTTATCTTTTCACAAAACATAGTTATTTTGAGATACACCCATGTTGTTGATATAGATCAATAGTTCATGCCTTTTTGAAGATTACTGAGTAGCATTCCATTGTATGGTTATACCAAAATTCACCCATTAGCCAATTGATGAAAATTTAGGTTTATTTCCAATTTAGGGCTATTATAAGTAAAGTTTCTATAAACTTTTTTTTTTTTTTTTTTTTGCTTTTTAGGGCCACACCCACAGCATATGGAGTTTCCCAGGCTAGGGGTCGAATCAGAGCTACAGCTGCCTGCCTATGCCACAGCCACAGCAACGCGGGATCTGAGCCGCGTCTGCAACCTACACCACAGCTCATGGCAACGCCAATCATTAATCCAATGAGCAAGGCCAGGGATCGAACCCACAACCTCTTAGTTCCTAGTTGGAACAGCTGCGCCACAACAGGAACTCCTCTATAAACTTTTATGTACAAGTCTTTCTGTAAACATACGCTTTCATCTCTCTGGGATAGATCCTAGGAAATGAATGGCTAGGTCACATGGTAAGTGCATGTATAATATTTTTAGAAACTGTCAAACTGTTTGCCAAAGCAATTGTACAGTTTAAACATTGTAGCACAACTGGGCATGAGAATTCCAGTTACTGTACAGCCTCACCAATACTTAGTACAGTCTTTTTTGAGTCATTCTGTTATGTGTGTTATTGTACCTCATTGTATTTTTAATTTTATATCCCTAATATTAATGATGTTAACCATCTTTTCATGTGTTTATATGCTATCCATGTATCTATTTTGTTGAAGTATTTGAATGTTTTGCCCATTTTAAAAATTGAGGAGTTCCCATTGTGGCTCAGCGGGTTAAGGACCTGACGTTTCTGTGAGGATGCAGGTTCAATCACTGGCTTTGTTTAGTGGGTTAAGGATTAGAGGTTGGAACAAGCTGCAGTGACTCTGATCCGGTGTTGCCGTGGCTGTGGCATAGGCCCCAGCTGTGACTCCAATTCAATCCCTGGCCCAGAAACTTCCATATGCCACAGATACGGCTGTTTAAAAACAAAAAAGCATTTTTCTTATTATTGAGTTTCAAAATTCTTTTACAGATTCAGGATACGAGTCCTTTATCAGAGATGTGATTTACAAGTACTGCTTCCCAGTCCATGGATTTTTTTTTCTTTTCCTTTAAAGTATCATTTGAAAAGCAGAAATTAATTTTAAGTCCCATGTGTCAACTTTTTCTGTTAGGGATTATGTTATTAGCTATTATACCTAAAAAAAAAATTATTGCCTAATCAAAGTCACAAAGATTTTCCCTTCTGTTTTCTTCCAGAAGTTTTTTTTTTTTTTTTTTTTTCCTTTTCAGGGCCGCACCTGTGACATATAGAAGTTCCTGGGTTAAGCCACAGGAATACCAGATCTGAGCCGCATCTGCAACCTAGGATGCAGCTTGCAACAATGCCAGATCCTTAATCCACTGAGTGAGGCCAGCGATCAAACCCACATCCTCACGGACACTATGTTGTGTCCTTAACCCACTGAGTCACAACGAGAACTCTTCTATAGTTTTGTTTTGTGTTAGTTTTTATGGGTATTATAAGATATGATCAAAGCCAGTTGTTCAGCTCCATTTATTCAAAGACTATTCTTTTTCCTCTTATTTGCAGCTTTGTCAAAAGCCAGTATACCTTATATGTGTGGGTCTGCTTATGGACCTGTTCAGTTCC
Source organism: Catagonus wagneri (assembly GCA_004024745.2). NCBI lineage: Eukaryota > Metazoa > Chordata > Mammalia > Artiodactyla > Tayassuidae > Catagonus > Catagonus wagneri. The sequence continues at coordinate 27,903,768 of PVHT021183705.1, read as the reverse complement.
ATTTACCTTTTTGTCTTTTTTTTTTTTTTTTAATGACTGTACCCAAGGCATATGAAAATTCCTGGGACAGGAATTAATCTGAGCCACAGCTGCAACCTATACTGCAGCTGTGGCAATGCCAGATCCTTAACCCACTGCACTGGGCCAGGGATCGAACCCTCCCTCTACAGGAACCCGGGCCACTGCTGTCAGATTCTTAACCTACTGCACCACAGCAGGAGTTCCCTTCTTGTCTGTCTTGATGCGAATAGCGTACTGTTTTGAGTACTGCAGTTTTGTCAGGGTTTTTTTTTTTTCCATTTTTGCCCACCCATGGCATATGGAGTTCCCAGACCAGAGATCAGATCTGAGCCACAGTTGCACCTACACCACAGCTGGGGCAACACCAGATCCTTAACCCACTGTGCCAGGCCAGGGATCAGACCTGCATCCCAGTGCTCCCATTGTACCACAACAATCTGGTTACTGCAGATTTTTAATAATCCTTGGGGCCAAATTGTGTAAGTCCTTCAACTGTTCCTTTTCAGAGTTTTTTAGGTTCTTTGAATTTTCATGTATATTTTAACATCTGTTTGCCAATTTCAGCAGCAACAATAATCTGCTGAGAGTTTCATTGGGATCGTATTGAATCTGGATCGATATGGCAAGAATTAACTTCTTAACAATACTGAACCTTCTGGCCTATGAACATAGTTTATATCTCTCTCCATTTATTAGGTTTTTGTTTGTTTCGGTTGTTTATTTATGGCTACGCCTGCAACATATGGAAGTTCCCGGGCCAGGGATGATATTTAAATTTTTTGATTTCTGGATTGTTCATTACAAGTATATAGAAATAGGGATACACTTCTTTTCCACTCTGTGTACCTTTCATTTTTCTTTTTTGTTTCATTGTACCGATTGTCAGTACAGTGTTCAGAAGAACTGGTAAGAGTGGATGTCCTTATCTTTGGAAAAAGGCATTTGGTCTTTTACCATTTTGTATATACCTTTATATAGATATTTCTTAGCTATAGGTTTTTCATAGATACAGTATCAGGGGATTGGAAAGTTCCAGCAATTCCTAGATTGCTGAGAGTTTTTATTAGGAATGGATGTTGGTTTTTGTTAAATGCTTTTATGTGCATCCATTGAGATGTTCATATGGTTTTTCACCTTTGTTCTGTTAATTGCTCTATTACATTGATTTTTGAATGTTAAACCCAACTTTGAATCACTATAGATCCCATGGATCTATAGTGGATTATAATAAAGGATTATAATAAAAGGATTATAATAAAGGAATGCTATGAATAACTCTATGCCGCTAAAATTGATAACCTAGGTGAAATGGACCAATCCCTTGAAAGATATAATCTTCCACAACTCAAGAAGAAATAGACATTCTGAACAAACCTATACCTATTAAAGAAATTGATTAAATAATTGTAACCTTTCAAAACAGAAAGCACCGGGCTCAAATGGGTTCGCTAGTGAATTCTACTAAACATTTAAGGAAGAAATTCTGCACAGTCTCCTTCAGAAGATAGAAGCAGAGTGAATACTTTCTACTTCATTCTGTGAGGACAGTATTATCCTAATCCCAAAACCAAACAAAGATACAGAAAAAAAGAAAACTACAGACCAATATATCTCATGAACACAGATGTTCATCTAATGAGCTCATTTACATCTTGTAAAGAATGTAAAATGGTGCAGCCTCTATGGAAAACAGTATGGTGATTCCCCAGAAATTAAAGATTGGGAGTTCCTATTGTGGCTCAGTGGAAATGAATCCGACTAGAATCCGTGAGGATGCAGGTTAGATCCCTGGCCTTGCTCAGTGGGTTAAGGATCCAGCATTGCTTTGAGCTGTGGTCTGTGGTTGCAGATGGGGCTCGGATCGTGTGTTGCTGTGGCTGTAGCGTAGGCCAGCAGCTACAGCTCCGATTCAACCTCAAGCCTGGAAACTTCCATATGCCGCAGGTGCGGCCCTGAAAAAGCAAAAAAAAAAAAAAATTGAAGATAGAATTACTATGTGATCCAGCATTCTCACTTCTTGGTATATGTCCAGAAGTGTTGAAAGCAAGATTTCAGAGATAAATGCATGCTCATGTTCAGAGCAGTATTAAATCACAATATCTAAGAGACAGAAGCATCTTAAGTGTTCATTAACAGATGAGTGGACACACAAAATGTGGTGTGTATATATATATATATATATATATATATATATATATATATATATATATGTATATGTGTGTGTAAATGTATATACATTTATAGAATATTACTCAGCCTTAAAAAGAAAGGAAATGCTGTCACATGCTACAATGTGAATGAAACTTGAGGACATTATTCTAAGAGAAACAGGTTTATACCTGCTTCTAAGAGCCAAGTGTTAGATTTTCATGAATTTTGCAAGCTGGTCAAACTCAAATGGGTAGCTTGAAATTGGCCAGGATAGAAATTCTTACATTGTAAAATATGCAAATGCTTTTACAAATTGGGGAGAGTTAGTTGGCAAGTATATACCAGCCAACCACTTATTGTTCATGAGGCATTGGCCTCTAGTTGTAAAAGAATTCTAGAGGTACAGAGAACATTTTTGGATGCAAACTGTTACATTTGGAATGAATGGGCAATGGGGCCCTACTGTACAGCACAGGGAACTGTGTGTGATTGGGTCACTTTGCTGTACAACAAAAATCGAAGAAACATTGTAAATCAACCATACTTTAGTTTAAAAAAAAAAGGTAAAACCAGGGAGGTACTGAGGAATGTTCTCATTCAGCCTAAGTCTAAGAGAGTTAGCCATGAGAAATCAGCATACTATTTGACATATATCAGCTATAGTGAATATTACTTTGTATATGAAATCAGCTTTTGAGGCGTTCCCTTTGTGGCTCAGTGATTAGCAAATCCGAGTAGGATCTATGAGGATGCAGGTTCGATCCCTAGTCTTACTCAGTGTGTTAAGAACCCGCTGTTGCTGTGAGCTATGGTGTAGTTTGCAGACACAGCTTGGATCCCATGTTTCTGTGACTGGCAACTGCAGCTCCAATTCGACCCCTAGCCTGGGAACTTTCATATGCTGCAGGGGTGGCCCTAAAATAAAAGAAGAAGAAATCATCTTTTGACTTTTCCATCCTGCCTTTAATCCAAATTAAGATTTTTTTCTCTGTTGTTTTTTGGTTTGTTTGTTTGTTTTGTGCTTTTTAGGGCTGCACCCGCAGCATATGCCAGATCCACAGCCACAGCAATGCCAGATCCTCAACCCACTGAGCGAGGCCAGGCATCGAACCCACAACCTCGTGGTTCCTAGTTGGATTTGTTTCCACTGCGCCACAACGGGAACTCCTTCTCTGTATTCTTAAAACAGCTAAATGGTTAAAGGCTAGCGGCATAGCCTTTCCATAGACACTTTTCAACATGTTGCTGAATTTGTGTCCTTTTGTTTTGAATAGTTGAAAAGTTTTATTTCTGCTTCTTTAGGAGCATTCTGGAAGAGTTTTCCGACTCCAGTTCGATGAATTCCAGATTGTCAGTAGTTCACATGATGACACAATCCTCATCTGGGACTTCCTAAATGATCCAGCTGCCCAAGCTGAACCCCCCCGCTCCCCTTCTCGAACGTACACCTATATCTCCAGATAAATAATTATACACTGACCTCAGACTTGCCCAGGTATGAAAAATAATTGTGTACATAGCACTGTGGGTGGAAGATGAAGTAATGGCTGTAAGGTATTGTGAGTTTATGGAGCCTTCTCATGCCCTTTCTATCTCGAAGTCCTGTAAAGCAGGAAAAGCTGACAGCAGGAGCAGGGCTGGGGCTGCACACTGGGTGCTGCCTTTGATTGAGGTTGCCAGCCTCGGTTCTTAGATGATTGTTGAACTAGAGCTACATGATCCTTGTTTGTAGAACTAATATTCCTGCCTGAGTAATCTAATAGGGTCGTTAGGAAAATAAAATGAGATTTGAATCAGTTTCAAAACTAAGAACCTGTGGCTTTGTAATTCCCATATTAAATGCCTACCTATAATGGAGACCCTGTAACCTAAGTAGATATTCTAATGTCTAATGAATGGGAAAATCTCTTTTTTTTTTTGTCTTTTTGCCTTATCTAGGGCCACACCCGCGGCATGTGGCGGTTCCCAGGCTAGGGGTCATCTAACAGGAGCTGTAGCCACAGCCACAGCAACGCAGGATCCGAGCCGCATTTGCAACCTACACCACAACTCATGGCAATGCTGGATCCTTAACCCACTGAGCAAGGCCAGGGATCAAACCTGCAACCTCATGGTTCCTAGTTGGATTCGTTAACCACTGAGCCACCACAGGAACTCCTGGAAAAAATCTCGATGAAATACCATGCTGACTTCCCACAGGTCTACCTTGTCATTGTCACTCGATTTTAAAAGGTAGCATTTTTTCTTTCTCCTTTTTGGCCACCCCGTGGTGTATGGAGTTCCTGGACCAGGGATCAGATCTGAGCCTTAGGTCGAAATGTGCAGCAATGCCAGATCCTTTAACCTAGTGTGCCAGACCAGGGATTGAACCTGCATCCTGGCACTGCAGAGACACTACCAATCCCATTGTGCCACAGTGGGAACTCCTAAAAAGTAGCTTTTTTTTTATTCTTATTTACATTCCCCATGCCTTCTAAAAGGAAATAACTGTTTTTTGACCTTGGAAGTAGCTCTGAAGTTGATGAAAATTCTGTGTATTCTCCCACTCAGGTCTCTGTCCTTTCTCTGGGGCAGGGAAAGATCCTAATATTCATCTTAATCTATATCCATGGTATATTCAGGACCTGGTGTCCTAACGTTCAAATATAGGTAATCACTGGTTTGGGAAAACTACTGGCTATTGGAGAGTATTGCCATTATCATGATTTCTTGTTTCCCACACTTGGCCTCTGTTCATGTAGCAGAAGTGCACATTTAGTACATTTCTCTGCGCATCTTTCTGCAGTGTTTTCTTCTGAATAGGATGTTTCATGCCCTGCTGGGATCACTTTAATATTCACTTCTCTCATAGAGGCTGCTCTGCCTCCTCAACCAAGGCACACAGACAGGCCTGGGTGAGAATCCTAGCAGTGTGCCCTTGGGTAAACAATTTCTCAGGGCCTTAGTTTCCTTAGAGTAAAGTGAGGGTTGCAGTACCTACCACAGAGAGCTGTTGAGAGGGTCAACTTGAAATGTGATATGTTGGAGTTCCCGTCGTGGCGCACTGGTTAACGAATCCGACTAGGAACAATGAGGTTACGGGTTCGATCCCTGGCATCACTAAGTGGGTTAATGATCCGGCGTTGCCGTGAGTTGTGGTGTAGGTTACAGACGCGGCTCGGATCCTGCGTTGCTGTGGCTGTGGCATAGGCCAGTGGCTACAGCTCTGATTAGACCCCTAGCCTGGGAACCTCCACATGCCGCAGGTGCGGCCCTAAAATGACAAAAGGCCAAAAAAAAAAATGTGATATGTAAAATTCTTAGTGCTTAGCCTTATACATACCTAGCCCTCAGTAAAAAGTGGCCATTATATTAAGATTATAATTGTCATGTACCTGTCCCTTCCTTTTGCCAAATTTTCTACTCCTTAAGTCTCAATTGCATGTTGCCATTTTTATTATTCCTGACACTCTGATTGTCTACGTCTCCTTCCTCCTCTCACTCCCAAAACATAGACATCTGCCAAGAGTCTGTCTCAGGCTCTTCTTCCTTATCTGAGTTCCCTTCTTTGGCTGCCTTATCTCTTCCCAGTGCTTCAGCTCTCATTTTAACATGAATGACTCTCCAGTTTGTATCTGTAGTCCAACATCTGCCTTAATCTACAGGCCACATTTCCAAATACCACCTACACACCCGTCCTTGAAGGTGCCAGGAGTGCTTCTAGTGCACACATCTAACAATCAGACTCTCCCTTCATCTACACTGCCAGTGCCCTCCAGTTCAGCAGCCAGACAGCCTCACCCCACTCCCCCACTTTTGTTAGTGGCACACTGAATTCATGACCTGCAAGGTCCGGAACCTCAGAGCTATCCTCGCCTGCTCTGCCATTGCAGGGAGCAGCTGAAAACTTGATGCTACACCCACCACAGTCATTCTTAATCCCTAGACATCAGAGTTACCTGTAATGCTTGAACACTACAGCCCTGAGCATGTCAGTGAGCCCTGCCCAGTCCCTAGACAGGTCCTGTGGCCTTTGACAGAAGCTCCTGCATGTCATGGACAGAGAGTGGGCATTAGGAAGGACCTCTGAGCCTTTGTCTCAATTGACAGCTGGGTTAATATTCTTTTCCTCTTAGAGAAAGTGAGAAAAAGAGGGAAAGGGACTAATGACTATGTGCTCTGTTTTCACACAGGACTCATTAAAGTTGCGGTATTTAACGTATCTGCCAATACCAGGATGAGCAACAACAGTAACAATCAAACTATTCCCCGCTTTCCTTGGACTAGCCGGGGAGCGGGGCTTTAAGACTCCTGTTGGGACACAGTTGGTCTGCAGTCGACCCGGGATGGTCTACTCAGCACAGCTGACTGCTTCCGTGCTGCTATCAGAAGATGTCTTTTATCTTTTGTGAATGATTGGAACTTTTAGACCTCACCTCCTGTCCCCTACCCTCCTTCTTTCCCCTCTGCACCTGTTTTTTCTTCATTTGGTTCCAGACAAAGATGACTTATAAATATATTTAGTGTTTTGCCAGAATCTCTCTCGCTTTGCTGGTAAGCAGAAGAACTAGTTTCCCTATGTAGCCTCCTGGGAGAGAGCCACTTCTAGGGGATGGGAGATACAGCTTCAAGCCAAACAGCACCCAGTGTCTCCCTGTATACTGCAGCAGTGCCCGGCGCCTGGCAGGATCTACCCAGCCTCACGTGCTTAGGACGATACTGCTGTCTGTATAGCCTCGGGGGCAAGAAAGAAAGAAAACAGGAGTACACACCCTAGAAGATCTGGGCCTCTTTCCTTCCGTCTCTTTCCTTGTTTCTCTCCCTCTTCCCCCTTCCCTCACTCCCCTTCAACATGTTTCTCTGCTGCACCTGAGAAGAAAGAGTATGAAGAAAGTATTCTCACTTAGCATGAGGCAAATGAAAAAATGCAGTACTTAGAAGAGTTAAATGCTACTTAGTCAAAATTTGAAACCCAGGCTTTTGCTATAAGTGACCCTATGTGGCAACAGTGGATTCTCAGATGTGGCACTCGCATCATGTTTGCAGCTCTTCTCTCTTCTCCTTCTAACATCTCTCCTCCCCGCAAAAAGGGGTGGGGCACGCAGAAATTTCCTGGGCTCTGTCAATGGCCACATCTTTCCTGGACTCAGCAGTCTCCTCGATTCCATGTAGAGTGTGGAAAGGAGTTGCTGATTGCATTTCCTCTCATTAACAATTAGATGTGTAATAAAAAGCATTGTGCTTCATCTTAAATCACCGGTAAGACTCAGCCTACAGAAAGGGTTGAAATGGCCAGAGCCAGTCGCTGGCTTCGTTCTACATAATGGTTCGCATCTCTGATTTCCTTCTCAGGGTCTGCGAGCACCCAGGCACCTGTATCTCTGCAAGACCATGATCAGACTGGTTTACCAGGTGGTCAGGACTGAAAGGTGATGTCTTTTTCATTTAAGACAGTAAATATCACCTCTTAAAAGTCAAGTTAATCATCTCAACCTTGCACTGCAGAACCTTCCTTCTGCTTTTCCAAACCCAGTATTTACAAAAGGCTAAGCTGCCAGGGAGAGGGGATCAGGGTGAAGTTTGGCACACAGGGTTTATTAACGGCACAGAAACTGCCTTCTCTTTCCTTCTCTTCCTCCTCTTGGCCTTATTTTACTCTCACGCTCCCTAACCAATTCAATTGCTCTGGCAGTCTGTGAGCAACATAAACAAATGGACCTCAGCAAGGGCCAAGGGTGACCAGCCACTTGAAAAGTGGCTGTACAGGCCTCAGGTGCCACCCAAGCTGGGGCACAGGGAGTACTGTCAGTGAGTGCCTGCCTTGTTTCCTGGGGCAGGAGTGGGCTTGCACCTGCCATCTTACATGGCATGGGCACACCCATCAGCGCCCCCAGGCATAGGGAAGTCTCAGGTTTCCCTTAGAAGCTGAGCAGACAGGCCCATTGTTTCCATTCCTGATCAAAGCAGTTGATTAAAAGAAAACCCTCTTTTAATCAGCTACTATAAAACATTTAGACTGGGAGCCAGTTAACAGGTGACCTCAGAGCCGGGCCACTTTAGTTTAACAGGGGAGCGGGGAGGAGAAACAGCTCTCCACACTCTTCCCTCTGCTTTGCAAGAAGGTGACCTCTTCCCAAAAGGTGTCCAGACTGAATGTTGTTATTACGTATTGAGAGGCAGATTATGCATATGCATTTTCCCTTTCCTGCTTTATGAGTACTCTTAAGCTTTTAGTTCCAGATTATATTCAAAAAACACTTCTCAGTATAATGAGATATCATTGCCCAGGAAATATTTTCTGAGTATAATTCCCTTACCAACCACCCAAATGCTAGAGAAATATTTTCTATTTAGCTGCTATCAGGGTTCCTTGTCTATTGTGTTGACTATTAATAGCTTTTTGATTGGTTAAGGATTTTGCTATAGATGAGGCAGAGGGCCTTCAGCCCTGAAAAACACACAGGTCAGGCATGAAAGAAGCATAGATTTCAAGCTGTTCCAAAATATTGCCCAATAGCCATAACTTTTCCAGCCCTTCTCTTATATGCTGCTATTCAAAAGTGGGAACCGTCAAATATTCATTGGTGCCCGGGGTTTTGCTCTCCCATCTAGGTTCAGTTGAAGGGTATATTGTTTCTAAGACTGTTTTGGAGCTTGCCCAGTACATCATCAATGAGATTGAGGGCAGACCCTGTAGTTAGCTCCATTGAGGATATTCTCCACGTTGTCCTCTGCTGCTGATAGAAATGGGAATGAAGTTAAGTGGTCTGAAAAACTTGAGTCAGTCACATTTCTCAGCTCTGGGGGTCATTTACCAGTTCATTGTAGAAGAAATAATCAGGTAAGTAGAAGTTCATTTCCAGAGAAGGTAAACCTCACTTACCATCTCTGCATGATTTCAATGGGAATTGATTATCACTAATCCCCAACTGGGCTAGAATAAATGTAAAGTTTGACCTTTTTAAGAAGAAAAGAGAAACAAAGAAAGTCTCAGCACCTCTACAGGACTGGCAGAAAAGGAGCTGAAGGTGTCTCTGGGCTCTGAAATGAAATATCCCCATTATAGGTTTGTCTCATTAAAATTCTAGTGTGGGCCTGACAGAAATGTTTCTTGAAGACTGGGGGAGGCTTGTTCAAAGGCAGGTGAGGAGCGGGTGTGTATGCCCCTGCACCTGGGAGCTCTGGGCACATGTGAGCTCTCTGTTGACGTTGAGGCTGCTTGGACAAAACCAGCACGCCTTGCTGCATGTGTGTGTATTTCCACATCCTTTTACTTTTCTTATGTGCAGTTTGAAAGTGGACGTGAATTGTGAATGGGAGACCCTTTACACTTGTCCCTTGGCAAAATTCTTTCTGGTGGCTCTTCACCAGAAACCTTGTAGACTAGAAAGGGACTCTGTGGAACTCTATTGACAAGTAACAAAGTCTGGCCCTCATAGCTTGTTTCTGGAAAAGACCCTGGGACCCCTAAGTCATTCTGTTTTCTGCTTCACTAAGAAAAATCCTTTTATTTCTCTTTTGTAAAATCAAAAACTGAAGAGAAGAAATATGCACTCGTCTTTGCTGTCTCCTGGTACCCATTGGTCTGAACAGCTGTGGTTGGCCTGTCCCTCACTTAGCACTTGGTCGTATGTGGAAACACAGGGTGAAGGGTGAAGGGGTGAGGGCGGATAGTGGAAATGATTAGGGCAATTTCTGCTGCCCCAGAATTAGGTAAGACACCTTGGTATTGTTTATCTTCTTGGCAACTTAGATAGTAATACCTTCCTGCCTGGTGTGGGAGGAGCCCAACTCAGAACAGTGCAGGCCGGAGCGGCTAGGCTTCAAGCTTAGTTCTGGAGGGATCCGAGGTACTTCCAGGTGATGATCAGGTTTACCATAGGGCTTGTTCTGATCTCCTCCTCCATTTCTCTGAGTTCAACAGACTTCCCAGAAGCTCGAGAAGATGAAAAGGTACCCTGGCTTCTCCTTGCCTTCTCTTCCCTTCTAGAATGACTCTCACTTCTACCAAGTGTACTCAACCTGCAGGCTGAGTTCAGTTTCTTGGACTTCATCCACATAGCTGGTTGCTGGCAGACCACAGCCGCTTATGCTATCCACAGTCTCACCATAATCAGTGTCAAAAAGACAGTTGTCTCTTAGTGGAGTTTTACTTCTTGTTGTTTTTACCTATAGTTTATTTGTGACTTCAGGATGCTTGAAACCGAGGAGAGAAACCAAAAAAGTGTGATTATGGCAGCCTGACTTCAGGTGGAACTTAATGCATTATATCCAGAAACCTCTTCTGTTGGAAATTGAGTACCTATGATCTAAAATTTCTTGGAGGCAGATGACATTTAAAATATATGCTCGCCAACCCACCCATCTGGCTCTCTTAGCTTCTGATTGGCTGTGTGGGTGTTAAGGATCAGTTCAGTGAACAGCATTATAAAGCGTCACCTCCCTTCTCTGTCCCTCCCTTTTTGGACACTGATGGAAAAGACCAACAAGGAGGGTTAGATCTCTGGGTACCAAGGACACTAACACCTTCCCAAGTCAGTGATCACTTATGCCCAGTGCAGGCTGTTCTGAGGGATGTCCATTGGACTCCAGCTGGGGGGCAGGCCTGGCAACTAGTGTGAGCCTCCCTGAGAGCTTCTGTTTGGCTCAGCCTTTGTTCTCTAGACTCTTGAGTGCTGACTGCTTTGACTTTTGTGATTATCTTATGGTGATGTGTAGTCAATGTACCAATATGTTCACAACCTAGGATCATGAACTATAGTGTGTTTTGGTTTTTTTTTAACTGTTCAGAAAAAAGTAACTTAAATTACAAATATAAGATTAAAGTGAATTTTCTGGGTGTCTTGTCTCTTTACCCCAACATTAAGAGGACAGTGATTTTTTTTTTTCTCAATATAGAAATTGAGGGGAAGTTCCCATCATGGCGCAGCAGAAACACATCCGACTAGGAACCATGAGGTTGCCTGTTCGATCCCTGGCCTCATTCAGTGGGTTAAAGATCTGCGTTGCTGTAAGCTGTGGTGTAGGTTGCAGATGTAGCTAGGATCTGGTTTTGCTGTGGCTGTGGTGTAGGCTGGCAGCTATAGCTCCAATTAGACCCCTAGCCCAGGAACCTCCATATGCCGGGGGTGTGGCCCTAAATTGACAAAAAAAATAAAGAAAGAAAGAAATTGAGGGAGTGAACAGATACCTTTTTAAGATAATCTGACATGAGAAAACATCATTGAGAGAAGTCAGGGCCAAACGGTGTGAATAAGTATAGGGTCTAAGCTGTGTAGTTAGCTTCCATATTGGGATTAAATTGAAGCCAAATGATGTCTAATTTGGGAACTGGTCACCATGGCCTCATCCTACCAACCTGAGCCCAGAACTTGAATTTTCCTCTACCTCCTTAGTAGGTGAAAAGACTTGGGTGTACCCTGCATCCTATTTGCTCAGTTTCTAGATGTTTGGGAGCAATTTCCAGAGAGAGAGTCCAACAAGCTATAAAAATAAAAAGGGAGCATTGACTGGGGAAACCCAGCCCCCCTCTTCCCTCCTTAAATCAAACCTAGGTAGATAGGCACCAGGTTCCCTCCAGACCCACTCCTCTTCTCCCTCTTTCCCTCTAGGGAAAGTCTCCGCTGACTCCACCACTGCTGAAAGCAGGAACGTTTTGCCTCTGTGGGCTTTCAGCAGTGGTGGTTCTCCCTGCCTGACCAGGCTCCCTGGCTCTGTCAGCCTTGTGTTCTCAGTGGCCTTTGTACCTGAATTGACCGTGTGGTCATTGGAGCAATCTCAGACTATTAGGTGACAGGGCCGCAGTGCAGAACCACCCGTGCTACAAGAGGCGTGTAGAGCATCAGGTGCCCCTGGAATTGTGCGGATGCGGAACCCAAGGAACAAGCAAAAAGGCTCCCCATGCTGCCTGAGACCACAATGGAGTCTCCTCCCTAAGGGTATAGGACAGAGAGAGAGGAGTCAGCAGAGACTATTGGGGCCACTGGCATCTACTCAGTTGTTACCTGCAGGCTGAACTGAGCCAAGAATTGAGCAGAGGCTGGACCTTGAAACCAACTGCCCCTGGGGAGGCTGTGGGGTCTAGGGCGTGCCCTTGGGAGACTCAGCCCTGAAGTCACTGTTTGCCAAAGCTAAGCGGGGCCTGGAATCCCTCTCCCCTTGAAACCTATAGCGGCGCCACCATCAGCAGTGACTAAGGGGAAGAGACTTCTCTTCTTCCTGATTGGCTCTTGCCAATTAAGAGCATTTTATTAGGCTGCTAATTAAAGTCACTTCGTTAGCAGCGGGAGAGGCCGGGTGGGTGCCTGGTGAGATGGAGCTGAAGCCAGGAGCAGTCATCCCCGCCCCCCCAGCCTCTCAGGGAACCCTTCCAGTCCCCCAACCTCTCCCGCTGCGCCTACCACGCCCCTTGCTTTCAGTTAGTGGCTCCGAGGGGAGTGAGGTCATTACCAAGCCCAGGTGGAGAGCCCTCCCCCGCCTCAGGCCAAACCAGCCCTTTGGGGTTCTGGTCCCAGTGTCCCTGTGTGTGTACCTCCTTTGGCATCTGGGCCAGGAAAGGAGAGGCCCAGGGAGTTGTGTCTGTTCTCCCAACTGGAGAAGGGCCTTTGGGTCCCCATCACTCAGACGGTCCGTAACTTAGTCACATGGTGTGGAAACTTCATGCTCCCTTCCTCACCAAAGGCTCAGGTTTTTAGGAAATGTGACTTTCCTATCACTTTGCAAGAGCTGAGCCCAGTTAGATCCAGAGAGGGTCCAGGAGGAAGGGCTGATGGTTTTGCAGCCCCAGCCATGCAGATCCTGAGAATCCTCTGGTTCCGAGCCCATCACACATTTGAGGCACTTAAACCTGCCTGGTCCAGCTGAGCCCCAGGCAAGTCCCCTTCCTCCACTAAGAGGAGGGCCTGGCTGTGACTTAGCACAGAGGGGTGGTCATGCAGGGTCATAGACACCCCCCGTCCAGAACTTTCCCTGTCCCATCTTGCTGCCCTCCTCAGCCCCTCACTTACCTGCAGAATTAGCACCAGCCCAGGCTGGGAGGGCAGATTTATGGCTGGGCCTGCTTCCCTCCATTTAACCCGAGGCCAGCCGGAGCTCCAAACACTAAATTAGATTTTTGACAATTAGAGAGACTAATGGGCACATAGCCCTCCCCAGAGCCAGATATGCAGCAAGGCTGTCCTCTGATATCCACCACTGGCTGGCCTGCTCCTCCCTGGCCACCCTCCTCCCTCCACTGGTGGGCATTTCTCTCCCATGTCCCTTGTCTCTCTGCCCAGGCTCTGTGTGTTCTCAGAGGTTCTTTGGTTCTCTCTCCCTCAGCTTCCTACCCGTGCCTTCCCACGCCTGGCTCAGGGCCGGCTGCTCTCTGGGGCTTTGCTCCTCCTTGCCCTCCAGTCACTTCTCTCCATCTCTGCCTTCCCCCTGGGCCTATCACTCGCTCGGTGATGTGAGGTGATGTGACATTTCCATCAGCCCCTGAGGAGCAGACCGCAAGCCCCTTGAGGACAGGGTTTTGTGCCCTACCTGTATCCAGTAAGCTCAGCGACCAATGGGTGTTTAACAGAAGCGCCATGTCCTGGTCCTGTTCCCTCCCTCCTCCCTCTGAGCCCCTGGATCTCCAAAGCCTGCCCTCCTGGCCCCAGACCCAGCCCTGGCTCTGGCCGGGCTCTGCTCCAGCGTGGGATGGGTCCTCCTTCCTTGCAGCCCCTCATCTCTGGCCAGTCTTGGGCTGGGCGGGTAATGAGATTGCAGTAAGTGGTGTTGGGGGGGGAAGCAGCTCACATTCACTCAGGCAGACTCATAGCTCTGTCAGGCTGATTGGTCCTGAGTGGAGGCACAAACGGCCCCCCACGGACACGCTGAGATTGGTTATAAAATTACAAGCATTTGTTCTGCTGTCAGTGGCCTTCCCTCCCTCTCTCTGCCTGCCTGCCAGGGCTCCCCACCGCTCCACACCCAGCCCTTTCTCCCCTGGGGTCAGCCTCCATACACCCTGAAGGACCCTGGCCAGGGGCCACCACAGCAGATGAGGCCAAGAAGCTAGGGCCACCAAACTCCTCATCCAGGCTGGCCTTCATGCCTTGGCCCTGGGATTGTCACAGCTCAGGTTGGCCTCAGAGTGACCTGACCCTATGCTCAACATTTCCTGTTCTCTGAAGCTAAGTGGGGGTGGGGGCTCAGGGCAGACTGACCTTAGAATCAGATGCTCAGATCCTAAGTAAGGGATGATGTCCCAAGCCCAGGCCTCCCTGGGACACCCAGTGCCCACCACCTGTCAGGGGGTCCAGGGAAAGGCTGGGGGTGGCTGGGAACCTTCCCTGCTACAGGAGGGAGCAGCAGAAGCCAAGCTGGTGGGGGAAGCCCAGCTCTCTTCCCTTCATGTGGCCAGGCTCCTGCCATGTACCCTAACCCCCAGGTAAAGACAAATTGCTCTCAGGACAGTACCCCACCACCCCAGGCCCTGAAGCCCGATACCAACCTAAAGTCCAAGATGGCCTCTACAGACTAAGTTCCCTCAGCCTGGCCCTTGCACTCACCCTCCAGGGACAAGGGTCACTCAGTCCTTCTGGCCTCTGCAGGACCCACTCATCCCAGGGCAGATGTGCCTTGAAATCCTGTTCTGTGCTCTGGGGATACAGAGCTACTGCTCCTTACTGGCCCTGCTCCCCGGCCTGCCTCAGATGCAAGCCAGTCCCTCTGGCTCTGGCCTCACAGAGCTAGGGTGGGAGGTGGCCTCTGAGAGCTGGGAGGTTGCTTCCTTGGTTTGAGGAAAGGCTTTGCCCACCCTCATTCCTCCAACAAGGCCCCAGGCCCTGGCCTTTTCCCAGCCCCTCAGCTCCAGCCTCAGTCCCTGCCTGGCTGTCACCATCCCATTGGGAGGCCCCAGGACACTATGCGACCGGGTGCTGGGTCCCCCAGCTTGGAGTGGGAACCTAAGGGAGCATCAGCTGCCTGCTGGCTAAAAGGTACCTTCCTGCCATCCGTCATTCATTCTCAGCCCAGAATGTATTTGCTGTAATTATGTCTTTAATTAGGGTGGTGACGGCTCATTGTTCACCAACAGTGATGGATCAGATCCTCCAGCTGGCCTTCCGCCCTCCGTCCAGGACCCTCCAGGTCAGCTCTCCCCCAGTTCTGGGAGTGGGAAAGATGCATAAGAACTTGCCCTCTTCCCTCTGAGACCCAGGCACTGAGGCCTGGAGCAGCCATGAGCTCCATCCCCGGGGTGATTTTGTCCTTTTAGACACCCTGGGGCTCCCAAAGGACTGCTGGGGTGCTGCTGTCTCTAGGCTCCAGGCTCCCTGTGAGAAGGCTGCAGGTCTCCTAGTGGCCACCAGATGTCTCCTTGGTCCAAAGTGGCCAGGATTGGGGGCGGGGGGCTGATGTTACCCCCATACACACACACACACACACACACACACACACACACACACACGCCACCGTCATTACCCCAGGCTGGGCCCTAAGCCACACACTCCTCAGCTAGGAGCTGACAATAGAAAACCTCACAGCCACGGAGGGTGTGTGGCTGAGCAGCTCTAACTCCAAGCTCCCCTGCGCATTAACCAGGGTCCCTGGCAAGATCTCCACTCCCAGGTCCAAGTCTGCACGTGGTGGCTGTCCAGTGACTCGGTGAGTGAGCAAATCAGTCAATGAGGGGAGACTATCTGCTCTGGGAGGGTGGGGCTCAGAGCTCCTCTTCGGAGGCCACGGGCTGGTTGGAGTCTTTGGTGGGCAGAAGGGCTAGGATGGGCAGTGAAGGCCCAGGACCCTTTGGGAAGCCTTGTGGACTAAGACCCTAATCTGGGGTTGAAAATCCCAGCTTGGCACCTACTGACTGTATGACACTGAGTGAGTCTCCTAAGTCTCAGTTTCGTTTATAAAACGGATAGGAAAGCAGGGCCCTGCCTCATAAGACGGCTGCAGATTCCCGGAGACGCTGCTCATAAAGTGAGGAGTCCAGGATGAGGTGAGGGCAGCTGCAGGGAGAGGTGGGAGCCGAGCAGCTGGAGGGAAGCCATTCCTACCGTGGCTGGCGGCACTGGGAGCTGGGAGGCGGCCTCCTTGGTTTGAAGAAAGGCTTTGCCCACTTGAGGCGCTGTTGGGCGCAGGCCGGTGTAAGATTAGTTGCTCAGGACGTGCTTGCTGATGGGAACTGGCTGACCTTTCAGCACTGTTGGGGGTTCTTCGGCAGCGTGGGCAGGGTCTGCTCAGAGCAGGGCCCTGCCTGATGGAGGGGCTGGGAGGGGCGGCCCTGGGACCCAGCGGGGAGCTTGCACCTCACCTTTAAGGGAGCTGCTCCAAAAAGATGAGAAGGGGAGGCTCGGCATGGGCTCTATGTCTCTTCTACTTTTCGGCTCTAAAACTTTATGACCCCCCCTCCCCCCCCGCTTCACGGGGCCCTGTCATCTCCCACAGAGCTCCCCTGCTCCCGAAGGTGGCCCCCTCTGCATTCCCTCTTCCCCAGTGACCCTCTCCGCCCTGCAGGGCCCACCCTCCCCAGGGTAAATCCAAGACCTGGGCTGAAAGGATGAGCTGTACCTAGCGGTAAGTATGCGCAACATTACATATGTATATTGGAGAGTAAATAACCCCAAAAAGCGCCTTGTAAATAGACTCCGAGTTTATCCTTTATTAATGAGGCACCGAGTGCCCCGCTGTTTTAGAGCAGCCAGACTTTCATAATATCAAAACCTAAATTACACTTGCGTCTCTCATCCCAGGGATGAGCATCTTTCGGCTCCGTTTGCAGGGTGAGTAAGCAGGGATCCCTCCCTGCCTGCCTGGAATTTATTTATTGGCACCTTTCTTCTGACTGGACGGAGGGAGGGAGGGTGTACACACACACACACACACACACACACACACACACACACATATACACACACACACCGAGTCCTCCTGAGAGCTTCTCATCTAAAGCCTTGGGCCCCACGGAGTGATGCTGCCTGGGATGCTGGCCTTCATCCCGAAGTGCGCAGAATTTACAGGATCAAGGGGTCACTCCGGGCCCTGAGGTGTGGAGCTGTGGGACGGTCAGTGGACACCAAAGAACTGTGTGACCAGGTTACTCCCTGTCTCTTAGCTTCAGTTTCCCCATGTGCAAAATGGAGATGGATAATAAGAGCTTCCTCCTAGGACGGTTGTGAGGACTCAGTTAACGGGTCATAAGGCAGGGGCTGGTGCCTAGCAAGTCCTTGGTAAATTTGAGCTGTGATGGTGAAGATGACACTTAGCCCTCTCTTTGGAATGAGACACCAGTGTCTTCGATTCCAGGGGACACACTGTATGTGGGGCCACAGAGCTCCAGCCCCATCCTGGAACCAAGGTCCTGCAATGACAGGGAGATGCCAGGGCTCACCTTACCCCAGCACATGCAAGACCTGACCTTCTAGTGCCCCCCGCACGCTGAGCTCAGTGGGGGCAAGAAGGCTGGGCCCTCTTGACCCCCTGACTCCCCAGGTCCAAGGCTCTTCTAGGCCTCCTTGGGGATTTTGCCTACCCTACCCCAGTCCCGGGCCAAAAACTAGCTGGGCAGGTGGGCAGGCAGGTGCTGTGTGGGTAGGATTTACAGCCTGGCCGGCCAAGCTCCTGGTGCTCCGGTGGGCGTCATGTCAAATCTGTCCCATTATATGGACAGTTGAGTTTAATAGTCATTGTGTGCTTGCTCAGAGCCCAGCAAACATCGCGGGGCGACACCCCCTCCACGCGAGCAGCCCGCTCCCCAGCCACACGGCCCATCCGTACAGTAAATTAAAAATATGAATCACTTCTCCCCACTGCCTCCCCAAACGCTCATCTTGTCAGCCTCTATGTTGCCTTCATTTGTATTACCTTAATTTAATGTTAATTATGGTCTTCATTTACAAAGAACAAGCGAGCCCTGCTCTGCCAGGGGACCTTCCCCGCACCCCCTCCCCCTCAGCCCAGGAGGGAGAGGCTGGGGGAGAAGTGGAATTTGGGGGGCTACGAAGGAGTAAGGAAGGGAGTTGGGAGAGGGTGGGAGATAAGATCTGGGCCATCTGTGGCTGATGGGCCCTTAGGGAGGGACTAGGAAGCCCCCCCCACACACACACACCCTGTCTTCAACCATTTATTCATTCAACAGTTATTTATTGAGCACCTAATAAGTGCCAGATAACCAGGAAATAGAAAGATAAGGGAGTGGGTCTTCCTCCCTAATAAGGGCTAACGGAGTCCCCCCTGCCATCCTGAAGTGAATTGCTGGAAAGCAGCATCAGGAAGACATGTCATTCAGGTACCAGCCCGGAGGGCACAGGACATGGGCAAGAGAGCTTCCCAAGCCCCTGTCTTGGCTCCTAGTGCCGTCCCTACCCCAGGCTGCTTCGTACTCTTTCCAGCAGGAAGTTCTTTCTGAAGTCTTTCCTGAGTCCCTCTTGCTGCAGATCATTCTAGGCTTAGCACCTAGTGGGGTCAGGAGTGGAAAGGTGACGCCCAGGCTACACTACCTCTGGAGGGTTGGGAGGAAGGCATTGTGGGGATCAGCACACCACTATTAACCACCCCCATCAACTCCACCATGCCATGATCTCACCACCCAGCCTGCTGATCTGCCCAAAGTCCTGTGTCTGAGATGCCTGGGAGGTCTGAGTGTGACAGTTGGGCTGTCCCTGTGCTGCCACACTCTGCCAATGGGACACAGTCACAAGAAAGCCTGTAGAGCGCGCGCTCGGTGGGGAACTCATGTCACACGTGTGCACACAGGGAGCTGGCAGAGGGCCACCTGCACTCAAGCTGCCATTAACCACAAACACCAGCCCCTCCCCCTAGCACGCGTCTCCTCAACTGGGGAAGAGGATCTCCAGCTGGGAATATCTGCTTGACAGATGAGGCTGTTCTGAGTGTGTGTCTGCGTGTGTGTCCGTCTCCAGGGAGCTTTGATCCGCACGCAGGGACACGCGTCCCCTCAGGTTCGATGTGCCCCCTCAGGTTCCGTGTGCCTGTGTGTATGTGAAGGAGCGTGTGTCCAGCAGGCGCACGTGCACGTGTACACGCCTGTGCTCCTGCCCGCTACCCCCCCCCCCCGCCTGTCAGCGGCACTGATGACATTGGCGCAGAGGAAAGTGATGACAAATGCCCGTTATCAGCGAACGAGGCCAATGACAAATGGGTGGGCGCCCGAGCAGCCCCATTACGCTGTAATAACAGAAGATGGATGGCCTGGCGCGGCCCCCCTCTTCCACCCCTACCCCTCTGCGCCGGTAACGGATCCGGCTCCGCCCGCCCGGGAGGGAGCCGAGCCGCCCGCCTGGCCGCCAATCACGGCGGGTCCGAGAAGCCCAGGCTGTGGAGCCAGGAACCCACGCGGCCGCCCGCGGCGGAGGAACAAAGCGGCGCTCGGCGGGAGCAGAAGGCGCACGGGGAGTCCAGCCTGCCTGCGGCCAGGGCACGCAGCTGTGCACACACATGGCCGACACACGCGCCTGCCGCCTGTGTCCTTGCACCGTGCACCTGCAGCTCCTGTCCAGGCACAAGCCCCACCTCACTGGAGCGCAGACACATGCTTTCAGACTGTGCATGGGCATATATCTGCCGCCCAGATCCAGGTACACACCCACCAACATAAATCCACGCACACATTGCAATTCGTGCAGGCGCGGACAGAAACCACTCGTGTCTGTGCACATGTATGCTGCCAGCATGCCTGCACGTGGATGGATACGGAAATATGCACACACATAAGCAGAAATGCTTGTACATGGATGCGAACCCTTACACTCAGTTCTGTGCACACAATTCAGGGCCTCCAAACACACCCACATCCACATGCCAAAGATGCCCACAGCTGCATCAACAAATATTAACCACCACACACATGTCAGCTAGGTGCTGTGGAGTAACGATGAATATGACACCATTCCTGGCTTCGAGAATTTTAAGTCTGTGGCAGACAAACTGCTGGGAGTGAAGGCAGAAGATGATTTGTGTTTTGACCCAAGTACATAGCCTGTGATGTGAGATTTCGAACTGGAAAATCAGCAGTTTTCCTGGAGGAGGTGATTAAGGAAGAGTAGATTTTCAAAAGGAATTGAATTTCGGGGAAAAAAAAAGTATGAAAATGGAGAATGTAGTAAGTGTTTGCGACCAAGATACCTAAGGGGCCAATAGTTCAGGCATATAGTGCTGGGTGAGTGCGGTAGGAAAGAAACTTCCCAGACTGGGGGCACGAGGCTGAGCAGGGAAGAGGCTGGGGCAGGTCCACATGGGAGACCCAGGAGGCCTGAGCTAGCTCCGGACGTGGCAAAGGAGAGGACCAGGAGGTTAGCAGATGGAAAAGTAAGTGCATGACGAGTGCCAGGCAGGGCCAACGCCTTAGGTGTGTGACCTGGGCAGTCCCACCTGTGCTTGGTTTAATGCTCTGTCTTAAAATTCTTTACAATTTTATAATAAGGAGGCTTTTCATCTTTGGCACTGGGCCCTGAAAATTCTATAGCCAGTCCTAGAATTAAGGATCTATCAGGTTGATTCAGTAAGACAAGAAGGAGCAGGTTCAGGGGAAGAAGATGGTGAGTTTGGGGGGCCAGGGGGTATATGAGAGTCTGGATGTGGAGCGAGGGGTTGAGGTGATGGGTAAAGATTTAGGGTCTCCCTCCCTGGAATGGGAGTTGGTGCCTGGCTTACGCCTCTGCCCATGCTCGTTTCTGCTCCACAGTGAGTCCACACACCGCTACATGTCATGGGGTGCCTCCAAAACATGTCTGTGTATTTTCTTGCTGGAATATAAGCTCTCCAGTGTGGCCCCTATGTCTCCAGGGCATGGCACATGCTTGCCACTCAACACCTGTTAGCTGAAGGAATAAGTGACCGAGCACACACGAGTCTACATATGTACACACTCTGGGCATCTGGTCCCCCGCCATGGGGGGTAGTACAGGCAGGCCCGAATATGGTCGCCCTACCCCATTGCCACTGTCCTATATCGCCTCTAGGGTTGTTCTGTCACCCTGTGTCTACTTTACAGAAAAAATACCCTTGTCCCAGGGCCGCCTCGTTGGGTATCTCCTTTGTAGACAGTTGGGCAGGAATTAATTGGTGAGCCCAGGACCCTAGGGTGATGGGCAGGGAGAGGCTGCGATTTGGAGCCGGAGGATCTTAATTTAAGTCTCTGCTCTTCTCTCTGTGCTTTAACTCTTCATCCACAAAAAGGCACTATAAGGTGGAAAAGCATTTACGTCAGCACCCTGATGCTGACAGGGGTAATTAGGGAAGATAAAGTCATTCGGGTCAGGTATTGAGAGGGCTGCTCGGAGTTCCCTTCATGGCTCAGTGGTTAACAAATCCGACTAAGAACCATGAGGTTGCAGGTTCGATCCCTGGCCTTGCTCGGTGTGTTAAGGATCCGGCGTTGCCGTGAGCTGTGGTGTAAGTTGCAGATGCGGCTCAGATCCTGCGTTGCTGTGGCTGTGGTGAAGGCCGGCAGCTACAGCTCCTGTTGGACCCCTAGCCTGGGAACCTCCATATGCCGCGGGTGTGGCTCTAAATAAAAGGCAAAAAGACACACACACACAAAAAAAAAGAGGGCTGCTCCCCGCTCAGCTCTGGGTTCCCAGGGGTGTCAAAAATAGACCGAGGATCCAGAGGATGAGACAGGTGACCTCAAACAGGGGAGGGGAGTTGGCTGACTGGAAGAAGAATGCTTTGGTCTACTCTCAATAGGAGTCAGAGGATCTGGGAGCTGAGACTCAGGCCCTGCCTCCCACAAGCAGGGCAAATATGAGGTGCCCTCCAGGACTAAAGGAAAGACTCTAACCTTGGGTAGCTTGGGAAGAGGGAGGCAGAGGATGTGTCCAGAGATAGGGACCGAGAGAGAAAACCAGGAGGTTTTCTCTCTATTTCTCTCCCAGGGTGCCCTGTCTTTTGTCCCACAGGGACTGAACCCGCTAACTTTGGCTTCCTAATATGTGACTTTCTCCAGTCTACAGAATGGGGGCAGGAGAGTATTTCCAGGAGCCCCCTCTGGTCTCCCTCACCCTCATGTGACCCACTTCAGGTTTCTCCAGTAGGTACTGGTCCCTGCCTCCACCTCCCCTATTTCAGCTGTGCCAACCATCACCTCTCATCCTGTCAAGAGGCCCTGGGGAAGCCCCCACTAAGGGGCCTGCAGCAAGAGGCACGGCGATTAGAAGATGCCTGTAGGAAAGGGATGGGCTGGCTAATGGGCCTGGTTCCTCCTTCCTTACCAGTTCACTTTTTCTCTAGAGTTATTGACCCGTCATTAGTTATCCGTCCAAGGTCGCTGGGCCTGGCCCAGCTATAAATCATGGCGGCTGGAGGGGGCTACCGGCCAGGCCTTGGTTCCCCAGACACAGCAGAGAACTCAGTGCCCAAAACAGCCTGGAGGAGGCGCAGATGGCCCCAGTCTCTCGGGGGAGCTTCCGCTGAGAGGGCTAAGCTCCTCTAGGTACTCACCCACCCACTTCTCCCTCCCTCCTCCACTCCCTTTCCATTTGCATCTCCAGCGCCACCTCTTCTTCCATCACTCACTTTTTCACTCCCCACTCCTTTTCTTCTTATGGACTGCTGCGCCTTGATGTGAGATCTGAATTCCCAGACCAGGAATTGAACCCAGGCACCAGGGAACTCCCATCCCCGTCTTTTTCTGCTTCTCAGCTAGCTCTGCGTACAAGATTGAAGGGGTCGGGGAGGGGAGAAGGGGGTGGGAGTGGGGGGGAGAAGGGTGGGGGGGGAAGCGGTCGTCTCACTCCTCCTGGTCTTCCCGTTTAGAGCTTTCAGGCGCAAGGACAGAACTCAGGCAGGGGAAAACTGAGGCACAGAATTTCGACCTGAGGTGAGTCTGAGGAAGGGGTCCCACCCGATCCTGCATCAGGGTCACCATTCCTGAAACCGAAGATCCTATCCTTTAGCCTGATGATGGGGAAGGTCATCACCCAGGTAGCGGCACGCGGGCCACGTCCCCATCGGCCCCTTCCTCCTAACGAGCGAGGGGCCATGCAGTCCCGACCCTTCCAGCCCCAGTCCCCACCCGCGAGCTAGGCGGGAAGTCGCTGGGCGCTTCCTCCCCGGCACTTGAGCCCTCTGTGCCACGCCCCCTATCCCGGGCCTCTGCAAGCTCCGGGCCTCTTGTCCGGTCCTCGCGCGCCCTCTGCTGGCAACTCCCTGGAAGCGCGCCCGTCGGCCTCCATACCCTCTCCATCCCCAGCACCAAACACCTGGCGGCGGCGCCCAGCCTTAAGGCCCCGCCCGCCGGCCGATACCCATTTGCGGTGACGCCCCTGCCCGGAAGGAGGCCTCCTGGAGCACTCCTCTATCCCGCCATCCTCCTGCTTCGGAGCAGCCGCTCCCATTCCAGATCCCAGAGAGGCCAGTTTGTCTCTTCCTGCTGAGTGGAGGCAGTGAGGTCCAGCCAGACAGAACTTGAAGCTTGGAGTGGAAAGAGCGTTTCTCTTGCCTATGGAGCCAGGCTCTGGAGGGGCATCTGCCGTCTGAATCTGCCACAGGGCAGCAGCGGGTGAGGTTCCGGCAGGGCCTTTCCCTGGAGCCCTCTTCCTTCACTTGGCCCTGCAACTTCCAAAGGTACCGCGGTCGGGGAGGGTCGCGAAGGCTCTCAAGGTGGGGGGAACTCGGTTCCCAGAAACTCTGAGGTGGGGAGCTGGGGCTGCCCAGCCCTCCGCAACTGTTCTCTGGCTCCGAGAGGAAGGGCATGGCCTTTGGGGGGCCTCTCTCCTGGGGCCAGATGCCTTTCTCCCTAAGCAGCTTGGGGGTCAGCAAGGGGTGATCCTTTCCAATAGGGTGTCTGGCCTGGAGGGTAGGTGGGTTGGCTTGACCAGAGGCCCTTGCCAGAGGAGCCCCAAAGTTCTCCAGTAGAGCAGAGTCCGGCTGTTGATGGGAGAGGATTCCTCAGTGAAGCCTGGCGCTGAGGGGAGATGTTTTGGGCCAGGATGGGCCCGCTTCAGGCCGCAGGTGCAGTCCATGTGGGGAGCAAGAAAAGTGTGTGTGGGTCTATGAGGGAGGGGTCTGGTGCGCGCAGAGACACATGTGGGGGCTGTGGGGGACAGGACAGGCATATATAGGGATAGATGTGAGCTATGGAGCCAGGATGCTTGACTCTAGCAGGCTGGAGTTTGAAAGTCAGCGCCCCCACCACCACCACTAATTCCCCAACGGAGATGGGAGATTAGGGGGTCCCATCTCAGGGTGAACGGGCACTTGCTGATTCAAAACGCCAGTTCTCAGGGCCAGGGACTGTGTCCTTTGTCAACATCAGGAACCTCCACAGACTGAGAAGCTCGGGGCTCTTCGCTTTGGGTACATGGGAGAAGGAGGGAGAGAGGTCAGCACAGAGCGCGAAGCAGGGAAATTAGCGGGCTTCCTGGGTCACAGAGATCTGAGTTGAAACTCGGCTGTTCTCACACACTGTGTGACTTAACACAAGTGAATGAATCTCTCTGGGCTTCTCTTGCTGCGTCTGTCAAATGGGGATAATACAAGTACTGATAGGGCTGTTGGGAAGGTTACATGATAAAGCCCACGAGCAGGTTTGCGTTAAGGACGGACTGGTCAGGCTCAGAGTCAGTCAATAAATGCTGCTGAAACCTTGCTGGAAGAAACCAGAAACATGGTGCTGCTAACCCAGTTGTCCTCATTAGAAAGTTTTTCCATAACCTGCAGAATGTCAATGGGTCTTCTGAAAAATCCAAGTGCCTTCCTGTAGGAATCAAAAACATCTAATGCCAGCACCTACCAGGCTCCATGAATAAATATCTTTTGAAATCTTTGGTTTGAGGGGAAGGAAAACTCTGGTTTGCAAGTGTATTAAATAATCAGCCCCCAACCCCATCCTTGAAGCCTCTTCCTGAGTCAATCCCATAGAGGCTCCACCTGTCAAGGACCCGTCCCTGTGAGAGGTGAGTTTGCTGCTCCTTATTACCCAGGGGTCCAGACTCCACCTGGCAGGAGTCACAGATTTAAATGCTTACAAGGGTTTAGTGAAACAATAGGGAGTGGTAGGACTTTGGCAACTAGGGAGCAGCTCCAGCCAATCGTTGCCATGTGGGAATATGGGGGAGGGCAGTAGCATTAGGATAGAGCCCCAGACCTGGCCCAGCTTCATCGCCCTCCCCCATCTGAGGGGCCTCTTAAGATACCCTCCCTCGCAGTCTCGTGCATTAGATCTCAATGCTGCACAATAAATGTGACCTCAAATCACAAACATAGCTCCTAAAAACGAGACGTGTTATTTCACAGTTTTGTAGCCCAGAAGTCCAGGCCAGCTCAGCTGAATTCTCTGATTAGGGCCCCACAAGCCCTAAATTAAGGTTTTGGCCAGGCTGGCCTCTTATCTGGAAGCTCTGAGAAAGATCAGCTTCCACACTCATTCTCAGTGTAGACAGAACTCAGGTCCCTGTGATGGGAGGGCCAGGGTTCCCATTTCCTTGCTGGCTATCGGCCGGGGGCTGCTCTCAGCTCCTTGAGGACTCCCGGATCCTTGAACAAGGCCCCCTCCAGCTTCAAGTCAGCAGAGGTGTGTTGCATCTTCATGCTTGAAGCTCTCTGCCTGCCCCTTTTGCTAATGGCCAGAAAAAACTGCTTTCAAAGGACTTAGGTGATTAGAGTAGACCCGCCAGATAATCTCCCTTTTGCCACATGAGGTAACGTCACCGCAGGAGTAACACCTCATAAGACTTGAAGGCCCTACCCACATTCAAAAGGGAGGGTTTATGCAAGGACCAAAGTGACAAGGGGTCTTTCAGAGAATCCTGCCCACCGCAGTCAACCTCTGAGGTGGGGGTAGAAGCAGCCCCCCAATTTCTGGGAGACTGGGTGAGTCACCTCCCATTTCTGGTGTTCAGTTTCCTCATCTGCAATACGGGGTCAGGTGGTGGGGAAAATCTCAGTTCTTCTCCGCTCTCACGTGCTAATTAGGATGCAAGAAAGAGAAGTGGACTCTTTGGACTGCAGGGTCCACACTGCCCAGGGACTGCATAACACTTCCAGAAACATCCCCCTGCAGCCCCTCAAAAGGGCCTGACCAGGAATTCCCATCGTGGCTCAGTGGTTAACGAATCCGACTAGGAACCATGAGGTTGTGGGTTCGATCCCTGGCCTTGCTCAGTGGGTTAAGGATCCAGCGTTGCCGTGAGCTGTGGTGTAGGTTGCAGACACAGCTCGGATCCCGCGTTGCTGTGGCTGTGGCGAAGGCTGGCAGCTACACCTCCAATTAGACCCCTAGCCTGGGAACCTCCATATGCTGCAAATGTGGCCCTAGAAAAGGCAAAAATAAATAAATAAATAAATAAATAAATAAAGCGGAGGGGACCTGACCAAAGAAGAGCCATCCAGCCACACAGCATAGCTGGGTGCCCAGGGTAAGAGGCCAAGACACCTGGCTGGACTGGACTGTGGGGAAGTGGCTGCTTCTATTGGCCAGAGACTGTGGGCACCTGTGAGGCTCCACAGACTAGAGTGGGTCCCCTCCGGGTCTGTGCAGGGCAAGGTAGCCTACGCATAGCAAAGACCAGGCCAGGTGGGCAACAGACCCCTTCCCTCCCCCACCTCTAAACTGGAGCTGGCTTTCAAAATTCATCCCCCAGGAGTTCCCATCATGGTGCAGCGGACAAATCCGACTAGGAACCATGAGGTTGCAGGTTTGATCCCTGGCCTCGTTCAGTGGGTTAAGCATCCAGCGTTGCTGAGACCTGTGGTGTAGGTCGCAGACGCGGCTGGGATCTGGCATTGCTGTGGCTGTGGCGTAGGCCGGCGGCTGTAGCTCCGATTCAGCCCCTGCCTGAGAACCTCTATCTGCCTCCTAAAAAGCAAACAACAACAACAACAACAAAAATCCATCTGCCTGTCTTCTGCCAATCTCAGCCTCTCAAAAGGACCTTCTCCTCCTCTCCTGCGCTTCTCACCCAGCCCCAGCTGGGCAGGGCTAGTCCATCCCAGCATCCTGGACCTTCTGGGCTGTTCCTGCCCAGGGAGGGGCTGGGGCTTCAGAGTCTCTCATCTGGGATCCCCAGTCAGTGACTCCCCCTGAGGGTGACAGAACCCCTCTTCTTCCAGGCTCCCCTCCAGCCCTCCCCAGGCTCCACTTTCTGTTCTGCAGGCAAGCTCCTCTGTGTGGGTCCCCACCCCGCAGGCTGCCACCAAGGCCTGGCAGAGAGGGGCTGGAAGGAGACCCGCCCCAACTCCATCCAAGCGCGGGAGCTGGGTAAGAGGCGGGGAAATGAATATTAATTTATCATGATTAGGCAAATCCGGCAGGGAGAGCCGATTCTGGAGGAGGCTAAAAAGATGAATTTCAGCAATAAAATTAAATAAGGACGGACGGGCGGCCCCTCCTCCCTCCTGCTTTGCTGATCTCTCTCTTTCTTACAATTTATGAGGCCAATTATGAAGATGAGGTTGGAAGTTCCTGGAACTTCACTAAATGCAAACGGCGGTCCCTGCTGTTCCCATCAAATTAATTAACCGCGCGCTATTGATGGCCGCTCAAGGCTGACGCAGGCGGCCGGCCCTGCGGCCGCCTCCAGGACACAAGGACCCAGAGTGGGGAGCCCATGGGGCTCCACCACCTTCTGCAGTTTCCGCTCACACCACAGGGGACTCGGGGGACCCCCCCTTCCAGCCCCCAGGCCCTGCCTGAGCCCTTGATGACGCAGGGGCACGGACGCTGAGGTCTGGATTGGGGAACATAATGACACCCACCCGGGTTGTCCACACGTGTGCAGATGCAAAATCACGAACTCGCAGTGCACAAACACAAGGCTGGGAACGTCCTTAGGCACACAGGCAAACGGCCACGTGGCACAGGCACAGCAACAGGGGAGCTGAGGGAACCAGAGCCTGGTGGGTGAGGCCGTCGGGCCAAGAGGGTCTCGCTCTGGGAGGGACACAATGTCCAGGCCTGCTCGGTCAGGGCCAGGCCTGGGTCCAGCAGAACGAAGAGTAAGGCCAAGGTTCTACGGCCACTCAAACAGTGGGCGGCGGCCCCGGCCTAGTGCCTGGACCATCCTCCCGTGGCATCCTCAGGGCCCTGCCCCCAGGTCCTCCACCGCTGGGTCCTCTCCTCATCTCTGGGACCTTGTGCAGGAATATTCCCTCTAGGTCTTTCGCTGGGGCTTGGCTTCTGCACTGACCTCCAGTGTGGGGGACCACGGCTTGCAGAGGCTCTGGTTCAAATGATGGGGATGAGGCTCAGCCCAGAGTCTCAGGCCAGTTTGGGGACTTCAGCCCTGAGGGTTCCTCTGCTCCAGAGCTCAGAAGCAGGGCTGCCCAGTGGCTCAGGGGTTCTGGAAAGCTGCTGCCTGGACTGAAGGGCAGAGTGGACAGAGGGCTGCTGGTCTGGGGCTGAGGCCGCTGGGCCTGGGCAGCTCGCGTCTGCAGAGTCCAGATAGTAGCAGGTGCCCGAACCACTGTAGCTGCCCTGTGAGGCTGACCCCGGAGAGGGGGCGTGGGGCCTGGAAATGGGCTGTCCCGTTGGGGGTGTGAAGAGAGGAAGTGAGGCCAATGTCTTCTCCAAGCTGTCGCCCCTAGTCCTGGCGAGAGGCATCCCATTCTGTTTAAAGGGACAGGAATCTCAACGCTCCCATGGAGAAGCGGGACAGGGGCCTGGGTCCCCCATCCCCAGCCCTTGGGCCCTGAAGAGCAGGAGGTGGCTGAGCCCACCTCCCTTGCCGTGCCCTCCAGGCCTGGGAGACTCTGGCCCTGCGCCTACTCCCCCTCCGTGGAAAGCTTGGCCTGGTCTTGTTCCCCTTTCAGTGCAAGTCTTGGGCCAAAGTCGTCACCCCAGGCCCTGGGAAAAGATGAGGCTCCCAGGCTGGCAGGGTCAGGGCCGAGCAGCCCGGAGAGGGCTGTACTTTGTCAGAGGGAAGCTGAGAGATCCAGCGCTCGGCTTGAGCACGTGAGTCTGTGAGGGCCACCCCGCCCCCAGCCCTGGCTTCGCCTGCACCCCCCACACACACACACTGCACTTCCCGGGACCTCCTCCACCTCCCTGAACAGCCTGCTCACACCCACAGTCCCTGCGACTACTTTGTGCAGGGAGAGGCCAAGACACACCTGTCTACGGCTCTCTAGTGTTGCTGTGTCAAATTCCATACACTTAGTGGCTTAAAACAATGAGGAGTTATTACTAAACAGTTGTATTGTTTCAGAGCTGAACAGGCCTCCCTGGAGTAAAACTGAGGTGTTGGCAGGGCTGCTTTCTGTTATGGAGGCTCTGGAGTAGAGTCCGCTTCCTTGCCTCTTCTGGTTTCTGGAGGCCGCCCACATTGCTTGGCTGGCGGCCCCCTTTCTCTATCTTTAAAGGCAAAAGCATCACATCTCTGACCTTCCTTCTGTTGTCATACCTCTCTCTGATTGTTGCCGGGAAAGATTCTCCACTTTGGGCTCATGACTGCGTTGGACTCACTGGCTAATCTCAAAAATCCTTAACCTCAATCACATCTGCAATGTCCCTTTTTGCCAAGTAGGGCAGCATAGTCACAGGTTCCAGGGATTAGGCTGTGGACATTTTGAGGAGGCCCTTAGCCTACCCCACACTCGTGGCCTGGCCAGAGACCACTCTGTTTCGGGGAGGGTGATGGCGAGTGGGTTGGGGCAGGAAGCAGGCCTGCCGGCTCCGGGTGGCGGTTTGGGGGCCCTAGACAGGATGACAGCACCCACCGGGGCTTCAGAAATCAGTCTCTGTTGCGGCAGGATGCGGGTTTGGGCTCTGAAGTGGCTGGGGAACCCCCACCTCAACACACCTTTTGGTTTGGGCTCAGAAAACCAAACCCTCCCTCAAACCAGGCGGCCTTTCTCAAGACACTCGTCTCCTGGGCTCCTGTGCCAGCCTGAGCCACTCAGAGGACACCACCTCTAGGATGGGTCTCTTGGAGAGCGTGGGCACTCTCCCTCTTTAACCCTGTTGCTCTTGCCAGGAGGTGGGACCAGGAATTTGTATGGTTTTAAAGTGGTCTCTGGAATTCTGAGTCTCCTGGTTGGGGGGGGGGGTG